>JAOTON010001821.1:0-347500 GCA_034440635.1 Lepas anatifera | reverse complement strand
CCAATGGGTAGAGTTTTTGGTACGTATTGTAGTCGATTTGGTAAAGATTAGCTCCAACCCGATTGGACCGGATTGATTGCAGAAACTGTGGATCGGCCCTGTTTGGGTCGGCATGTCCTTGGCCGTAACGCTCTCATTCCCTTCCCCGTGCGATGCAATTTTACTAGCGTGTGTGTGTGTGTTGACGAGAAAGCAATTTGTCTCGCCTGTTGCGCCATTTTTGGTTTTCCTCCTATCGTCCAGATTGGATCGTGGTCGCTCCCCGCCTGACCCGTCCACGGCCGCACTTGTTTGTAGGTATGTAAATGGGTAGGCTGTTGAACGACTGGGCGTGGAATATGCTGCTTATAATGGGAAGCAATGGATAACTCCAGCGGGAGAAGGCGTCGTCGGATATTCTTCCTCTCGCATGTCCAGCTGGTGGTATTTGGCTGGATAGCAGGTAGAAGCGGCCGTTAGGACGGCCTGCCGACAACTCCATTTCTCTAAGTATCACTCTATCACTTATCTGTCATCTCATGCTTGGCGCTCGCCTTAGTGCCTATCTTTGGCTGGCGCCCACCTTAACATCTTGTAAGCACTGCGGTGGTACAGTTGGTTAGAACGTCAGTGTTGTAAGTGGGAGGTCCCTGGATCAAAAGCTGACCTCTGACAGCATTTACCTCGACCGGGAGCATGGGCTTGACCGGCCTTTAAAGTGATCCACCGGCGCAATGGCATAACTCGAGGGCACGGCTTGACCTCATATCACTGGAACGATCCCACAGAATTGTCCGTCGTTTTGCCGGAAGTGCATCACTTTTTCGGGAACCTGGCTTGGAACGTTAGATAATGGTAAATGGCCTTAATCGCACGTGCGGACGCGGCAGAATGAGTCAGATTTCGGCTGTTTGGTGGAACAGCTGGAGGGAGTCTGTTGTGGCGTCTGCTGTCTGACTCTGCCGTAGTCTGACCCCTGGATAGCCGGCTATCGGGCTGTCTGTTGTTAACTGTTAAATATATTGCTGTGATCTAATTAGCTGGGTAATTTATGATGTTTGACGGCATGTTGAACGATGTTGGTCTGTTCGTCTGCTTCCGTGACGTCTGATTCTTGTCTTATAGTGTTATATTTGTTATTTATTCAACCTTTGGGTGTGTGTGAGTCATACGCTTCTGCTGTCTGTTTTCACCAGACTCTCTGGGCGGTAACGCTAAGACGGTGATGGTGGCCAACATTGGACCGGAGGCCTCCCACCGCGAAGAAACCCTCAGCACGCTGCGCTACGCCAGCCGTGCCAAAAACATCACCAACACACCCCGCGTCAACCAGCACCCCAAGGACGCGCTGCTGCGCCAGTTCCAGAGCGAGATCGCCAGGCTGAAGGTGAGGCCGCCGCGGAGACCGGGCCCACACGGGCTGCGGGGGCAGCGCTCCGCCTTACTCAGCGTAAATAATGCTTCATTGGAGTCCAGAATCATCGTTCTATCATCATTGGTTGTAGAGCTAGTGGTTTCATCCCGTTTGTCGGGCCTCCTGTATCATTGTACACTGGTGACGCTCTCCTGAGAGTGAGCCGCCCATTATAGTCAGTTCACTGGTGTCCACTGTTCACTGGTTAGAGACTCAGTTGACTGGTGCCGCGGTTAGATCTACTGGCCATGGCTTCCGCCGTTCCAGAGATTAGCCATAGGGCTGCAACAGGGTGAGTTGGAGGCCGCATTTCAGGCTCTATATTGTCAACAAAGGCTTTCAACAGGAACATGCTGTCCCACTTTTTCTGCATGGCATAGTAATTTGTCTTTTTTTATAAATTTTGTTCAAGTTGTTTCCAGTTCGACTGTTGGAGTCGGAGTCTACTAAAGTCATCAAGGGACTTGTCACGGAGACCCCGACCCCACCACCCGAACGAGCAACTCCCACAATGAAGGGCTCATTTAGAAGCCAAAGTTTACCGTCCCACAAAGCACAGGGACGGCCGCCCCGCTCAGGACACCCTCTCACCAGTCAGTTGCCAGCCGATCTGTACGTCGGGTAAACTATTGAGCGCCGGAGTGTCTCAGGGGAACCGATCCCAAGTCTGGACATGCACTGCCTCTGCATGCTTCTGAGCAGCGAGACGGAGCCCAACGCTCTACCAACTGAGCTACCGGTCTTGTGGCCCCACATGTGCCCGTTTTTCAGCTTCCAAGTCTAGCTAGGGCTTCAACACACAGCCTGGTGCTTTCATCCACAATAGATTCCTTCCGAAGGTAGCCATTGACTTGCCGGGCTCTTTGTCTTGCCAATTTGAACTTCAGCGACGAACCCTCCTAAGAGTCGTCTGTGACGTGCCGCTCAGTGACGCCGCCGTGTGGTGCAGACACTCACCTGTGACGTGCCGCTCAGTGTGACGCCGTCATGTGGTGCAGACACTGTCGTCTGTGGTTGTGACGTGCCGCTCAGTGACGCCGCCGTGTGGTGCAGACACTGTCGTCTGTGACGTGCCGCTCCAGTGACGCTGCCTTGTGCTGCAGACACTGTCGTCTGTGGCTGTGACGTGCCGCTCAGTGACGCCGCCGTGTGGTGCAGACACTGTCGTCTGTGGCTGTGACGTGCCGCTCAGTGACGCCGCCGTGTGGTGCAGACACTGTCGTCTGTGGCTGTGACGTGCCGCTCAGTGACGCCGCCGTGTGGTGCAGACACTGTCGTCTGTGGCTGTGACGTGCCGCTCAGTGACGCCGCCGTGTGGTGCAGACACTGTCGTCTGTGGCTGTGACGTGCCGCTCAGTGACGCCGCCGTGTGGTGCAGACACTGTCGTCTGTGGCTGTGACGTGCCGCTCAGTGACGCCGCCGTGTGGAGCAGACACTGTCGTCTGTGGCTGTGACGTGCCGCTCAGTGACGCCGCCATGTGGTGCAGACACTGTCTGTGACGTGCCGCTCAGTGACGCCGCCGTGTGGTGCAGACACTGTGGTCTGTGACGTGCCGCTCAGTGACGCCGCCGTGTGGTGCAGACACTGTCCTCTGTGACGTGCCGCTCAGTGACGCCGCCGTGTGGTGCAGACACTGTCGTCTGTGGCTGTGACGTGCCGCTCAGTGACGCCGCCGTGTGATGCAGACACTGTCGTCTGTGGCTGTGACGTGCCGCTCAGTGACGGCGCCGTGTGGTGCAGACACTGTCTGTGACGTGCCGCTCAGTGACGCCGCCGTGTGGTGCAGACACTGTGGTCTGTGACGTGCCGCTCAGTGACGCCGCCGTGTGGTGCAGACACTGTCCTCTGTGACGTGTCGCTCAGTGACGGCGCCGTGTGGTGCAGACACTGTCTGTGACGTGCCGCTGAGTGTGACACCCGTTGCAGGCGCAGCTCCGCAGTCGCCTGGCGGCCAGTGGCGGACGCTGCAGGCGCCGCCGCCGCCGCGACTCTGGATCAGGGTCAGGATCATCCGACTCTGAGCAGGAGCAGGAGCGGCGCGATATCCAGCTGGACGCCACGTTTATTCAGGAGGTCAGCGCTCAGCAGAGGCTTCGATAATGAGCCGGCGCTGCTAAATCCCCCTTTGGTTGCAAGTTGAGCTCCCACCCCTTCTTCGCCCATGAACATTATTCATTTAAAGATGTTTTTCAGTGTTTGGTTTTTTAACCCCAAATTGAGACTGTCTCCGCGTCGTTATTCATCTTTTTACATCCAGCTGGTGGAGAAAAGCCTGGTCACACTGCGGTATTGGTGCTTCTGTTTGTGAAGTTGGCAGTTTATGCAAATTTGACGATGTGCCTGCTCTTGTTTAATGTTAGACAATACTTCAGAGTAGAACTGCACTGGCGCTGATCAACCGTTCCAATCATGCCCGGGATCTATTTACATCCTCAATGGAAATGAACTATCCGTGATTTCACCGATTCCTCCTACTGACAAAGAAGGTAGCATTTGTTCGATAGACGTTAGTAAAGTTTCCCGAATTATTAACATCGTCAATAATCGTGTCTCGGAAGAACTGGCCGCACGTGGGAAATGCCGACTAGCCAAACCGTCGCTTTTTTGACATGTCATGGTGAGATATCTGGACTGCTTTGTTCACGAGGTGCGCTCTTTTTGCTGACCGCTGGCCCCTACCAGGAGCAGCGGAGGCTGCTGCATGAGCTGCACCAGGAGCGGCAGGAGCCGGGTGGTGTGCAGGAGTTCACTGTCTGTCCACCCGCCGCCACCGCTGACAGCCAGCACCAATCGGATCTGCAGCTCAGCCTCCAGCGCTGTCGACAGCAAGAGGTGATCTCCATCCTTCCTGCGACATTCAGTCCAAATCAGCCGAAAGCTAGCGCACTTGTCAGCGATTTCAGCCAGCTTCTTGGGTTCGTGAAGAGATAGCACTGTTGATCTGTCTCCATCGTCATCCCTTATCCCTCCTGAGGGCGGACCATGGGCTTCTGTTGTGTTGATCTGTCTCTATGCCGGCGTTTATCCCCGGCAGGCGCGGGAGCGGGACATCCTGCAGCGTCTGGAGGAGCAGGAATGCTCCCGGCTGGGTCTGCAGCAGACGTACCAGTCCCTGCAGCAGGAGGTGGATGTCAAGACCAGGAGGCTGAAGAAGCTGTTCAACCGGCTGCAGAAGGTGAAGCGCGACATGACCGTGGCGAGCGGCGAGTTCACTGAGGAGCGCTGCCAACTCCAGCAGACGCAGAACTTCCTGCTCAAGTAAGGACATGGCGAACCTCTGCCGACGCGGGTGACTACGGTGGAATGGTATTTCGTGCGCGGTGATTGTCGGAGAGTTTGTATGAGCGTTGTTAATAATAAGAGATGTAAAGCCCGATGTGTGCTCATATGAAATCATCCAAATCAGGAGTTTATATATTTCATCCAGGGGACATAATCACAGCTGCGAATACTGGACAGGTACTTACTTACTTACTGGCTTTTTATTAGGCGTTCTGTGCATAGCACCTTTGCCCGCCTCTAAAGGAGTGCGTGGGAGAATTTTAGAATTTTGTGTGAGGGCAAGCTACGTTAGTCTTACTGGACAGGTAGATGACATATTTGAATTTATCTGCAATGATCATGTCCTCTGGATAAAATATATAGACTCCAGATTCGGATTCATTTCATATAACATAAACACACGGCTGATTTTACATTCAATAGTATATGGTTTGTTCTGTTTCTTGTGGTATTGGACCTGCTTGTGTAACGGTATTTGCAGACTGGGCAGACAGTAGAGTTGAGTACAATGTCAGTTTATTTTATAGGTGGGTGTTTTGTTGGTAACTTTAGGTCTCAAACAAATAATATGCGCTGGTGTTTGATTTTTAGTAAACCTATTCCGGTACCGACCGCGCTGCCTTCCCACCCTCCCCTCCATCCCGAGATCTGCGGTCTCTTCCCCCCCCGTGTCAGGAGCTGCTTCCTCATATCACCTCTCGGGCCCCCTCAGGCAGTTGAAGCTCAAGTGTCTGGTGCTGGAACACTTTGTTCCGGAGCAGGAACGTCGGCAGCTTCAGGAGCGCACTCTGCTGGACGAGGAGTCCGGCTGCTGGCGACTGACGGGTGGAAATGGAGCAGCGCAGCTGTCCGGCGCTCCTGTCCGTCGCACCAGCACCTTCAGACACAGGGTAAGTCTGCCAACGCCTCCAGGTACACGGTAAGTCTGCCAACGCCTCCAGGTACAGGGTAAGTCTGCCAACGCCTCCAGGTACAGGGTAAGTCTGCCAACGCCTCCAGACATAGGGTAAGTCTGCCAACGCCTCCAGGTACAGGGTAAGTCTGCCAACGCCTCCAGACATAGGGTAGTCCCCCAACGCCTCCAGACACAAGGTAAGTCCGCCAACGCCTCCAGACACAGGGTAAGTCCGCTAACATCTTCAGACACAGGGTAAGTCCGCTAACATCTTCAGACACAGGGTAGAGTCCGCCAGCGTCTCCAGACGTAGGGTGGGGCGATTGCTAGTTTGCTCATCTATTTTCAGTCTCTGTTTGACAGTGCTTTCTGTCTACACCCGCAGTTGCGGTTTCATCTGACTAGAAACTGTATAACGTTGCCGTTACTTTTTTCGGAACTCCAACAAATTAGGATTCTTAACCTCCAAACTTGTTTTATGAAAACTCTGGACCCATTGTGCATTCACCGTGCAGTTTATCGGTAGTCAGTAGCTTCCTGGAGAGAATGTGACCTGCCGTGGTCGGCAGGGGAGGTATGACTTTCTGTGGTCGGCAAGGGAGGTATGACCTGCTGTGGTCGGCAGGGGAGGTATGACATGCTGTGGTCGGCAAGGGAGGTGTGACCTGCAGTGGTCGGCGGGGGAGGTGTGACCTGCTGTGGTCGGCAGGGGAGGTGTGGCCTGCTGTGATCGGCTGAGGAGGTGTGACCTGCTGTGGTGGGCAGAGGAGGTGTGACCTGCTGTGGTCGGCAGGGTAGGGTGTGACCTGCTGTGGTCGGCAGGGTAGGGTGTGACCTGCTGTGGTCGGCAGGGTAGGGTGTGACCTGCTGTGGTCGGTAGGGGAGGTGTGATCTGCTGTGGTCGGCAGGGGGAGGTGTGACCTGCTGTGGCAGGCAGGGGAGGTGTGACCTGCTGTGGTCGGCGGGGAGATGTGACCTGCCGTGGTCGGCAGGGGAGGTGTGACCTGCTGTGGTCGGCAGGGGAGGTGTGGCCTGCTGTGGTCGGCAGGGGAGGTGTGACCTGCCGTGGTCGGCAGTGGAGGTGTGACCTGCTGTGGTCGGCAGGGGAGTTGTGACCTGCCGTGGTCGGCAGTGGAGGTGTGACCTGCTGTGGTCGGCAGGGGAGGTGTGACCTGCCGTGGTCGGCGGGGAGGTGTGACCTGCTGTGGTCGGCAGGGAGGTGTGACCTGCTGTGGTCGGCAGGGGAGGTGTGACCTGCTATGGTGGGCAGGGGAGGTGTGACCTGCTGTGGTCGGCAGGGAGGTGTGACCTGCTGTGGTCGGCAGGGAGGTGTGACCTGCTGTGGTCGGCAGGGAGGTGTGACCTGCCGTGGTCGGCGGGGGAGGTGTGACCTGCTATGGTGGGCAGGGGGAGGTGTTACCTGCTGTGGTGGGCAGGGGAGGTGTGACCTGCCGTGGTCGGCGGGGAGGTGTGACCTGCTGTGGTCGGCAGGGGGAGGATGTGCTGCGTCTGGAGTTAGACTGGCCGCAGCGGACAACCCGCGACTACCGGCGTTCTCCGGCGGTATACGGCTGCAGCGGAGACGGCCCACTGCCGGCGGCTGTGGCCACTGTTGGGCACCACAGTCCACCCGGGCGTTGGACGGCGCTCCCCGGCAGCGGAGTTGGAACGTTCTCTGATGTGAGTGCGGAAGGAATGTGTTTGTCTGGTTGGATGCATTCGGGAGTAGTGCTCCGTTGGCAGCCTTTTTACTTCATATCCTTTTAAGCTGATTTCTTAATCAGAATTACCTACACTCAGCAGATATCTTGAACGATTACAGAAATATAATGTGCACTTTATATGTAAAGAGCTTAATCAAAGTCCATGTTTATGTGAAATACGTTCACTAGACAACTGTCGCTGATTTAGGTAGGAGTACTGCCGTTGAGTTTGTATTTTTAGCTCTGTTGTGGCAGCCTCATTTCCCTACCAACAGAGAAAATCAACCCAAGAACTCGATCACCAGTCGATCAGCTAATGATCGGCTGGTCGGCTGCTCTTTTCCATCGCCCTGCGATTCTTGATCCTAATGTGTGACTGTGTTTTCCTCACAGAACGTGTATCTAAGATGCAGATGATGACCTTTTCTATATGTGCATGGAAGCTATGGATGATATAATAGCTCTAAGACCAAGAAGATCATAGAAGTTTTAGTGATGGTGAAGACTTATCGATCTTCGTAAATGTTATTGGGAAGATCTCGATCCCTCAGCGTGTGCTGGCCAGAATATCGTCTGTTTTTTTCAGACTACTAAATATTGTGGCTTTGGGCTGGCCAATTATTATCTGGAGAGGTTACATCGATCTAAACTGAAAAATTACTGCTTGAATGATAGTCGTGTTTGCCTGGAAACTCGATATTAAGTCCTGTACATAGACACTACAACTATCGTCAGCCTTATGAAGGATAAGGTTATATAACCGCTGGTGATGTTGGTCTCTTATAAAGGGTTTAACTTCAACATTGTTACTTGCCCTCGGGGATGAGGTGGCTTAGTGGATAGCACCCTTGTCTTCTAAGTCACCGGTCCCGGGTTCAAAGTCCCGGCGGAGCCTCTGAATAAGTCGATCTGATCCCCAAAATCCCTTCCAACAGGGTGAGAGTTGGCGACGCCGTATGACCCTGGCAGTTGGTGCGTCGTGAAACCCCAACAATTATTATTATAGTTACTTGCCCTCATCAGATAACATATCCCAGCGAACCGAAAAGCAGAAAGAGGGAACAGACAACTGCGCAAGCGTGGTTACGGGGGATGGCGCTCTCCAGAATTACGACAGAAAACAACTCTTGTATCATTAATGCTCAGTCAATCAAGCCGAATATTATTTATGTAGCCATGCGTTCCAGGCTAAGAATAGCCATACGGGGGAGGGCGTTCTTCAGAATTACGACAGAAAACAACTCTTGTACCATGAATGTTCAGTCAATCAAGCTGAAGATTATTTATGTAGCCATGCGTTCCAGGCTAAGAAAAGCCACATTAATTTTATGGAGCGAAATAAAGAATGATGAAAATAAATGTGATTTATGATGTGAAATAAAGAAATTAACAAATAAAATGAAGTAAAGCTATTGAATACCCCATAGCCCTTGCATCCTGAACGAAGGGTTTTTATTGCTTTTCTTGAGGGTCTAAACGATGAGCCGTGGAGAAATGTTATTAGCTGGCGAGTGCAACTGCCTTTAATGGTGTCGCAGAGGTGTCCGCCGCTCTGATGGCCGGTATTAGTTTAAGAGTTTGGGAGACTTAGTATTATTAGCTTGCCCGCCTGGAGGTGTCGTCGCCGTTTGACAGATGGCGTCCCTGTCCGGCAGGAGTGAGCTGGTGGTCTGTTCTGTCGCTCAGCACTGGAGTCGTCGCCGTTTGACAGATGGCGTCCCTGTCCGGCAGGAGTGCGCTGGTGGTCTGTTCTGTCGCTCAGCACTGTTGTTGTCTCCGTCTGACAGATGGCGTCCCTGTCCGGCAGGAGTGAGCTGGTGGTCTGTTCCGTCGCTCAGCACTGTTGTTGTCTCCGTTTGACAGATGGCGTCCCTGTCCGGCAGGAGTGCGCTGGTGGTCTGTTCTGTCGCTCAGCACTGTTGTTGTCTCCGTTTGACAGATGGCGTCCCTGTCCGGCAGGAGTGCGCTGGTGGTCTGTTCTGTCGCTCAGCACTGTTGTTGTCTCCGTCTGACAGATGGCGTCCCTGTCCGGCAGGAGTGAGCTGGTGGTCTGTTCCGTCGCTCAGCACTGTTGTTGTCTCCGTTTGACAGATGGCGTCCCTGTCCGGCAGGAGTGAGCTGGTGGCCTGTTCTGTCGCTCAGCACTGTTGTTGTCACCGTTTGACAGATGGCGTCCCTGTCCGGCAGGAGTGAGCTGGTGGTCTGTTCCGTCGCTCAGCACTGTTGTTGTCTCCGTTTGACAGATGGCGTCCCTGTCCGGCAGGAGTGAGCTGGTGGCCTGTTCTGTCGCTCAGCACTGTTGTTGTCACCGTTTGACAGATGGCGTCCCTGTCCGGCAGGAGTGAGCTGGTGGTCTGTTCTGTCGCTCAGCACTGTTGTTGTCACCGTTTGACAGTTGGCGTCCCTGTCCGGCAGGAGTGAGCTGGTGGTCTGTTCTGTCGCTCAGCACACGCCGGCTCTGCTGAAACCACCCGCTCCCCGACAACCCTGGACTTTTGCCGGTAAAAGGAGTTTTACTGCTAGCTGGCAAACTTGTTAAATGGACTTTGGCCAATAAAACTGGCAAAAAGTGGATCAAGGTGGTAAAAACCAGAAAGGCATTTTTCCAATCTTAAAGCTGAAGCACGTTTAGAGGTATATTGTAAATGTTCCCAAAAATACGCAACTTAATGCATAAGTATTTTTTCATTTTTCCCGCGCTGCTTCGTTCGCGAATTTTCCAGCTCCATATCACTAACCATTGCTGAGCCACAGCCCCGGGAGTTTGGCCAGGCTGCAGCACAGAGCTATCTATGAGAGGGTGTAACTCCAGTTTAAATTCGTACAAATACGTAAAGCTACAGATTATTTGACGAAAAAGCAACCGAAAACTATTATCTGTAGGGTCGTGTTACATAAAACATACGTGACGGTGGGGAGGGGGCACGCCATCTCCGGGGAGTATCCTGGGAGAAAATGGGTGCTTCTTATGGTGACGAAAGAAACTTAATAGGTATTGGTTTATATCAATCTTTGGGGATATTTTGCTAGCACAGATCCAATCAAGCATCGGGGGAGAGAGAAAACAGGCCAACATGTAGAAAATATCGGGCTTTTAAGAAAATGTAGCCAAATCGGTCAAAAGTAGCCACAATTTGGCAAATTCATTGAAAGTTTCGGACGAGTTAGCTGACCTTGATGCAACGTATTCTTGATAAATGGATATCGGACAAAGCAGCAGAGTTCGATGGGATTGACACTTTGGTGTGAGGTGGGATATAATGGATTCAGAGGCTGCACTCCTGCCTTCCACTGACTCGACAGTGGGTGTCAGCTGCCCGAGAGGGACCGGGAGAGGCCGTAGAGGCAGCCCCAGCTGCCCTCGGACAGAGTTCCCACAGAGGCAGGCACGCTGCCGCAGGCCACCAAACGGGAGGGGCACCGGCAACGAAAGGCTGTGCCTTTTTCATATTTTGATTGATTTAAGCCATGGTGCCAGGCCCCCAAAGATAGTTTAATTTAGTGGTCTGGCAAAAATTACCAGACTTATGAATCGGCAAAATTTGGTGAGAGCGCGTTAAAGTTATGATAGGTCAAATCAACGCCTCAAAAGTCTATGTATAGATAAATTTGATTCGAAATCGGTCACAGCCAGGTCCTGCAATTGAACAATGTGTCGGTCTGTCGCTAAAATTCCCACATGCTGCCTATAAAACCTGAAAGTGTATTGATTCTCAATCAGATATGGACGCATTATTGTGCTGTACGTATGTCAAAGAGACGGTTGAATATTACTTCATAGCTTCCCTCATGAAACCTACTGCAGAAATTCCATTCTGTTCTTGGGGATAAGAATTCAAAAGGACCAATTATTGGAAATGCTTCATATTTCTAGGTTCAGACAAGACATCCATGCTGTGAAAGACGAGTTCAGCACGAAAAAAACTGAAAAGGAATTTCCAAGCAAGCTCCTGCAGGTTCATGACATTTGAACCGCATACTCTTCTTTGGTATTAAATATGATCGAGTTTTCTCCCTTTTTGCGCATTGAGCCCACCACATATTCTGTAAATCCTGCTCTTCGCCTGCCCATCTACAGATGGCTCTCATCACGTCCATTTATTTACCGAAGGGATCGCACAAGCCATGATTTTTTGTGCTGTCTTGTAGCATGGCTGTATTATCTGAAATAAAGAATATCTTAAATTTGCAATGACCAGCTCTGAATGGATGAAGCAGTTGCCGTGAGGAACATGTTCAATATTCAATGATCCTTTTGACATATATAGATAGTTGCATTAAGAAGCTGGTTATTACTCGAATACGCATCTAACATTTTTCAAACACTGAAATTCGTGCTTAAATTCATGTGGCACGAAAGCATCAGCTCATATTCAACAATTTCTGTTTTTGCCACTTTGTCACCTCAGTTTTAACCAACCGGTTTAAGCCGCTGAAAAACCAGTAGCATAAGCCAATTTCTGCCGGCCACTGTCATCCCTGTTCCCGCCTACCCAGTGCCAGGCCAGGCCGTGGAATGCCCTCTCTCGTCGCCGCACACTCCCAGTCTCGTGGGCTATCATCGCGTGAAGACCACGGATCGTCTCGCCTGCAGGGAGGCAGGCTCACCACAGGCTGCCCTGGGAACCACTGGGAGTGATCTGGTGGCGGATTCAACAGTCCGACTTTTATACTTCGCTGAAATCCGCGCGTGGCACTTCGCAAGTGGACGGCTGTCTTACAGATATGCAAGCGTCGCTAGACAATGTCAGAGTATAAGTGTGGATGGGGCAGATAACGGACCTCAGCCGGCGCCACAGGGGCGTCCTTCGGCCTGCGGCAACGGGCAGACCTCTGGGAGCAGACGACGCCACAGGGGGCGTCCCTCAGCCTGCGGCGCCGGGCAGACCTAGAACCCTCTTTATTGCCCCCCACCACCATCCACCTATTTCCGAGATGGCCGGAGAACAGTTTACGGCAGAAAATAAGAAAGTGCTTCACTGCATTTAGGAGAATTAATGAGTGCGTTGATTGGTGTAAGAATTTTGAAAATTACTAAAAAACTTCTTTATATAGGTCTGGCTTTCTAAGTCAGACCTGTATGTCAGATTGTAACAATTGCGCGGTTGTACCAGTTCATCTGCAGTGTGGACTGAGCGGTGACGTCGTAACGTCATGTAATCGGTATTGTATGTCAAGGTCATCTCACATGAAGGTCAAGATGGCACCACAATTTTCGTCATTGGCCCCAGTGCTGCCGGTCAGATGACGTTACCCATTATGACATGTATTATGTTGTGGCGTCATAGTCAGGCTGCTCGATGCTAAGGTCAAGGACACCTTTGTTTCCCGCCGAACGGTTTGTAAAGTGCTTGTTAAAATCTTTATTACGGGGAATATATAAGATTGCGACGTCTTAGGTCTATGATTTTGAATCATCTTGGCTCCAAAACTTGAGAGAAATTGTATGGAGCCTTTCCCTCTGGATATCGGCCCGCTTTTACTGTATTCACGACTTTTTCTAGCTTAGTCACTGTGTTGCTCAAACAGGGCCCCAGCACGCTCCAGGTTTGACCTTCATGACCTCGTTTGACCTTGAAGGTATTAGCATAGGTTAAATTTAGATATCAGGGTGGCACTTCAGGACCCCTTCCTGTGCGTTGAAGCCAGACTCCTCTCAACTGCACGTGTTAAGTTCCAAAGGTGATTGGGACGCAGCTGTTGAAGTGTCTGGTGCCTGTGCGAAGAGGCGGCTGGCGTACGTCCAAATCAGGGCCATGGTTCAGATATTGGAAAATGCTGTCGAGCGGCGGCAGCGCTGTTCTGGATTAGTGAGTCCTCGCGGTGCCTCCCAGTCCAGGGGCCGGCCACACCAGGCTGTGAACCCAGGTCAGTGCGCCTGCCCCGCCGATGTGGCCCGACCGGTAGTAACACGCTGCTCTGGATTGGTGAGTCCTCGCGGTGCCTCCCAGTCCAGGGGCCGGCCACACCAGGCTGTGAACCCAGGCCAGTGCGCCTGCCCCGCCGATGTGGCCCGACCGGTAGTAACACGCTGCTCTGGATTGGTGAGTCCTCGCGGTGCCTCCCAGTCCAGGGGCCGGCCACACCAGGCTGTGAACCCAGGTCAGTGCGCCTGCCCCGCCGATGTGGCCCGACCGGTAGTAACACGCTGTTCCGCCCGTATTCTTTTTGCTGACTCGGCTCTCGTGCCTTGACTTGCGTGCGAGGTCGTTGCAAGTGTTCTTGGTCCGACGTGTGTAGGGATTTTTGGGGACTGCTGAGTTTATGTGGAGGCGGAGGGGAAGGGGAAGGGGAGAGAGCTATGTTCTGGCAGTTGTTCCGCGACACTCTGTACATTGAGAATGTCATGGACCAAGCTGAGCGCGTGCGCTAACCGACAGCGCCACCCAGAGCCTATTCCGACGTTTTGTGCAATATTTAATCACCGATGTTTTCTTCATTATCGGTATCAGTGTATGAACAGGTACCGTAAGCTTGTTCACTTCCGAATGTTTATCTGCTGCTTAAGTTTTTTTTGGAGAATCGCTGAAACTGGTTTTGTCCGTTGCAGATTGTTTACACTTTTAAGTGTGCTGTAAGATTTCTGGAAATGCTTTAATGCTTTCGTGGGAAAGTATATGTCCCGCGACCAATCTGTCCCGGGTTCAAAGCCCAGTGGATGTCCCCTCGTGCAGAAAAATATTCATTTCGCATCTTATTTTTCATACAATAATCTTTTTTGAATGTTGCTTCAAGACATTTTACTTGATCGTGTATATCTATCTGCGCTGGCAACATTGTGTAATATAACTTCAGAGAATATCGGGCTTTGGTGTAGGTCAGTCACAGACACATATACGAAAACCACCATCCTGGTACGCTATAATAGGTTCGTGAGTTGTGGATATCTGGGCATGAGTCCAAGGTTTTAAGCACCGTTGTTTTGTTATTAATTGGATGTACCAGTACTGGCCCAAGGTTTATATTATTATTATTATTACATTGTCGCTTATTATGGATCGAATATTGAAATTCATGTCCCAAAAATATATGTAGGGTAAAGGCGGGTAAGAGTACGCTGGAGATAAGAGTACGCAGCAGCTGTTTTGGTTACTTAGCAACCACTGAGCTGGTGGATACCCTGGTATAAAAAAGCAAGGTCAGTGCCAAGGCTGCACACCAAAATTCAACGTGGTCCTGTTCTTTCCGCGGGAGTACAGAGCAAAATAAGTTTCTTGTCACCCTCGAAGTAATATTTCTTAACTGGGTAAACTTGAAGACCATGCTTCTATTATCAAAAGTATTGTATTACGGCCTGTCATCAGTAAGAAAGCTGAGGTAGGACTGTGCTGCAGGACTGTAGCTTACGCCAAAACACCTGCCAACATGTTTATGAAGACTTTCTTCCCAAGGGAGCATGTCCGGCAAGAGTACGCAGTAGACCATTGGGCAAGAGTGCGCATGCTTAAGAGATAGAAAAATTTAATTTTCGCTCTGAACAGAGTCCGTAATTCATATTTGGAAAACCAAACGTTGCGACATAGTTCATGCACATTCAGAACGTTATAAAATCATACAATCGCCTAGTTTGGCGACAAAAAACTTCGCGACATGGCCTATGCACCTAAAGCACAGCGGGGCATCAATGCGTACTCCAGCCTCCTCTCTTGCGTACTCTTACCGATCCACTCCGGTAAGAGTACGCACGTGACTTTTTATTCTTGGTGGACTCGTGGCGAGTTCCTTTCAGAGACATCGAGTTCAAACATGGACCATACATAGACAATTTCTTAGGCTAAACAACCGCATACAAATTTTAGCTCTTAGACTTATAGGAGAAAAGTGAAAACCTTTAGAAAGTTAAGTGCGTACTCTTGCACGGACTTCCCCTATTAATGTTATTTAAATAGTGAATGTGGAGCTGCCTTGCTGCCCTCTCTTGAACCAGAATGCAGAGAGGCTATCTCTTAACGTCATTTGGATGTAGCCAGTGGTGTTAAATCTGATATAAGCGCCATTTCTGTGCATTGCACAGACATTTTGTCGTTTTTGTCGTTACTCCTCTTCACCATAACCGATATTTCGTTTTCACACCTCAATTCGACATACCCTAATGCGCAGCTGCTTACGAATAATCCCTACCTCCCTACCGGATCTGCAAATAGCGCAATGCCGTGACTGTCAAAGAGCGTTCATATTGGCTCAGACAGTGGGGATGCTAATGTTTTTTTAGTTAATTGCACATATTCTCGTGCAGCACCTAGCAATGTCTAAGGACTGTCACCACGCATTCACGAACAGCAGCCCTTTGTACTATTCCCGTCGCTTAGTTAAAGTGTCCTTCAGCTGAACTTAAACACATCCTGTATTAGCAGCGCTCATGTACGGGCACCAGCTGCATTATTGGGCGTGTATAAAAAGTAAACAGAGGATACAGACATAGAACCGGCGGTAAGCGCAGCCGAGCGACCCGAACGCTGGTAAATGTAGTCTTATATATATATGAGCCCCATCCATATGTTGTTTGTTATTTACACGTTTTGTCCCGATTCGGGCCAAAAATGACGAAACACAAACTGTGATATCGAGTTTGCGACCTTCAAACGTTTCCGTGTTATATTTGTTTTGCATGAGTGAGCAATTTCGAGATCCCGGGAATAAGCGCACTAGGCACCGGTTTTCCGATGGCATTGATGTGAACAGCTATAATGCACACGTCAGCGTGAAGACCGGATGCTGCGCTCGATAGTGGGACTGGTATCATACACCTACTTGGTATTTACTCATCCGTATTGCGTCAGACTTTCTGTGCTTAAATGGCGCAGCCATCGGCGGGGCTCTAAAGGGGAGGGCCGTCGCTCGAAAGTGGGAGACTTCCCCGTCCTCCCACTGGCGGGGCTTTGAAGTGGGAGGAGTGTCGCTCGAACAAGGGAGACTTCCCTGTCCTCCCACTGGCGGGGTTTTTGAAGTGGGAGGGGTGTTGCTTAAAAGTGGGAGACCTCCATCCTCCCCCGCTTCGACTGCCTGATCCAAACCGGTAGCGGGGGCTGAAATGAGGGAGCACTATTGAAGTAAAGAAAGAAAACATTATCCTTGTGGATGCTTCTATGTTTAGACAAACTTTTTCTCACTGTTTTAGGTGTCAACTGAGAGTATGGAAGACTCGGAAAAAGTTGTTTTTCTGGGTTTAGTCTCCCTCACTAGAAATCCGAGGCCCCTGTAGCGCAGTCTGGCGTGTCCGGGCCGTGGCCCTGTAGCGCAGTGTCGTGTGTCCGGGCCGTGGCGGGGCCCCTGTGGCGCAGTGTCGTGTGTCCGGGCCGTGGCGGGGCCCCTGTAGCGCAGTGTCGCGTGTCCGGGCCGTGGCGAGGCCCCTGTAGCGCAGTGTCGCGTGTCCGGGCCGTGGCGGGCCCCTGTAGCGCAGTGTCGCGTGTCTGGGCCGTGGCGGGGCCCCTGTAGCGCAGTGTCGCTGTCCGGGCTGTGGCGGGGCCCCTGTAGCGCAGTCAGGCGTGTCTGGGCCGTGGCGGGGCCCCTGTAGCGCAGTGTCGCTGTCCGGGCCGTGGCGGGGCCCCTGTAGCGCAGTGTTGCGTGTCCGGGCTGTGGCGGGGCCCCTGTAGCGCAGTCAGGCGTGTCCGGGCTGTGGCGGGGCCCCTGTGGCGCAGTGAGGCGTGTCCGAGCCGTGGCGGGGCCCCTGTAGCGCAGTCTCACGTGTCCGGGCTGTGGCGGGTATTACCGCGCCTGTTGAAGCGGCCGCTGGCGGCTTTATCGCCGCAGGGGCTATCGCAGCTATCGTTGTCGGGCGGGTCTACACTATCAGCCTTGCACAGCGGCGGCGTTGTGCCAGCCTGTGCGGAACAGCGCAGTGGCTGGCGTGTGGCGCGGTGTGCCGAGTCCGGCTGGTGTGCGGAGATGGCCGACTGCGGAGACCTGACTCCTCCGTTATCACTGTGCGTGTTGCCGGGTGTGTGTGATGAGCAGGTACCCATCACCTTCCAGCAGCCTTTCACTGAGGCGAAACGTCACGTCAAGTCCCATTCGATGGGCGAAAACGCCAAGCCGTATCCCTTGAATGGAGACCACAATGCACGCGCCAAAGAAGAGAGCGATAAACCGTATCCGGTTGAAAAGCCGCCACGCCGGCGCCGGGAGTCGGCGGGTGCCCAGTGTGCCGAGCACAGTGCGGAGGCGCGGCCTCAGGCCGCCGGCACTGCAGCGTCTGCGGAGCGCGCTGCTGGCCAGCATTGCTCGCTCGCCCCCCGTGGCAGGCTGCAGCTGAACCGGGACCCGGATGGTCACCTGCCGGGGTCCTGCTTCCACGGCCATAGCGGCGCAGGCTGCCCTTCCAACTTGGCCTCTGGGGGTCAGTCGGCGGACGGCAGCAGCGTGGAGTGGCGCGGGTGTAAGCCGAGGCGGCTGGCTGAGCCGGAGCGGCAGCCAGGGCGCGGTGGGGTGGCGCGCCGCCTCCTGCGGCTTCCGCGGGTGCCTCCCTCCCAGCTGGAAAACAAACTCAAGAAGCTGGCTGTTTTCCAGTATGGTCGGCGCAAAGTTGTATACTCAGGAGGGATCAGGTAACTGAGGGCTGCGACTAACGGCAACTGCGTTATGGTCCTTGCACTCTAGCCATACTGAAGGCCCTCAGCTAGGGTCCGGTGACCCTGGAAGCCAGTATCACGATACAGTCAATTTTGTTTAGATGGGCTAATATGCAAGCTTGAGTCAGACCCTCCCCAAGATCTCAATAACCAGGCTAGATAGCGAACAACGGTAAACAGCGTCGGATAACCCTTCCAAATCGCCAAAGAAAACATTTGAGTAATTTTTTTAGGTCACATTTAAGGTCACTAGAGGTCAAGGTATGTTACCATGTTAAGTAAAGACGGTGTTACCATAAAGATAACATGGAAATTAAATTTTTCATCAATGCATCTGAACTAGTCTAGATAGAGCAACCAAATATAAAAAGTTTGAATTTTCACAGAAAGCCAAATCAAATGATACGTAATATTACCTTGCTAGGTCAAACCTAGAATTAAATCTGACCTGAGGCCAGGTCAAGGCCAAGCTAAGTTACAACTTATATCATTAGAACCGCAAGGATAATTTAAGGCAAACCCAAATTCCGTTGAAATCAATGTTTTAACACCCTCCATTACTAGGATATTCATGTGACACCAGCCCCGATGGGGGTGTTTTAACACCCCTTCGGGTTTTTTTCCGGCGGCACGAAAAACGGCGGCTCCAAGTGCCGCCGTACTTGACACACTTTATCCTTGATCGATTCCGGAAACTTTCGACGAAATTTTAAGGTTGTGTCATCTCAGGTCAGGTCACCAGTGCGGGTCAAGTGACCTCACCTCCAAAAATGTTTAAGGTGGCATCAGTAAAAAATGGGTAAATCTATCGAATTGAAACTTATACCATACAATTAGCCTACCGAGTTCTACAACATGTATTCCGGGATTTTGTATGTCGATGACCTAGGGTCAGCTCCGGATCATGACCTCTCCACTGGAAATGCATGGGAAAACAGGAATTGGGCTATATTTGTGTAGATACAGCTGAGCATACCTTCATATTCTCCAAATCGTAGTATCCTGGCCCCTTTCTAGGTTCAGGCTGCAATTTTTTATCTTTGATCTCGGAGAGATCATCTGGGCTACTTTCAGACTGTGCACATTTCATCTGGGCACATTTTCAGACTGGGGTCAACAACTTTGCAGGACATGACGATAAAGCTATTATTTTGATACCATTACGTTTATATTGTTGTGCATATTGAATTATGCATATTGTTGGTTTAATTTGATATTGAGTTATGCACAATGTTATGCATAGTGATAACATTACGTTTGCTATGCATATTTAATATTTTAGATCAGAAAGTGCTCTTGACCTGACCTGAGGTGAGATCATTTTTGTGTTTGGACCTAGTGTAGTCATATTATACATCGTTCGATTCGCCGTAACGAGAGAAATCGAATGGTGCCCCAAAAATTATTCTAACTCAACTCTGTCAGACGCTAGAGCCCCGAAACTCTTATCCAACATGCCACCTTGTTTGACTTGGCATGACCTCAATATGGACCTGAGCTAAAAAGTGACTGGTGTAGTTTCGCCATGTATTTGAATGAGCTATCCACCAGCGTTCGCGTTTTTCGCTATCCCGTAGAGGAGCCGAGTCCGAGGGGGTGTTGGAATACCCCCACCATGGCGAAGGTGGCTCGGAGGTCCACCGGGGTGGGTGTTAAAACCATTTTTCCCATGTATTTTCAGCTGAGTGGTCATGGCTAGTACCTTACCTCAAGGTATCGATATAAAAATCCGTGAATGTGTTTTGTAGTGCCCAGTAGGCCCATTTTATTATTGAATTTCAGATCCAAAGATTAATCCAATCCTGTTCTTACTTATACTATCTTAAACTTGTTTAGAGGTGAACCTTCATTGATGACCAACTTCTTTAGGCTACGGGGCGGCACGCCAAACAACATGTGTTCCCCTGGGAGGGGGATGGCGTAAATTAGATGTGGGGTGACTGGTTCCTCACTCAGGGGGTAGCACACTACGGACAGGGGCGGGATTTTGGGTGACGGAGCGGAAGCTTCTACAAACATAGTGGCGGCGCGATAGGTTTGGGAGTGCTTCTGCGATAGGGGGGCATACAATGTAGGTGCAGTCAGCATAAGCACTTTTGGGTGCTTGCTCTTCAAGCTGGGAGGCGGTACACCATGAGGGGTGGTGCCTTGGGAAGAGGTTCGGTAGTTTTTTTAAGTTAAGACGCGGAAACTAATCAGCAGGAGTGCGACTTTGGGTTAGGGGCCGACACGCTGTGTATAGGGACAGCATGTGTTCTTCGGGGGCGGTCGGTTCTTTAACCCTCGGCCCGGTGAGAGGGTGTTTGAACATCCCCCTCGGGTTTTCCGGCGGTGGGAAATGCCACCGTACTTGGTACACCTTATCCTTGATCAATTCTGCAAATTTACACAAAATTTTAAGGATAGGTCATCTCAGGTCAGGTCACTGGTGCAGGTCAAGTGACCTCACCTCCAAAAATTTTTACCCGCGTCCCGGTGGGCCTCCGAGCCTCCTTCACCCTGGTGGGGGGTGTTTGAACACCCCTCCCCCTCGAACTCGGCCCCTATCCGGGATAGCGGAAAAACGCGAACGCCAGTGGATAGCTCATACAAATTAATGAAGAAAACTATATTAGTCACATTTTGGCTTAGGTCAATATTGAGGTTATGACAGGTTAAAGAAAGTGGGATTTTGAGCAGAGTTTTTGGGCTGTAACGTCTGACAGAATTGAGTTAGAATCATTTTAGGCGCCATTCACTTCCTCTCGTCACGGCGAATCGAATGATGTATAATATGATCATACTTGGTCAAAATACAAAAATGATCTGACCTCAGGTCAGGTCAAGGTCACTTTTTAACCTAGCATAGTCAGTATGCTTATCAATCGACTTGCAATAGCAATCCGAACGCAATTATATAAAAAATAAAAGCTGTATCGTCATGTCATGCAAAGTTATTGACCTAAGTCTGAAAAACTGCTTAAATAGCCCCAGATGACCTCTCAGAGGTCACAGATCAAAAATTGCAACATGAGCCTGGAGAGTGGCCCAGGATACTACGATTTAGTGAATATGAAGGTGTTCTCGGCTGTATCTACACATATACAGCCAATTTGTGTTTTTCCCATGTTTTTCCAATGGAGAGGTCATGGTCCGTACTTGACCTTAGGTCATCGATATGAAAAATCCCAAAATATAAGTTGTAGCACTCGGTGGACCCAGTATGTGATATAGGTTTCAATCCGATAGATGCACGTATGTTTTACTTTGCCACCTTAAACATGTTTTGAGGTGTGGTCACTTGACCTGCACTGGTCACCTGACCTGGGATGGCTTAACCTTAAAGGGAATGTGGCACCTTGGTCGAATCCTGGAATTTAGTGTAATTAGGCGTACTTTTAGTAAAAAATAATGAAACCACTCATGATTTCTCTGAAAAATGTACAATAAGCTCAATGTTTGGTTTTTAAAAATACTCCTCTAGAAAAAGAAATAAATATCGGCCTGTGGATGATGTCACGATCTGGCAACCACTACCATACTTGAAAAGCTTCAAGGGCTTCGATTGGTTGATGCTCATCGTGACGTCAGCATATGTCGTCACACCAGTAGCTCACAACAATGGCCGCCGGCGACGGGGGCTGAGGGGGGCTGGTGTCAGGTAGGTTTTAGTTTTTTTCTACGGAAATATCGAGTTCCAAGACAAATGAAAGATGGAGTACCGGGTTTTCCGACCTTCTTTACAACTTGGCTATCTCAGTTAAAATCACGTTGAGAAGGTGCCACATTCCCTTTAAAATTTTGTGGAAAGTTGCGGAATGGATCAAGGATAAGGTGTACCAAGTACGGCAGCGCCTCGCACCGCCGTTTTTTCGTGTTGCCGGAAAAAACCCGAGGGGGAAGTGTTCAAACACCCCCTCCCACCGCGGCGAGGGTTAAGATAGTATAAGTAAGAACAGGGTTTATCTATCAAATTGAAACTCATCACATAATGGGCCCACCGAGTGTTACAAATTTTGTTTCGGGATTTTTCATACCCATGACTTAGGGTCAGGTGCAGATCATGACCTCTCCATTAACCCGCGTCCCGGTGCACCTCCGAGCCACCTTCGCCCTGGTGGGGGAGGGCGTTTAGATTTGGACACCCCCCGAACTCGGCCCCTATGCAGGATAGCGAAAAATACGAAAGCTGGTCGATAGCTCATACAAATTCATGAAGATACTATATTAGTCATTTTTGGCTCAGGTCAATGTTGAGGTCATCACAGGTAAAAAAGTGACATTTTGAGTAAAGTTTTTGAGCTATAGCATCTGACAGATTTGAGCTAGAATCATTTTCAGGCACCATTCGTTTCCTTACGTCATGGCGAATCAAATGATGTGTAATATGACCATACTAGGTCAAAGCACAAAAATTACTTGACCTCAGGTCAGATCAAGGTCACTTTTTAACCTAGCATAGTCAATATGCATATCAATCGACTCGCAAGAACAATCAAATCGCAAAGGTTTCAAAATAAACGCTGTATCATCTTTTCATACAAAGTTTTTTTTACCCAAGTCTGAAAACTGCTTAAGTAGCCCCAGATGACCTCTGAGAGGTCTCAGGTCAAAAATCGTAACATGAAGCTGGAAAGGGGCCCAAGATCCTGCGATTCGGAGACTGTGAAGGTATTCTCAGCTGTATCTACACAAATAAAACCCAATTTTTGTTTTTTCCAGTGTTTCAATCCGATAGATTCACCCATTTCTTACTTATGCCACCTTACACATTTTTAGAGGTGAAGTCGCTTAACCTGCACTGGTGACCTGACCTGAGATGACCCAAGCTTAAAATTTTGCGGAAAGTTGCGGAATCGATCAAGGATAAGGTGTGCAAAGTACAGCGGCGCTTCGCGCCGCAGTTTTTTTTTGCCGCCGGAAAAACCCGAGGGAGGTGTTCAAACACCCCTCCACCGGGGCGAGGATTAATACGTAGTCGAGGAGCTGCCTGAGGTAATGGTCGGTGTGACTTGAGTCCCTAGCCCCCCCTCCCAATGAATTCCTGGATCTGCCACTGTCCCTACTAAACCCTCGCCCCGGAGGGGTGTTTGAACACCCCCTCGGGTTTTCCCGGCGGCACGAAAAAAGGCCGCGTGAAGCCTCGCCATACTTGGCACACCTTATCCTTGATCAACTCCGCAAATTTTTCCAAAATTTTAAGGTTGGGTCATCTCAGGTCAGGTCACCAGTGCAGGTGAAATGACCTCACCTCAAAAAGTGTTTTAGGTGGCATAAGTAAGAAATGATTGAATCTATCGGATTGAACCTTATACCACATAATGGGCTCACCGAGTACTACAACATATATTCCGTTATTTTTCATATCGATGAACTAAGGTCAAGTACGGACCATGACCTCTCCATTGGAAATACATGGGAAAACATAAGTTGGTCTGTATTTGTGTAGATACAGCTGAGAATATCTTCATATTCTCCAAATCGTTATATCCTGGGCCCTTTCTAGGTTCATGCTGTAATTTTTGACCTGTGATCTCTGAGAGGTCATCTGGGGCTACGTAAGCCGTTTTCAGACTTAGGTCAATAGCTTTGCATGAAACGATGATTCAGCTTTTATTTTGATATCATTGTGTTTGGATTGCTATTGCAAGTCGATTGATATGTATATTGACTATTCTAGGTCAAAAAGTGATCTTGACCTGACCTGAGGTCAGATCATTATTGTGTTTTGACCTTGTATGGTCATACTATATGTAATTCGATTCACCGTGACGAGAGGAACCGAATGGTGCTTGAAATATTGACCTGGGCCAAAAAGTGACAATGTAGTTTCGTCATGAATTTGTATGACCTATTCGCCAGCTTTCGCGTTTTTTTCGCTATCCCGCATTGGGGCCGAGTTCGAGGAGGTGTTCAAACAAACACCCCATCCCTCCACCAGGGCGAAGGTGGCTCGGAGGCCTACCAGGGCGCGGGTTAACCAAAAACGTGGCCTGACAAAACAATGGCTCATGTGCACTCCTTAGAGAGTTTGATGGGCTATCCAATGCCGTTTATCTTTTTCGCTATCTAACGTGGTTCTCGAGATAGGGGTGCGGGTACCCGTCGCCCCCCCCGTCAAAGCCAAGATGGCTCAGACCCCCTCGTCATTGCGCTTGTTACCTTGATCTGAGGCAAAAATCCCGAAGATTTCTTGGGTCCAATAACCCTGGCCGCCGCACCCTGGGAGTTACGCGCCCTGCCGGCATGGCTGAAAAACCCCCGGTTTACTGATAGAGAACTTGAATTGTAGGCGGTCGTATGTGCCTAACAGGGTCTCAAAAGAAACCTCGGTCATTTTCACCTTGTTGGTGTATGTTTCATACATGAATTCCTCTCAAGTGTGCCTAAATTAGTCCTTTAAGCAAACCTTGCAGTTTCATCCCGACCACAGCGGCCGCCACGCGGGCGCGCTGCCGCTTCCCCGTATCCCGGATACAGCCTCAGACAGGCGGTGCCGGCACCTGGCGCGCCTGGTGCCTGCGCGCTGAGGGGCGGCCGCGCCAGTAGCACGTGTATTCGCTGTAGGATGACGCCCCAACGGTGAAACAATTATATGAGACCATTTCAAAGCGAAAATACACTTTTGACGTTTGATATGCCATCTGCATAAACCACTAGTCACCTGTCGGATATATCCTAGCAAACAACTGTCGCAGTCCCCTCAACATTGTGCTTATCCACATTGTGAACATATGGATTTTGGGGAATTAATTTGACATATTTATATTTTTCGTGCATAGTCTCGTCTTGGATACTGACGAAAAGATCGCACCTCGGTTCGCTAAACCTAGCCGTACTGACATGCGCTCACCTGGCTGTAGATGAAAAAAATACATCGATAGGAAAGGGATATTTTCGGGAATTCGGACACAGAGTTTTCACAGAGTGACGTGGTGTCAGAAATAACTAAAAAGGAAATGCCATAATCTAGGCATGCATGGAGAGGGAATGTATGTTTTCGTCATTCAATTTTTAATCACATGAGTATTCAATAAAATGTACGGGAAAATTCAAGGAACTAAAAGGCAAGGGATAATTACACCATTACTACCAATGGATCTTTTACACCCCCTCCGTTGACTACCCTTTTACACGGCAAATTGTCCCTTTGCCATCCAGCTGTGAACCTGGCACAGTGTCCAGTTTGGCGTGGAAATCTCCCTGAACCATGATACAAGGAGGTTGGCCTGAGACCACCCCTCTCAGCCCATTAGCCCCTGCTGATGTCGAGCCCCTGGCGCTGTCGCCATGTCTGGGGACGTTTTCCAGGAAGCAAGCGTTAGAGATGCTGGCTGGGTCATTGTTCCGTATTTTCACGTGTGCCTTATCGTCCCCTCGGTCGCTATCAGCTGACCAAACCACGAAAATTGTCACCCTTCTACCTGCCGCCTGCGCTGACGAGCCCGGTCTGTGTCAGAGGCTGTCGCGGGCCCCAGCGGGCCACGGCACAGGCCGCCACTGCCAAGCGTGAGTAGAAAAGCGCGAACATCATTTCAATAACTTTCGCTTTATGCAAAGGTTGAAAAGATATCTACTTTCTGTTTGTCGGGAATGATGCGGAATTGACATATGAACAGCTACACCGAGCATTATCATCGGGACAGTTAGTTGGATGTAGATATTCGCATTGAAACGGCGAGAGGAGGAAAAAACAGCACCGCCGGCAGGGCGCGGATAAGGGATCATAAGCAAATCTACAGCATATCAGTCGGATTTCATCTAAGTGAAAATTGTTTATGCACATGTGCTGAATTCTTGCGATTCGAGAAGTGCGGGATTTTTCGAGTTCGGTCCCTTGCGGGTTTGGATTTGTGGGATTTAGTGTCCGCCATTCCGTAGCGATGACGGGAGTGGGACTCAAAATATTCAGATCTACACTACCACCCACCGCCGCGTAGTCGTAAAAGTCAGCCAAAAGGCAGCAGGTTGTTGGGAAGGACGGATCTAAGGAAGGTCTGGCTGACAGGCCGATTGTATAAAAACACTATGCTTTTCACGGTTTTGTTCTGGTTGCCCCTCCCCCTCACACACACACACAATTACACAAACTGTTCCCCTATATCCACCTCTGGTTGTAGGATTAGGTGTAGGACAGTAGGCGTAGGTTGTAGATTTAGGTGTAGTTACTTAGTAGGTGAAACTGCAAGTAGAGACATAGTGCAGGACTTACGAAGTAGGTTAGGCTAGGATAGGTTTTGTTCTGTCTTGTCTGTGCCGTCCCCTTCCCTTTTTCCGTTAGTTCGGGGTCGGATCAAGACCAATAGTTGGGGGAGGGCAACGGGGGCCAAAATCGCAAAAACATGTTTCACAAATCGGCAAAAATCGGGGGTGGGGTAAATATCCTGGTTCCCCACTGGACCCATCCACCAGTGTGTCAGATATATTTGACTCGGTTTGATTCTGGTTCTCTGCAGGGCTCTACGGCCTTGGTTCTATGACCGGTGACGCACTGAAGGGCTGCTGCAAATGTCAACTGGCGCTATCTAGAGAGTTTCCAATAGCCAAACCTCCGGTATTTGCCACTATTATGCATTTGTTTTGCGTTTCTTTATCGTAAACAGTTGGGTCGTCCGTGACGGCGGTGAGGTGTGGTGGGGAGGTTGGTGGGGTGGGGCGGCACATGGTGGTGATTGTGGAAGATTATTGATAGAAGAACAGGTGGGGCGGGGAGAATCGAGATTGTTGAAAATTTTGAAAAGGTACAGTGCCAGAATTGGCAAAGCATATTTATCTTAGTTGGCAGTGGTTGCAACCGCTTGCGACAATTACCTGGAGTTGTACATCTCTGTGTATGGTGGATTGTAAAATTTAAATCTTAATGATTTCACTGGATATATTAGGGAATGCCAGTCCGCAGTTTAAATACGATAATATTCCTTGTTTATGTAGGGTGCTCCGAGTTTCTGTGCAGTCAAACAGAATTGTGTGCCTGACCCCTGCAGCTGTTCTCGCAGACGTCCTGTTGTGGAGGTGGTTGACAGGAGGCCTTCAGTGAGTGCAGCCAACATCTCAGCTGCATCGGCAAGCACCACCATCAGTGGCGGGCCGCTAGGTCCGCCCCACACTTTCTTTGTGAGTTTGCTGCTGTGTTTAGCCTGCTGCTGCCTGTTCTTGATAATACATGGCCAAGGTAACATTGGCAGTGTTTTGGCCAAGCCTCATATGTGTTTCAATCTGGATGAATTTTCAGTTTTTTTCTGATTTTTTTTGTAATGGAAGAAGATGTAAGTTCCATTGTGAAATGTATGCACTGTAATGATAATGGTTGAGGTTTAAACATGCTCCAACCGCCAGGGTCATATGGTGTTCCCAACTCTTACCTTGTTGGGAGGGATTTGGGGGATCAGATAAACTTATTCAGAATTCCCTGGAACTTGAGTCTGGGACAGGTGAATCCAAAAGTTCCCTGATAAATGTTGTTTAAGCTGAAAACTGCCAAAAGTTTATTCATAAATGACTGAATGGCATTTTTGCCAAGGCTCAGCAAGAGCAAGATTTTGGGGAAGAGTGAAAAATTGTTACATTGTATTATCCAGTGTGGAACTTGTATGTTAGCCTGTTTAAAAAAATTGAAATGGATTGAAAAAATTGGCACCCACACTTAATTGCCCTGATGTGTGCCAAAAAAAATTGTTGGATTTTTCTCATTTTAAGACTTGAAAAAGGTTAGAACCTACCTATTAATTACATTTGGTAAAGTTACTGAAATGAGCCTATTTCACATTTTTGGAAAACATTTTTCAGCAAAGCTCACGGTCAAAACTCAAGTGTTGGAATATTATACAGTTTTAGAGTCGGCATTGCGAAAATTCCAAAATCTGGAAAATTGAAACACAAACAATGACTTGACAAACAATGAAAGGGAATATAACATCTTCGTGGGTTTTCAACTGAGCTATCAGACTCATAGAATATATCAAAAAATCTGATTATAGATATTGTTTCTTTCAGATTTCACCTTTTGAGGAGAAAATTTGTTTAACTGGCTGGTCCCACAATGACATCCACATTTTTCACATACATATTGTGCCTTTTTCTCTTTTACATTATCTTTATGACCGCA
This sequence comes from Lepas anatifera, assembly GCA_034440635.1. Classification (NCBI taxonomy): domain Eukaryota; kingdom Metazoa; phylum Arthropoda; class Thecostraca; family Lepadidae; genus Lepas; species Lepas anatifera. The sequence goes on along the minus strand of JAOTON010001821.1, from coordinate 319,573 downwards.
TTCTCAACGAGAGCTATCTTGGAGCTTGGACTCCCCGCTCCAGTTCTATCCTGGCAGGTCGGATTCAGTCCCCCTCCGCTCAGTTCTGTCATCAACATGTCAGACTCAGCCCCCCATCCCCTCTTAGTGTAAAATCTTTGTCAACGCCCTCGTGTACATCGTAAACAAAATTAACCGCCCCCTCGTGAGCAAAGGATCACACGTGTCGAAAGTACGGAGTTTCTGGCTCATTGTAAAGTTGACCTCGGCTGTGTGTACAGGACCCACCGCCGTCCTACGAAGAGGTGCTCCGGCTGGACGCGGCCGCCGCCAGCGGCAGACACACCCCGCTAAATCACACTGAAGCCAGCGGCAGACACACCCCGCTAAATCACACTGAAGCCAGTGGCAGAGACACACCGCTAAATCACACTGAAGCCAGCGGCAGAGACACACCGCTGAATCGCACTGAAGCCAACGGCAGAGACACCCCGCCGCTTCCCACCGACGCCAGTGGTGGAGATAGCCCGCTCCTGCCCACCGACGCCAGTGGTAGACACAGCCCGCTCCCGCCCACCGACGCCAGTGGTAGCCACAGCCCGCTCCCGCCCACCGACGCCAGTGGTAGACACAGCCCGCTCCCGCCCACCGACGCCAGTGGTAGCCACAGCCCGCTCCCCCCACCGACGCCAGTGGTAGCCACAGCCCGCTCCCGCCCACCGACGCCAGTGGTAGACAAGCCCGCTCCCGCCCACCGACGCCAGTGGTAGCCACAGCCCGCTCCCGCCCACCGACGCCAGTGGTAGCCACAGCCCGCTCCCGCCCACCGACGCCAGTGGTGGAGATAGCCCGCTCCTGCCCACCGACGCCAGTGGTAGCCACAGCCCGCTCCCGCCCACCGACGCCAGTGGTAGACACAGCCCGCTCCCGCCCACCGACGCCAGTGGTAGCCACAGCCCGCTCCCGCCCACCGACGCCAGTGGTAGACACAGCCCGCTCCCGCCCACCGACGCCAGTGGTAGCCACAGCCCACTGAATCGCACCTACGCCACCGGCGGAGACACCCTGCTAAATTGCACTGGAGCCAACGGCAAAGAAACCCCGCCGCTTCCCACCGACGCCACCGGCGGAGACACCCCGCTAAATCGCACTGGAGCCAGCGGCAGACACACCCCGCTGCATCGCATCTACGGTATCGGCAGAGACACCCTGCTGTCGCCCACCGACGCCTGTGGTAGACACAGCCCGCTCCCGCCCACCGACGCCTGTGGTAGCCACAGCCCGCTCCCGCCCACCGACGCCTGTGGTAGCCACAGCCCGCTCCCTCCCACCGACGCCAGTGGTAGACACAGCCCGCTCTCTCCCACCGACGCCAGTGGTAGACACAGCCCGCTCTCTCCCACCGACGCCAGTGGTAGACACAGCCCGCTCTCTCCCACCGACGCCAGTGGTGGACACAGCCCGCTCTCTCCCACCGACGCCAGTGGTAGACACAGCCCACTCTCTCCCACCGACGCCAGTGGTAGACACAGCCCGCTCTCTCCCGCCGACGCCAGTGGTAGACACAGCCCGCTCTCTCCCACCGACGCCAGTGGTAGACACAGCCCGCTCTCTCCCGCCGACGCCAGTGGTAGACACAGCCCGCTCTCTCCCACCGACGCCAGTGGTAGACACAGCCCGCTTTCTCCCGCCGACGCCAGTGGTAGACACAGCGCACTCTCTCCCGCCGACGCCAGTGGTAGACACAGCCTCTCTCCGCCGACGCCAGTGGTAGACACAGCCCGCTCTCTCCCACCGACGCCAGTGGTAGACACAGCCCGCTTTCTCCCGCCGACGCCAGTGGTAGACACAGCCCACTCTCTCCCACCGACGCCAGTGGTAGACACAGCCCGCTCTCTCCCGCCGACGCCAGTGGTAGACACAGCCCGCTCTCTCCCACCGACGCCAGTGGTAGACACAGCCCGCTTTCTCCCGCCGACGCCAGTGGTAGACACAGCCACTCTCTCCCGCCGACGCCAGTGGTAGACACAGCCCGCTCTCTCCGCCGACGCCAGTGGTAGAAAGCCCACTGAATCGCACCTACGCCACCGGCGGAGACACCCCGCTAAATCGCACTGGAGCCAACAGCAAAGAAACCCCGCCGCTTCCCACCGACGCCACCGGCGGAGACACCCCGCTAAATCGCACTGGAGCCAGCGGCAGACACACCCCGCTGCATCGCATCTACGGTATCGGCAGAGACACCCTGCTGTCGCCCACCGACGCCTGTGGTAGCCACAGCCCGCTCTGCCCACCGACGCCTGTGGTAGACACACCCCGCTCTCTCCCGCCGACGCCAGTGGTAGACACAGCCCACTCTCCCCACCGACGCCAGTGGTAGACACAGCCCGCTCTCTCCCACCGACGCCAGTGGTAGACACAGCCCGCTCTCTCCCGCCGACACCAGTGGTAGACACAGCCCGCTCTCCCCAACGACGCCTGTGGTAGACACAGCCCGCTCCCGCCCACTGACGCCAGTGCCGCATCTACCGCTGCCGAAGTGGCTGCCATGTCGGTCACCAATGCCCAGGTGTCGGCACGCTACGGTGGGCACGTGCGTCCCTCGGACAGGCCGATTTCTGCGCCACATGCTCCTTGCACGCCGTGTGGCGCAGCTGTCGGGTTGAAAGCAGAGCCTGCTCCAGAAGGGGACGCTCCGGTGCCTCCCCGCCGCCGGCTACGGGGCCGCAAGGGCCGGCGTCTGACAGGCCCTACGGTGGCGTGCCTATCGGTGGCGCCGCCTGCTGCAGCCGAGCAGACGGCTAGCGGGGCGTCGTCGTCTGGTGCGACATCTGAGGAGGCAGCGGCTCAGGTGGAGTCAGGTTCACTGAGTGCTGCCGTTACTGAGAGAAGTGGAGGCTATACTGCAGAAGCGCTAACAGGCAGAGTAGCTGCTGTAGTAAGCCGGGGCCGTCGGGAAGCCGAAACAGGGAGCTGCCGTCCCTGTGATGACGCAGAGCGTACCACAAGGTGGGTGGTGAGAGTGTCGACTGAGGTCGTCTCCGAGGAGGAGGTGTCATCGCCCCACACAAACGGTGACACTGTCCTGGAAGCTGGTCGCACAGATGTGGAGGTAGAGGACAGACCGCAGCGGAAGCCAGTGCTCTGTGCCGACCCCAGTGTCGGAGGTGGAACGTCAGTAGAGAACGTGTTGGTCTAAAGGGGCAGCGTGGACCACGATAGCGACCAACGGGGTCACGTGAGTGTTGTGTTGCAGACGACGGTAATACTGCGCCGCGGACCCAGCGCCGGCGCGGCCACCTCGGCCATTCAGGCAGTGGTGGAGAGGGCAAACGACTTGCTGCGGATTTTGCTGCAGACTTGAAGGATGTAGGCGAACTTACTTCCCCGCCAAGGAGTGTCAAGTCCCCCAGCAGCGGCAACCCGTTTTTTGGCCCGGTGGAACCAGAGCCTCCCACCAACGGGCTTGGTGAGGGAAGTCCTCGTCGGGAGACCAGACTGCAGTCAGCACCCATCTGCCCTGCCCAGTCTGCCGCCCCAGCCACCAGCAAGGCGGCGTCCGGCCCCTGCACTGACGGCGTATGGGCCGGTCGTGTGGGCCGTCCCTCTGCTCAGCTGGGTGACCGCTCCTGGTACAGTCCGTGGCCTGGGGTCCGTTCGGCCGGTCCGCTCCCCTCTGGGGACGCGCCGCCAGCCTGGCACACGGGCTGGGCCGGGAGAGTGACGGGCCCCGGCCAGGCCGCTGCTGACGCCTCGGCTCCGTCCCGCCCTGCGGCTGAGGTGGGTGCTGTGTCAAACGCTCGGCCCCAGCCCGCTCAGGTGTCGCTGGTCGTGGAGACTGGAGCCGCTGGTCAGGTGACGGCTACCGCGGATGCCACGACGGGCTCCGTGTGCACGGCGCCTGGGACGCGCCAGTCCCCTGTGCTGAGTGTATCACAGGCGGGCCAGTCTTCTCCGGCAGCCCCCTCGCCGGCGTGGTCCGGCCCTGCGGCAGCTGGAGGCGACAGTGGAGAGCTGGTGACGGCCGGCTGCGCCGTGTGTCCCACCTGCCAGCGGCCGGCTCCGCCCGCTGACACTGCTGCCAGGGAGGCAGGGGCAGCGTCGAGCGAGCACCACACAGCGCTGAGGGGCGCGCAGACAATGTCAGGCACGGTGAGTTGCAATGCTGGGCTGGGGAGGTACCGTTAATGGGTTTGTATGTGCACGATGGTGGCTCACACCTTTTCTTTTTGAAGGTTTCAAAGGAGGTGCACGACTTTAATGGTCTCTTTTATTTATCTATCTAGATCGCCAACAGGGTCATTACCACTTCCACTAGGCTAAGTAAAACGCTAGAAGTATATGTAGTATGGTGCAATTAAATCGTTTCCATTTTTGGTCACTGGGTATGTGGTGGTGCAGTAGTAGTGCGTTGGGCTTCCACGTCACTGACCGGGCTCAAATCACAGGCGGGAATACCGGAGAATCCCCAAACAGGGCGAGAGTTGGCGACTCTATATGACCTCAGCAGTTGTTGCGTCATAAAGCCTCGAGGCCTCTTCACTCTTGGGCACTGCAAGCAAGGCTTGTGGTAAAGAAAGCATAAGTGGTAAAATTAGCTTAGATTGTGTCGAAAAATAATGTGCTGGGCGTCAAGACGACAAAATGCATACCCCACATAAGAATATTGCACTCAGATTGTGAAATGATTATGATAAAAAGAGGAACAAGAAGACAAAATGCATCTTCTCTAACTGCCTGAAGTAGGTGTAGCACTAGGTGGTAGCAACTATCTGATGTGAGATAACGTGTATTAGAATATGAGCGTTAAACTCGCCAAAAGATGCTGACAATGTGTCCGAACGTGAGTAAGACGAGGAGGCATTCACGAGGCCCCAGCTGACATACCATGACTGCGGGCGGTCGGAATCGCCCTGCAGCAGCAGCGACTGGCGCTAGGCTTTGGTGGCAATTCTGACGCCACCAGCATACATAACTCAATATGAATCCATTTCGCATGGAAGCTCATTTATGAAAGAAAAAATGGGGATGGCACCAAAGATCCTTTCACCACACCCGAAGTCTCTGATACACAATCGTATGTTTTCCGTTTACGATGACCCTCTGTGGTCTATCTGAAAGCTACGAGATGAGCCAGTTTAGAACAGAATATTGCAAGTGATTCGAAATTTGTAATGTTTGGATGAGTAACTTGAGATCAACGCTTTGCAATGAAGCCGAATAAGCTGTATATGTGGCGTCCGTTTGATACGTCTCCGATGTGACCTCCCACGTTGAGCTAAGTCGTGAGGCTGCTGGAATATGACCGATGAAGTACGAAACCATGCTGCTCAGGGCACAGCACCGGCGAGGCGTGCCGCAGCAGCTGGGCGTAGACTAATTGTTCGTAAATGTTTACTAGCTGTGGTAACGGGGAAACAGACCATCGGGGAACCGTATCATTTGTGACGGACTTGTTGCATACTTTTGTGAGTGCTACAACCAGTCCATTGGCACGTTGTACGCTAATTGTAGCACTCATCTTGCACGCACCACTAGTTGTATTTGCAGTGACTCGGGGCGCTTCGAACTCAACATTTGTTTATCAATACACCAGTACAACGATCATCTCAACTCCTCTCTCGGAAGCATGGAAGCGCGACAATGTGTCTGGAGGCAAGTGTGATACACCAAGAAGGACTCTGACGGGGGTTTGTAAGTTTCCGTGCAGAGGCAAGGTTCAGAGGCGAATTTTGTTCTGCCCCTTCAGAGGTTAGGGTTCTGTGTGGTTTGTGCAGTGCTATCGAAATACTTACTTTGCCAACACTTCAGAAAGGTCCTCACGCTCTACTCACAAGGATTGCGGCGCATGCGCCGAAAAGACGCTGTCTTGAACCCTATTCCTGTCAGGCCCCTGACTCCCTCCTATTTCTGTCAAGGAATTTATTTGTTCCCTTAAGAAATCAAAATCTAACGGTTCAATTCTAAGAATTCAAAGCAGCATCGACTTGTCTAAAGCTAGGCTCCATTTTGAAGAAAGCATTTCAAAATGTTGGTAATTCGGTGAGTGGTTGCAAAGTATCCCTTTTGTACTGTTTTATTTTTATGTTTCTTATTTCAATTTTCACAAAACTAGTACGTATTGACTGTATTGGTGTATGAATTGTATTGACGGGAAATTATAAAGTTTTGGTAGTATCAGTGCGAAATTGTATCATCTGCAATTATGGAAAAAATGCAATGCCGGTTTCAGGGTCAGAACTGCACGGTGAAATATATGCAGTTTACCAGTTTTCTGTTGCATAGATAAGTGAACGTAAGATAATTCGTGGCGTCTTTGACCTCGAGAGCTGCGGATGCAGGCCTCTATGGGTCCCTGGAAGCATATTCTATTAACGCCATTTTACCGGAACTTTCGCGGCATCGCTCGCCATTTAAATGGAATTGACCGCATTTTCAGAACTCCAGGATGGACTTCTTTATGGGCAACATACGTCTGGAAGTCTGCAAACCACATATGGATGCGACCTCCAATCGCTGGGACAAATAATAGTCAGTTTCTGACAAGCTGTGGTGTCACGAAACCAGAATGTGGCGCACTTGGGGTTGACCAAAGCGTGGCATTTAATTATGAGACTGACCGCTAGGGTGCTGCTGGCAGCATGTCAGCATTGCGACAGCGTTGTCATCGTTTACATTCATCACGTTACCTGCGTGATAATCACACTGTTAGGATTTAGACCAATCAGATTGTTGCAACTAGATGGACAGGGCTTGAATTAGGGATTGAAGGTCCTTTCTTTTGAATTTGGAATTGTGCGAAAACTTGATACGGAGACCTTTAGGTGGAATTAGCTATGCCAGGCGCCAGCAGTGTTTTCTCGACGCGCTGTAAAAGTGATATCTCAGTTACAAATGTATATTATCAAAGTATGACACCCCCTTTAACCGCGCCCCACCGGGGTCCGGCGCCACCTTCGCCCCACCGGGGGCCATCGATGGCCCCCTCTAACTCCGAAAATATGGGCGTTAGCGCAAATCTGCAAAGTGCAATAGAAAGCTCGCGTGAATTCAGTAAGAAATTACTTGGCATGTTTTAGTGCTCAGGTCAATGGTTTGACCTCCAGAGGTCAAATTAGGTCAAGATCGGTTATTTTCACTCAAATATGCAATGATTAAGCAAACTGGGCAAAACTCTTATGTCATTAGAGCTATTGAGGCCTGGTAAAGTACATTTGATAGCAAATTGCCTGTACTTTTCCGCTAAGATTGTTGCAACTAGATGGACAGGGCTTGAATTAGGGATTGAAGGTCCTTTCTTTTGAATTTGGAATTGTGCGAAAACTTGATACGGAGACCTTTAGGTGGAATTAGCTATGCCAGGCGCCAGCAGTGTTTTCTCGACGCGCTGTAAAAGTGATATCTCAGTTACAAATGTATATTATCAAAGTATGACACCCCCTTTAACCCGCGCCCCACCGGGGTCCGGCGCCACCTTCGCCCCACCGGGAGGCCATCGATGGCCCCCTCTAACTCCGAAAATATGGGCGTTAGCGCAAATCTCCAAAGTGCAATAGAAAGCTCGCGTGAATTCAGTAAGAAATTACTTGGCATGTTTTAGTGCTCAGGTCAATGGTTTGACCTCCAGAGGTCAAATTAGGTCAAGATCGGTTATTTTCACTCAAATATGCAATGATTAAGCAAACTGGGCAAAACTCTTATGTCATTAGAGCTATTGAGGCCTGGTAAAGTACATTTGATAGCAAATTGCCTGTACTTTTTCCGCTATGTGGAACGTAAAGACCTCCCGCCAGTGGTTTGACCGCCAGAGGTCACCTCGTGACCTAATATGACCTGAGGTCAGAAAGGTCAAAAAGTGACCTTGCCGTATATCAAATGAAAGCCAGTGACAAGACAAACACGATGGTGTTTGTTTCATCGCTCTAGCTCAATTAGGTCAAAAGTTATTGTCAAAATACTGTTTTTGACCTCCGGTGACCTTGGATGACCTTGGAAAAGTCAAAGGGCAAATATGACCCCTGGGATCCGTGAAAGGGTGTCCAAAAACGTTGTTCTGAGCAGTCTGAGTATTTGCAATCATTTTTGTGGCTTTTATATCATGAAATAGCTTTTCCCCATGCTTTTCCAATGGGAGAGGTCGCCTCGTGACCTGACCTCAGGGCACGAAATCGAAAAATCCCGGATATACACCTTGTAGACCCTGGAGGGGTCATGAAGTGTAGGAAGTTTCAAATCGATTGACTTTGAAATGTAGCTCTTACAGAGCTCTAAAGTGAAGCGAGGTGACCTTGGTTGACCTCGTCTGGTGACCTGACCTTGGGTGACCCGGGGTAAAAATTTCAGGGATGATGGGAAAATGATGCAGTGAGAGGTAGAGCCCTCAACCGCGGTGCTGCGCCTCGTCGTTTTTCTGCTATCCCGGAAAAACCTTAGGGGGCCATCGATGGCCCCCGTGGGGCGAGGGTTAAAGGGAATGGATGGACCATTCCGTCGAAATTCTAAAAATGACTATTTATGGACAGAAAATGTCTGGAAATCAGGCAGTCATGTTTTTTCCCACCTTTAATCGCTCAAAACAAACGTATCGCCTCTTGTGTTACTACCCTGGCTCGACCCAAGCCTAGCGTGTGATTACTAATCTGGCTGCTTGCAGCATCTAATGTTGTGGAGGCGATGTCATTTGTTAGCATTTATCTTGTGACATGCACTGCTAGATAGTTATTCCTTCGTGGTTTGAGGTAGGGGAAAATCCCCCTTTATTTAAACTTAGAAGTATGCAGAGGTTTAAAAAAAGCTTCGGGTGAAATGAAATATATCAATAGCGGTTTCTCCGCATGCTCTACATAACAATATCAGTTCAAAATCCGTTATGAAAGTGGGACACTCCCTTTAATGCCAGCTTCACATGGTATTACGGCGACACAGCTTATAGTACTCGCACAACGCAGCGCAATGTTTTATATTTTTACACGTTCTCACTCAAGTTGACCAGCTCCATAAAGTCAAACATGTGTTTTGGTTCATATCTTTGGACACCTTACTTTAGTTTGGGATTAGTCCACGTGCAAGTCGGAAACGCTGTCTATTATGTTGTTTTTAGGGTGTGCCGTTGACAGAGGTGTGTCTGTACCGCAGTTCTGTAGTTTGTAGGGTGTGCCATTGACAGAGATGTATCTTTACCCCAGTTCTGTGGTTTGTAGGGTGTGCCGTTGACAGAGGTGTGTCTGTACCGCAGTTCTGTAGTTTGTAGGGTGTGCCGTTGACAGAGGTGTGTCTGTACCGCAGTTCTGTAGTTTGTAGGGTGTGCCGTTGACAGAGGTGTGTCTGTACCGCAGTTCTGTAGTTTGTAGGGTGTGCCGTTGACAGAGGTGTGTCTGTACCGCAGTTCTGTAGTTTGTAGGGTGTGCCGCTGACAGAGATGTGTCTGTACCGCAGTTCTGTAGTTTGTAGGGTGTGCCGTTGGCAGAGGTGTGTCTGTACCGCAGATCTGTAGTTTGTAGGGTGTGCCGCTGACAGAGATGTGTCTGTACCGCAGTTCTGTAGTTTGTAGGGTGTGCCGTTGACAGAGGTGTGTCTGTACCGCAGATCTGTAGTTTGTAGGGTGTGCCGTTGACAGAGATGTGTCTGTACCGCAGGTCTGTAGTTTGTAGGGTGTGCCGTTGACAGAGGTGTGTCTGTACCGCAGTTCTGTAGTTTGTAGGGTGTGCCGCTGACAGAGATGTGTCTGTACCGCAGTTCTGTAGTTTGTAGGGTGTGCCGTTGACAGAGGTGTGTCTGTACCGCAGTTCTGTAGTTTGTAGGGTGTGCCGTTGACAGAGGTGTGTCTGTACCGCAGTTCTGTAGTTGGTAGGGTGTGCCGTTGACAGAGGTGTGTCTGTACCGCAGCCTGACGCGGCGTGCCCTCGGGCGGTGGCATTGTTCGACTTCAACTCCGACGTACCCGGCGACCTCAGCTTCCAGGTAAATTCAACACACCGTGCGCAACTTAGGCTTAATTCAGTTTTGATGGAAATCCATAGAGACCTGTGTATCATGAGAAAAATTGCCACCTTATCCAGTTTGCTTCATAACACGCTTACCCCACGGACTATCACTTCAAACGACATGCATGTGGCAGGAGAGTCTCGCTACTCACGACTGTTTAGGCTACGTGATACGCCCCGTTAGTTTTCGTTTGCACGTCAACTTTGCCCTCTTGAGGACATGGATGATATACGGGGATCGGCCACTCGGCCAAACCAGCATCTGACAATTTCGCTCCCGCTGGATGGGGCGGCGTATGGCCTGGCCGCGAGATTAGCCGAGTGGCCACTCAATCGGCTCTGAAGACGTCAAGATTCTTAAGGCCGATTATCAATTTTGAAGTGGGCCCTCAGCCGATTTTCCGTCCACGTCATACGCCGTCCCATTTATCGGGGAACAAAAATCGCCAGGTGTGGGTTTGGCCGGGTGCCCAGTCCAGGTATGTCATCCTTGCTCGGATTTTTTCCTTTTTTGCCCTCACAAAAGCAGCCCCCTCCCCCAGGAGTTCGCCTGTAACTTGACGGGTTTAAAAAGTGCGTTGGAGTTTCCGGAAAATAACTATCGTATTGGTTGTGACACGAATTTATGCTCGACACCTGCATACGACCTTGGGTCGCAAGGAGCTCCGCCAGCTCAGGTCAAATACTCTATTTTTACCGCGCTTAACCTTTTTAGCCGTTTCGGGGTAATGGCAAAATCAATTCAGAATGTCTAACTTGGAGAGAAGTCACTTATCCGTGGCAGGCTGAGCTCTTTCTTGCCTCCTCCAGGCTGGTGAGTCCCCTGTCCCTTTCAGGCTGAACTGAGCTATCCCCTATCCCTCTCGACTGTTGTTTCCTTTCCCTCCTAACATCTATCCCCTGTCCCCTCTTGATTAATGTGTCCCCTGTCCCTCCTGGCTAAACTGTCCCAGCCCCCCCTGGCGGATTAAGCTGTCCCCTGTCCCTCCTGGCTAAACTGTCCCAGCCCCCCCCCTGGCGCAGCTGTCTACTGTCCGTCCGGACTGAGGTGTCCCCTCCTGGCTAAGCTGTCCCATGTCCCCTTCTGTCTGAGCTGTCTCCTGTCCCTCCTGACTGAGCTGTCTCCCGTCCTGAGTGCGCTGTCCCCTGTCCCTGCAGACTGAGCTGTTCTCTGTCCCTCCTGACTGAGCTGTCCCCTGTCCCTCCTGACCGAGCTTTCCCCCCGTCCTGAGTGAGCAGTCCCCTGTCCCTCCTGACTGAGCTGTCTCCTGTCCCTCCTGACTGAGCTGTCCTCCGTCCTGAGTTAGCTGTCCCCTGTCCCTCCTGACTGAGCTGTCCCCTGTCCCTCCTGACTGAGCTGTCCCCCGTCCTGACTGAACTGTCCCCTGTCCCTCCTAGCTGAGCTCTCCCCTGTCCGTCCTTGTTGAGCTGACATGTGCCTGGCAGGAGGGGGACACGGTGTACCTGCTCGGCCGGGCGGACGCCGCGTGGCTGCGTGGTCGGTGCGGCCCTCGGACTGGGATCGTACCCCAGTCGTACGTCAGAGTCGTCGCTCCTCTGCCGGGCGAGGAGCCGGAGCCGTTTGAGGAAGACGGCGTCGAGGCCGCTGCGCTCTACGACTTCATTGCAGAGGAGCCGCACGACCTGGGCTTTCAGGTGAGATGAATTTTCTGACTGTGGCTCTGTAGGAATTTTATAACTTCAGCTGTGCAGTTTGGCTTGTTTTACTATATTATTAGTATGGTCATGACTTTGTGTCGGGCTCTGTGCTTTATTGGGCTCTGATTTGTGTATTATCGTGGCTACCTGGATATTTGGAGCCTGTGATTGACTTCCCTCGTTTCCTGGCACTGCTGGGAAGCCAATTCCACCCAGATGTACTTATTCTCACCTTGGATATATCCTCCACTGCTTTTATCTTCAGCCCTATCCTCTGACTCGGTCGATAATGATTACTTCGAGTCGGTTGACCTCTCCACCTCTCAGATACATTATCCTGGGAGCTGACGGCCGGGTACTTGGCTTCCTCTGCCTAACATTTTTACGTCTAGCAAACTGATGGACGATCTGTGGAAGGTGAAGAATCTCAGCGGTGCGCCCCACGCCCTGGACCACCCCTGCCTTTTACCCACTGTCAGTAACATACGGCCCCTGTCCAACTACACCGGTCCCAGGCAGTCGCTCTCAGTGGTGGGTGCTAAGAACGCTTTGCAGCCCCGGTCTCTGAGCTCTTATCCTCGGTAAGCCCGGTCTCTGACCTCCTCCGCTCCACTCGGTAGGCCTGGTCTCTGTCCTCCTCCGCTCCACTCGGTAGGCCCGGTCTCTGAGCTCCTCCGCTCCACTCGGTAGGCCCGGCCTCTGACCTCCTCCGCTCCATTCGGTAGGCCCGGTCTCTGAGCTCCTCCGCTCTACTCGGTAGGCCCGGCCTCTGAGCTCCTCCGCTCCACTCGGTAGGCCCGGTCTCTGAGCTCCTCCGCTCCACTCGGTACGGCCCGACCTCCGCCCATTCGGTAGGCCCGGCCTTGAGGTCCTCTGCTCCGCTCTGACACCCGGTCCGAGCTACCGCTCCATTCGGTAGGCCCGGTCTCTGAGCTCCTCCGCTCCACTCGGTAGGCCCGGTCTCTGAGCTCCTCCGCTCCACTCGGTAGGCCCGGTCTCTGAGCCCTCCGCTCCACTCGGTAGGCCCGGCCTCTGAGGTCCTCTGCTCCGCTCTGTACACCCGGTCCGAGCTACCGCTCCATTCGGTAGGCCCAGTCTCTGAGCCCCTCCGCTCGGTAGGCCCGGTCTCTGAGCTCCTCCGCTCGGTAGGCCCGGTCTCTGAGCTCCCGCTCCGCTCTGTACGCCCGGTCTCTGAGCTCCTCCGCTCCACGCGGTAGGCCCGGCCTCTGAACTGCCGCTCCGCTCGGTAGGCCCCGCCGAGCTCCCGCTCCACTCGGTAGGCCCGGCCTCTGAGCTCCTCTGCTCCACTCGGTATGCCCCGCCTCTGAGCTGCCGCTCCGCTCGGTAGGCTGGTGACACGCTGCTGGTGATCGGTAAGCTGAACACCGACTGGGGCTACGGCCGGCGCCACGGCTGCTACGGCCAGTTTCCGCTGTCGTACGTGGACGTGGGTCCGGAGCAGCTGCCTGAGCTGTAGCCGCCGGCGAGGCCACTCGTGTTTGCTACTGCCACTGCTGACGCCGCAGGCTCGGCTTCCAACTGTGCAGGACTCGGCCAGTTGAATCTGGACGCACGTGTTTTAGAGCAGCGGCGGTGTGTCCTGTGCGTGGGACCTAAGTCAGGGGCTGTAATGTGTGCATAAGCAGCTAGCTGCAGGTCCCGGAAATGCGTACGTTCCTTAAGCCAGTGCTCCTGCTTTAGTGCCTTAGCCTAGTAAGAGAGCCATTTTGCTACGGAAGTTTTTACTGGGATAGTCGCCGACTGCAGCTTGGAAGCAGGGAGTGTGCAGTTGTTTATAATGAAGGGCAAATTAAGGCCAAGTGTGAAGTGAATGGAGTTTAGTTAGCCCGTGTTTATAACGGAAACTGTTGAATTACGTATGGCTGTAACGTCGAGTCTTAACACGAAGCTATTCATTTGCCATCGAGTATGGATCGATGGCTGTGCGTGTAGTGTGTAGAGAGGAGGGCCGGGCATGGTCAGTAGGTGCTGCAGGCCGTGAGGTGGCCCGGCCTGGCCCGGCCCTGGGAGCTGACGCTGCAGGCCACCCAGCTGCATCTGGCCAGGATTGATGCAAGTACCGGCCTATCAGTACCCATGCTTTTGACAACGATTCCTGAAACGACGTGCCTATTAATGATATTGACTAATGTTAAGTGCTTTCATGTCTGTTGTTAAGGCCATAGCTACCTTAACACGCGCAGTGGAGAAGGGTCTGGCGTCAACGCGCAGTGGAGGGGGTCCTAAATTCCCCCCTGCGATTCTGGAAACCAAGAGGGTTAGAAAAACGCCCGTTGGGGGCTGTGTGGGGGCCACGGTGATCGACATTATGATAAAGTTTCATTGACCTAGGTCAGTATCTTCAAGGTCAAACGAGGTCGTAAACTTAAAATATAGGCCGTGCTGGAGACTTATTGGAAAATGCTGTGATCATGCAGAAAAAGCCGGGAATGCCCAAAAACGGGCTAAGGTCATAGAGGCAAGGTCCCACACAATATTCTCGGAAATTTTTAGGTCAAGGTCATTCAAGGTCAATGACCTTGATAATATGGCGTTGTGACGTCACCAATCGGTCTACAGTGCAACTGGTGCGACCGCGCGGTTGCGACAGTCTCATAATATAGGTCGGAATTTGAAAGCCTATACGGAGAAAATATATACTGATTATCAAAATTCCTTCACCAATCGGCATGCTCATGAATTCTTTCAAATGTGGTGTAGTGGCGTCTTCCGGCGGTGAGGGGCTCTCCGGCCACCTCGGAAAAATAGGTGGTGGGGGCACTTTAGGACCTCCCTCCCCCTCCACTGCGCGTGTTAATACCTCAACATGGAGAAGAAACGGCTTCATGCTGCAGCGACAGAGCGTGTTTGTCTCGCCGTTGTGCAGAGTTGTCCGCCGGGCTCGCGCTTGAGTCGCCGTCAGGCAGCCGAGCGGCGCTCTCGCCCGCGCAGGCTTGCCGTCGATAGGCTGGAGCTGTTGCCAACAAGGTGACCAGCCGGCCTGTGGACACTCGTCGCTGGCACTATGCACTCGCTGCCTGTCAGGCGTATTCAGAGACGGCCACCATTTGTAGCTTTCCATGACGCGCTTTGGTAACGGAAGTCTATTTTTAAGACTGGCTTACACCGGACCAAATAAAGCCTATACTCAGACAGTATTGTATTTGGACACAGAGACGATACTGACGACGGCCCGGCTCACGGTTCTGGCCCGGCCGCCTCTGCACAGTTGTAACGCAGGGCAAGGCTCGCACTGCTTAGGAGCCACTGGTTACCACGCATGGTGGGTCCCATCGTCCCGCCTCGTCACCACGAGACACTGAACGTCCGAGGTTAACTGTTGGCCACTATATAAAACGATAATATAAAAGGTGATATAGGATTCCCCACCGACGTGTGACGATATGGCGGAATTGGAATGGTTGTGATCACATTAATGCATATTGTTACATGAATCAGCTCACAATTGGCGAACGGCGATGGTACGAAAGAATTATGCTTAGTAAGCTGGATAACCTGAGGATGGGGTATGGGGAACTTCTCAGAGTATCATCGTTCGATTGCGTAGTCATACATGAACTGGTTCTACGCGCATTTAATCGGTGAGTAGCTATTAAGATTGGCTATTCAAGCATAATTTTCTCAAGAATGCAGTTGCGGCACTACTGGAGTGAAATTGGCAAAAGTATGGGATTGGTGAGACCTTATTGCGGGACTACCTGCAATAAGGTTTACAGAGCTCGTATCATGTTTCCTGAGATAACCGCAAGTTCCCCGGAGTTTTTCCGTCCGGACCGACCCAACTGCTCCGTTCTGTCAGCGTTGGTATTCGATGCTGTGTCCCAAATTATGAGATATTGAGCTTTAGGAGGAAAAGTGGAGTCGTTTCGGCGGGGCTCGTAACGGGCGGTGCTGCCACCTATTCAGGTGCGGTGGTGGCCTCTACTGGGCGTGGACGGGGCGGCGTTCGGAAGGCACGGCGGCACCCTCGATGACGGTTGAGGCGGGGGCGGACATCGGCGGACAGCGGGGGTCAGTGCGCAGCAGCTCCTGCTTCAGCGCCTGGTAGGCTCGCAGTCGGCACCTGGCGTACTCCTGCCGAAAAACGGCGTCAGAGGGCACAAGGCACAGCCGCTCATGCCAACACTCGTATCCTCCTCTGGCCCTCAAAAAGGAAGAACATTAGAAGGCATTTGAGTATCGTTTATAATGTGTTGGTGTGCTGTTTGATTACTTCTTTTGTGCTAAATATGGTTTGAATGAGTCGCAGCCGTTTCCCAGATTGTGGAATTATAAGGCGCTAAGTGTGTGGACATTGCCTAGTCGTGTGCTGCTTACCCAATATCCGAAGGCGATGGTGGAGACTGGGGCGTTGACGATACTCCAGAGCGTCCAGAACAGGTGCGAGGCCAGCGCGTACACGTGTATCTCGTCAAGCATGCGGCGCTCCTCTGCCTCGGCGCCGCTGGTTCGCGAGCCGTCCCGGTGCCGCAGGTAGGCGCGCACGAACCGCAGCTGCGGGCGGGCTGGGCGTCAGATCCACACGTGGACGCGTGTGTGGATGTTTTACGGTAATCTGTGGCGAGAGTGCACCAGTCACGGCCGCCAGAGTATGCCCCACCCTAAAATCTGGGCTGTGCTGGTAACTACGGCATCGGGTTCATGGGCGGAGATGGCTGTCAGTTCGCACACCTCCACTGCCTCCTGACCCTGATACTCCTACCCTGATATATGTACACCACTGGTGCTGTGGCGAGCTGACCCGTCACGGGCCCGCGTAAGGAGGAGCCCCTCTGCCGCTGTTCCATCGACGTTGAAGCCACCGGTGGTGACGCGTTAGTACTAGCACTGCAGCACCCGAGTGCTACGTCTGAACCTAATGCCTCCCCATGGAGCCATATATCCAGCTCAATATTTGTCCGTTCAACGACACACCAACTCTTGGGGTCATTGCCACCGCCGTGGCGCAGTTGGTTAAGGCGCCTCGGTCCAGTGTGGGAGGTCCTTGGATCAAAGCTGACCTATGGCAGACTTTTCCTCGACCGCCTCCTTTCCAGGAGATTGCAGTACACTGGGTAGTGCCCGCCTTGACTAGGGACTTCTGCTGACCAACCAGCGCCCTTGTTATTGGGAGCACGGGCTTGATCTGCCTTTAAATAGATCCACCGGTCCGGTGGCACCGCCCGGGGCATGGCCTCGCCGCGTGTCACCGGAGCAGTCCTCTGTTCCGCCGGGCCCGAGAAATCTGGATAGCTCCACTGCTTGGTACAGTGAGGCAGGCGTGTGACAGGGAGTGTGCGGACATGACTGTCCCGCAAGGGTGCCGATTAGCGTAAGCCCCGCTGCCGTGTACATAGTGTGTGTCTGCTTGTGTGTGGTGCAAATGTGCAAGATTTTCCCGGGTTGGGAACGCAAAAGTATCTTTAAAAAACTCCAGGGGTCATTGCCGCCGAAATAGGAAGGCTGGTAAGCCTGGCTTGAGCTATGTCAGGGCGTCGAATCCTGCCTCTGGGAGGGCTCGAACCTGCGCCACCACTTGCAGAACTCCGCGGGCCGAGCCAGCGCGCCTGATGGACAGCGCCACCCAGGCCCCGCACCCAGCTCCAGATGTTTATTAGGAGGTGACAGAGGATGTTAGCGCTGCACTGGCTTCATTCATAAATCGAGAATATTTATTGGACACCGCCTGGTATTAGTCTCTGACAGTGCTATGATGAAAAGTGTTTACCGCTGAACTCGGCACCCTCAAGTGCAAATGCCTTTCCCGTCAGATATGCCCATTTCACATGTCTGACTGGAAGGAGTGGTGAGACGAGGTCCAAAGCCAAACAAATGACTGGCTGTGGGCTGGAGGAAACCATATACTGTTGCTAGCCAATACCGCAATTTTCCGTTCATAGTGAACCGTCAGGGCCGGCCGAGTGACCGTTTTCAGGAGTTAGGGAAGCACGGCCCTGTTGACCTCTGCTGACTCTGTATCTGGCAGTTGACCCTCCGCGTTCTTACGCCGTGCCTCTGGGAGGGAGTGTATACTGCTGAGTGACCCTTGCTCGGCGGCATGTCCGCTCTGCAGCTGCCGTGGGTAACACTCGCGCCTTTCGGACATTGTTCGACCTAGCACCTAGTAACGGTCAACACGAGCTGCTGCTGTGGTCCCGGGCAGTTCTTTGCTCTTTCAACTCACGGCCTATTCAACCCATGCACTGAAAGCAGACGTTCGAAAAGCCAACCATCTGCTGGCCGTTTTGGAATTTGCCAGGGTGGCTTGTCCGTGCCTTCTATTTGGTACCAGTATAGTCGACACGCTCCTGACCATCGAGGCGCCACTGTAATAAGCGCGTGTCTCTCCTGGCGTGTATAGTACATCCGTCGCTGGTGTCTTGCTGCTCTGAGCCGGGCGGCTGACCAGTGGTCCATGGGGCGGGCCTGGCCGGGGGGTGTGTTCTCTCCGCACCAATGACAGTGAGCGCTGACTCTCGGTGCTCGTGCACCGACTGGGCATGTGATGGGTGGCAGTGTTCTGGGGTCGCCGCCAGCTTCGAGCCGTACATAGACAAACAAACAGAGGCGCACCGCGCCGTACTCAAGGTTGTTGAGCCATCAGCTCAAGCCACGCCGGATTTATGGGACAGATTATTGCCTCCTGGTTTTCCAGCCTGCAATGTTTGGAATAAGGGCATTCATTTCCAACCTGATGGTTGGGAGATTAAATCAACAAAATGTAATTTGCAGCACTTCATAAACAAGTGTTTGCTTTGGCTGGAAAATACTGCCCGTGTTTAGCCGCGTTTAGCTCCCGGAGACGAACGAACACAATAAAAGAAGCAACCACTTCCGTCTTGCATTATTTTAGGAGTTCTCGCGACGCGAGGTTCTGCTGTTGCTCGGTTGGGGCGCGTGCTTGGGCGCACGCGAAGGTCAGCCGTAGCTGCAGGGTGGTTGGCTACGGACACTATTGCAACAGTGCCGGGCTGTTGCAACCTGCCCGGTTTGCCACCGAGATTGGATATTTCTGGCGAGTTCTCTATGCAGGGGGTTCTGTCTCGGATCTGAGTGCCTGATCTACCGGGAAGGCACGTCAGAGCGCACACTTCTGCCTTGTGCTTGCCTGCTGCCTCTGCCGCACCTACCTACCTCTGTCACAAGGCACTACTGTCGCGGACTCTAGGACCGCGCCCACCGAGGACAGCATAGGTGAAAATACGTCAACGATAACCAATTAGTCATTTTATCAACAAAATCGACGGTGTTGGCGACCGTGGAACTGGTCTCATCGAGAACTGGCCCGGTTTTCGTCAGATAAATTGACGCTTGATGTGACGTCGAGTCCCCCGTGCTGGTGATTGGACGCTTGTGGGCGCGTCATAGCCTACTCGCTGAAGCGCCCTTAAACCCCAACACACACTGATTGGACGCTGGGTACACTCGTTGTACGCTCTCTCAGTATATTGTAAAGCTTGGGTGCAGAGGGATTCACGCAGAGGTATGGCAGGTAAAGGCTCCTGACAAATTCCTCAGTTAATTCTTTTTTCTTTTCACTGATAACTGTTTAAGTATCTTTTTTTCTTCCTGGGTCATGTTGAACTTTTTCATACGTTTCCAGGGGCCGCCGTCAATATCTAGAGGAACAATTAATATTCAAAAGGCTGTTTAACTCGGGGGTCTTAACTTCAAGGGTCTTAAGGTCAGGTGAGGGGTCTTGGCGAAATTTTCCCTAAATTGGGGAGGATAGTTTAATGGAACCACTCTGCCTCCGTAAGACTCTTGACCCGCCACTGTTCGTCCAAATTACAACCAAAGGTTCCAAGAATGAGTGGCATCCAACCATTCAAGCTGATATTAATCTCAAAACGGAGATGCATGCTATTACCCGGGGATCGGTTTCAACTGTTTCAATGGTCTGTGAAACACGTTTCCATTGAAATCTGGGCACGCCCCAGCGCAAAGTATATTTTTCTAGTAAGGTGGTTGGCGTGGAAACTTAATACCCTCCAAATGAATCCAAATTTGTTATGATCGCGCCGGTCCTTAAAGTTATTAGGATATGACAGTTTTGAAACTGAAGAGCAACCTGCAGCAGGGGAGGAAGGTCCGGACAGCAATACAAAATGTTCCAATAAGATTACTGAAACGCTGAATACGTGTGTTTTAGCCGAATCCGAATTCACAGTGGACACCTGCTATCACGCGGTGTTGACGGCTGCTTGCCCGGAACCTCTCTGTCGGGTTTCTTCATACAAAATACAGTCACGTCCGACCATATTCCATTGGGCTGGAATCAACTGCGGCAGTGCCCAGTTACGCTAATTTATCACCGCACACAACTGCTCCCCAGCACAGAGTCACAGCTCGGCCATTTACCCATGCGGGGACACAGACCAGAGCTGCTTCAGGTAGCTCTTGTGAAACACAGATGCACCTGACACAAATGCACCGCTCACAAATGGTTGTGCCTGGTGTGCATGGCGCTGCGGAGTCGCGGCTTTATCGTTTGTATGAACTTGGTTGTGGTGCTGCGTCGCACTGCGGCTGCCAGGCCATCAGTATGGCCTCTCACCTGTTGTTGCCGACTGGGCCAGCCGTCCTCCAGCTCAACGAAGAAGGGGTGCCGCGGCGCCGTGTAGTCGTACATCCACTCGCAGAAGTGGTTGGCGAAGTCGAAGCCGCGGTAGTTGTAGCTGCAGTACTCGTAGTCGATGAGGGTGAGCCGCCGCGGTCCCGCCGTGTGGCGCAGCAGGTTCCCCTCCTGACAGTCGTTGTGGCAGAACAGGACAGGCGAGGGCACCCTCTGCAGGTACCGCCTGCCCAAACACACTATCAGTGACTGCACTGGCGAGGGCACCCTCTGCAAGTACCGCCTGCCCAAACACATATCAGTGACTGCGCTGGCGAGAGCACCCTCTGCAGGTACCGCCTGCCCAAACAGTCAGTGACTGCGCTGTATATCAGAACAAAACACACGAAATTATATCCGCTGTCGGAAAACAATGTCAGAGACTGTGCCGTCTGAGAAGCACAAGCGCCCGTCCATTAAACATTGTCCCACTGCGGTGGGGGTGTTTCATCGCCCCTCGGGCTTTTCCAACAACAGAAAACGGCGGCACGGGGCTTTACCGTATGTACATACCTGACATCCCTTATTCTCGATCGTTTTCGAAATTGATTCAAACATTTTCAGGTTGGTTCATTTCAGGTCAGGCCATCAGGCTATTTCAAGTGCCCTTACCTCTAAAAAGGTTTCAAACGGAACCAGTGAAAACCGGTTTAATCTATTAATGCAATAATCATATCAAGTGAAAAGGTGTTTTCTGGCCTGCCTCCTCGAGTCCTGGGTGCGAAATACACTAATCCAAGTGTATTTCGCATCCAGGATTCGAAGAGGCAGGCAGTAAGCACATTATCATGCTCCTCGCCTCAGCACCCCGTTACATATCAACGTTTCATATTCATATCGCATAACAGAACCACTGAGTATAACAATATATAGTTATGGGATCTGCATATCGATGGCCTAGGGTCAGGTATGGATCACGATAAGAAATACGTGGGAAATTGGTTGAAATGTCTCAATTAAGGTAGCTGCTGCTTATAATAGCTTCGTATTTTCAAGATCGAGGTATCTTAGGCCATTCCTCTTTATTGATTTAAGTTTCGACATGTGACCTCTGATAGGTCATCTGTCACGTTTACCATCACGTTTAGATTGTCACAGCAAGTCGATTGATATGCATATTGACTGTTAGGTCAGATGGTGACTTGGAAATAGGGAATATCTAATTCGAAAAAATACCACTGAAAATATTAGGAAATATTTTAAGAATATTAGAGGTATTGAACATTTTTGGACATACCTGGGTCCATGTCTTTTCAAACCTGTTAAAATGTAGGCTGTCTCAAGACCGAGCTATGGCCGAGCTCTCACCTGAGCCAGGTGACCTCGGCGGGGAAGTCGCGGAGTCGCAGGGTGGCGATGATGTCCGCCTGAGCACTGTGCTGGGGCGTGGTCGTCTCACTGAGGCAGCCCCGTGACATTTGAATCCACCTGGTCACACACGGCGCAGCCCCGTCAGCGCCGCGTACTCCTGCACTGTCACAGCCAGGCCCACACGCGCTGGACCTGTCTCCTCCTCAACACTTTTCATCCAAAAATTTACCGATTTCAGTCAATAAAGGAAGACATCGGAAAATTTTGCCAGGCAGTGCGGAAAGTTGCAATGGGCCAAATTCCGATATATTTTTGGTTCAGGGCAGACGGTTCCTTGTCAGCAGCAGTTTGGAGACTGGCTGTCCCCTCAACTTTGTTTTTCCGGTGACGACGCTTATGGCCACAGCCCTCTTTCTTGGAATATATTCAACATTCTGAGTCATCGCATGGACTGGAAAGCAAAAACTTAAAAATAGACCTTAGGCCTCCTAATGTTACGCTTGTGCCAGCAGAGGCCGTTTTTCGGGATCAGGGGAGGTAGCTCTCATTCGGCTATGCTCCTCTCCAAAAGTGCACACCGGGAGTCCATAGATATTTTGCCCACCCACCCCCCGTTTCCGAAACGAGGCATGCTTTTCGATTTTCTGTACTATTTGTAATTTCAATTTCTTTTGCAAGACAAGGATCTACTTGTTCGATAGTTAAACTTGTAAAAGCAAAATATATTTTGGTTGAAACTCTTAAATGTGTGAAATATCTCTATTTTTATTTGTTAATGCCGGAAATTGCCAATTCTTAAAAGTTTCAGTTATCAATTTCCGAGGATGAAATCAACAGTTTTCCAGAAGCCTTCAACGCCTCAAGAACAGGGTTTAGTTACAGACAAGAATTGTGACGGTTTAAATGTGAAAGTGATGTGACGAGACGGCAGCACATATCGCCCGGCCATAGCGAAGGCATTGGGCCCAACTCTGCCCTGACCGCGGAAAATATCCGGCGATGCCTCTGCGTGACGGAACAACAGAGAATATCCGGCGATGCCTCTGCGTGACGGAACAACAGAGAATATCCAGCGATGCCTCTGCGTGACGGAACAACAGAGAATATCCGGCGATGCCTCTGCGTGACGGAACAACAGAGAATATCCGGCGATGCCTCTGCGTGACGGACGCGGCAGAGGCGGGGCTGACTGGGCGGACTCACTTCTCCATGGTCTGCCAGATGAGGGTGGGCTCCTTGCAGATGGGCACCTGTAGTGAGTGCACCACGGCCATGTTGCGGGCGATCTCCTGGCTGGTCTCCGTGTCGCGGAGGTCCCCCACCGGCAGTGAGCTGGCCTGAGGGAGCGTCCGCCACATCACTCATCAGTCACTGACGTCGAGAACAGGCACACTAGTCCCGCTGTGCTCATCAGTGCCCCGTCACATCACTCATCAGTCACTGACGTCGAGAGCAGACACTAATCCCGCTCTGATCATCAGTGCCCCGTCACATCACTCACCAGTCACTGGCCTTTGGAACGGACACTAGTCCTGCTCTGCGGATCAGTGCCCCGTCACATCACTCATCAGTCACTGACGTCGAGAGCGGGCACAGCTTAGCTTAGGTTACTCTGCTACTCTGAACTGCTCACCAATGCCCTGTCACATCACTCATCAGTCACTGACGTCGAGAGCGGGCACTAGTCCCGCTGTGCTGATCAGTGCTCCGATATCAGTCAAGCTGGAAAATGTCATTGTTTCGTCTGCAGCATGGGCGGAAGTGCAGCATCACCAATATTTCAAACTAGAAGACTGAGGTGAACAGTGCTTATGCGGTATATTTCAGATTCAAATATCCTTGTTTTATAGGGGAGAGGGTGTCTCAGGACAAATTTACCGGGTGACTATATTTTACACACCATAATCGGAGATTTCATTCCAGTTTCGTCTAGGGGTTTGCAGGGGCATCGGATCGATATTTGAGTGTACTTACCCTCAATTTGGGATTTATAACTTGGGTCATTCCACCATAAATCGACCAAGGCATAAAACCCTACTATTTTTAATTTCCTCCAAAATTGGTACATGGGGACTCGCAAGGGCGTAGAATCCACCCATGGCGCCCACAAAATTATTTGAAAATTGGTGTGAGAGAAATAGCCTCTGGAAATTTTTGAAGGTCATTATACAGGCGTTGGTTAAAATACCTATAGCTCCAAAAGTTTTCAAGTGATTTCTAAAAGTTTTGAAGTCTTAAGATGTAAATTTTACGGGCAACATTTTGGCTATCTTCAATTTTGAAATTTAAACAAAAAATTGTTAGTAACCTCATGACCTAGTTTTATAACGGTGACCTTGACCCGTAGTACAGTGAAATTCAAAAATTCTCTTGAAAGCGTTTTGACATATGGTAATAGTATTTCATATCAAATAATAAAAGAATGGCTTTCGCAATGCATAAACTACTTTTAGCTTCATATATACTATATATATATATATATATATATATATATATATATATATATATATATATATATATATATATATATATATATATAACACTGGGTGTCACTTTGGAGCTATGCTAGCGTAACTCATGTTCTAATTGACTTGCAACTTTAAAATAAAAACATTGGAAGAATCAAAATCAAGCAGTCAACCTAGAATTTAAGCCTTTACCACAAGCACAGGAATAAGGGGTTGCCCTCCCCTATTTTGAATTCACATCATTGTCTCTTTGGGAATGAACTTAGCTGTTATAAATGTCATGTATGGTTGTTTGGATCATTGCACATCTTTTGAAAATAAATGTGTCCCCGTTACACTGAATCATCGAACTATGACATCATTTCCAGAAGCATTTAACCCGCGCCCTACCGGGGGTCCGGCGCCACCTTCACGCCACCGGGGGGCCATCAATGCCCCCCCACTCCGAAAATATGGATAGTTAGCGCAAAGCTGCAAAGCGTATTAAAAGATCATTTCAACTCAGTAAGGTTTTACTTGGTATGTTTAAGCGTTCAGGTCTATGTTTTGACCTCCAGAGGAGTCATTCCACCATAAATCGACCAAAAATATCGTAAAATAAAACCCTTCTATTTTTTATTCTCTCCAAAATTGGTACCAAGGGGGTTTCAAAGGTGCAGAATCTAACCATACCGTCAAAAACAATTATTTGAAAATTTGGTAAGACAGATATAGCCTGCGGCATTTTTCGGGGGTCACAATGTAGGCATTGTTTTGAAAGCCTATAGTTCAGCTATTTTTTTAATGATCATAACGATATTTTACGTTTTTGTTTACCATTTAGCAGATTTCAATTTGGCTATCTTCGATTTTTATATTTCTGCAAATTTGACCTCATGACCTCGTGACCTATTTTTTGAACGGTGACCTTGACCCGCAGTAAAGTGAAATTTATAAATTCGTGTGATAGGATTTCTACATTTGGCAATTCTCTTCTAGTTAAAATAATAAAAATATGGCTTTCGCGTAAGATATACTACTTTTTACTTCCGAAACATGACACGAGGTGTCACTATGGAGCTGTGCTGTCGTAACCCACGGTATAATTAATGCCAGTGGCGGCGGAACGTCCGAATTTAAGGGGGAGCCGTGGAATTTTTAACCCATTTATTACTAGTCATCGCCATAGGGTGTGTTAATCCTTGCACGTACAGGCGGGTTGTTGCACCCCTCCCCGCAGGTTTTTGAAGAATTGAAAATAAGCTTCGGAAGTAATAGTCTTGAAATGTTGTATAGCCTCTGGGGCATTCATTGTGCTCATTGTGCGAGACAAAAATTGCTCCTACCCTTCAAGGTCACGGAGTTAGACCTCAAGAGTGGAGGCATGATGGGATGCTTTGGGCGCCTATGCCCGTTTTCACGTAAATGATCCTGTCTCTCCCCGTTCTTTTGCAGCATTTGCTCATGATCTGGTTCATATTATTTTGTTCCAACTTTCGAGGATCACTTTTATGAGGTTAGACCTTTTATGACCTTTTTGACATTCAATGACCTTGATTTGACCTTGCGTGATCTCAGCGATAAATACGTGTCGAATAACGCCTACAGATGCGTATTTCAATTCAGTATTTCTAAATGAGATGAACACCGAATTATTTGAGTTGCGTCCGATACGGACTTGACCTTTTTCGACCTGTGACCTTATTTTTCCTTGAAAGGGGGTAAGCAATAACAGATTAAGAAGCAAAGTTGTTTGGCGTAAATGATGCATAATGGTTTATGAATAGTCAATTTAAATGATATGGACACTAAACTAGTTGATTTGTATATTATATGGGCTTGACCTTTTTCGAAATTTGACCTTATTTGACCTTGAAGGGGGTGTAAGCAATAACAGATGATGAAGCAGGCACTTGGCGAAAATGATGCAAAATTTCTTACGAATAGTCAATTTGCATGAGAAGGACACTGAACAAGACGTTTTTCTTCCAATACGGACTTGACTTTTTCGGCCTTTGAACTAATTTGACTTGAAGGGGGTGTAAGCAGTGACAGATGATTAGAAACTCATTAAACTGGCGTAGACTGATTCAGAATGGCTTATGAATAGTCCATTTAAATTATGTGGACACTTGAACTAGTTGCTTTCATTTCTAAGGAGTACTTTTGAACTCTGAACCAGTCCCATGCAATGCTATGCACCACTAAAAATCACCAATGATATGTTTTTAGTGCCTAAAACATCTTCATTATAAAAGAGCTAAAATAATGAGTACGCTGATCAAAATTCACTTGGAGATTACCATAGGTCAAGCTTAAACACGTTTGAAATGCCACAAGAGATTACCAAAGGCTATAGAAGCCGAAATGAGGTCATAAAATGTTTTAGATTCAAGCTACGTCCGGGGGAACGCGGCACAAAGCCTCAAAAGCCAAAAATCTTCCTTAACCCTCGCCCCACCTAGAATAATGAAATCGATGGCCCCTAAGGTTTTTTTCGGAACATCAGACAAACAACGAGGGGTAGCACCACGGTTGAGGGTTCTACCTCTTACCCCATTATTTTCCCATCATCCCTGAAATTTATTACCCCGGGTCACCCTAGGTCAGGTCACCAGGCGAGGTCAACCAAGGTCACCTCACTTTAACTTTTGAGCTCTACCAAAGCTACATTTCTAAGCCGATCGATTTTTAACTTTCTACACTTCATGACTCCTCCGGAGTCTACAAAATGTATTTTTGGTATTTTTTCGATTTGGTGACCTGAGGTCAGGTCACCAGGTAACCTCTTTCATGAAAAAGCATGGGAAAAGGTGTGTTATGAACTAAAAGTCACAAAATAATCGTAAATATTCAGATTGTTCAGAAAGGCGTTCTTGGACACCCTTTCATGGATCTCAGGGGAGATATTGCCCTTTGGCCTATCTGAGATGATCAGAGGTCACCAGAGTTCAAAAACGATATACATATTGCCGATAACTTTGGACCTGATTAAGCGAGAGCACTGAATTAAAGGTCATCGTGTATGTCTCGTCACTGGTTTTCATTTGATATACAACAAGGTCACTTTCTTACCTTTCGTGAACTCAGGTCATATTAAGTCACGAGGTACCCTCTGGAGGTCAAACCACCGGCGAGAGGCCATTATGTTCCACATAGCGGAGAAAATCCTGGTATTTCCTACCAAACGATTTTTTCCAGATCTCAATAGCTCTAATGGCGTGAGAGCTATGCTCAGGTTTCTTAAGGATTGCATAGTCTACTGGAAATAGCCTATCGTGACATAACTTGACCTCTGGAGGTCAAAACATAGACCGGAGCGCTTAAACATGCTAAGTAAAATCTTACTGAATTCGCATGATCTTTCTAATACACTCTGCAGCTTTGCGCTAACTTCCATATTTTCGTAGCTAGGGGGGCATTGATGGCCCCCGGTGGGGCGAAGGTGGCGCCGGACCCCCGGTGGGGCGCGGTTTAAATGCTTCTGGAAATGGCATCATAGTTCGGTGATTCAATGTGACGGGGACATATTTATTTTCAAAAGATGTATGTCAATGATCAAAACAACCATACATGACATTTACAACAGGTAAGTTCATTTCCAAAGGGACAATAATGTGAATTCAAAATAGGGGAGGGCAACCCCTTATTCCTGTGCTTGTGGTAAAGGCTTAAATTCTAGGTTGACTGCTTGATTCTGATTCTTCCATGTTTTTATTTTAAAGTTGCAAGTCAATTAGAACATGAGTTACGCTAGCATAGCTCCACAGTGACACCTAGTGTTAATATATATATATATATATATATATATATATATATATATATAAAAAATATATTAAGCTAAAACTAGTATATGCATTTCGAAAGCCATTATTTTTATTATTTGATATGAAGGACTATTACCATATGTCAAAACGCTTTCATGAGAATTTGTTAATTTCACTGTACTACGGGTCAAGGTCACCGTTATAAAACTAGGTCATGAGGTCACTAACAGTTTTTTGTTTGAATTTCAAAACTGAAGATAGCCAAAATGCTGCCCGTAAAATTTACATCCTAAGACTACAACATTTTTAGAAATCACTTAGTATCAAAAATAGTAGGGGTTTATGCCTTGGTTGATTTACGGTGGAATGACCTCTAGGTCAAGTTATGTCACGATAGGCTATTTCCAGTAAAATATGCAATCCTTAAAGGGAACTGAACCATTTAGTGTTATTAGGCGTATTTTTAGTTAAAAATAATGAAACCACTCACGATTTCTAAAAATGTACAATAACCTCAATATTTTGTTTTAAAAATACTCCTCTAGAAAAGAAATAAATATCAGCCGGATGATGTCACGATCGGCAACCACCCCATACTTGAAACGCTTCAAGGGCTTCGATTGGCTGATGCCATCGTGACGTTATCATATGTCGTCACACCAGTAGTTCACAACAATGGCCGCCGGCGACGGGGGCTGAGGGGGCTGGTGTCTGGTAGGTTTAGCTTTTTCTACGAAAATATCGAGTTCCAAGACAAATGAAATATGGAGTACCGGGTTTTCCGACCTGCTTTACAACTTGGCTATCTCAGTTAAAATCACGTTGTGAAGGTGCCACATTCCCTTTAAGAAACCTGAGCATGGCTCTGACGCCATTAGAGCTATTGAGATCTGGCAAACATAATTTGGTAGGAAAATACCAGGACTTTCTCGGCTATTTGAAACATAATGGCTTTTCTAAGAAAGAGGTTACCTGCTGACCTGGCCTCAGGTCACCAAATCGAAAAAAATCCCGAAAATGAATTTTACAGACTCCGGAGGGGTCATGAAGTAAGGTGGCCTTGGTTGACCTCGCCTGGTGACCTGACCTAGGGTGACCTGGTATAATAAATTTCAGGGATTATGGAAAAATAATGGGGTAAGAGGTAGAACCCTCAACCGTGGTGCTGCCCCTCGTTGTTTTTCTGATGTTCGGAAAAAACTTAGGGGGCAATTGATTTCATTATTATAGGTGGGGCGAGGGCTAAGGAAGATTTTTGACTTCTGAGGCTTTGTGCCGCATTCCCCCGGACGTAGCTTGCATTTAGAACATGTTATGACCTCAGTTCGGCTTCTATAGCGTTTGGTAATCTCTTGTGGCATTTCAAACGTGTTTAAGCTTGACCTATGGTAATCTTTAAGTGAATTTGCTCAGCGTACTCATTATTTTAGTTCCTTTATAACGAACAAGTTTTAGGCACTAAAACATATCATTGGTGCCTTTGGTAATCTCTTGTGGCATTTCAAACCTGTTTAAGCTTGACCTATGGTAATCTCTAAGTGAATTTGCTCAGCGTACTCATTATTTTAGCTCTTTTATAATGAAGAAGGTTTAGGCACTAAAAACATATCATTAGTGGTTTTTAGTGGTGCATTGCATTATATGGGACTGGTTCACAGTTCAAAAGTACTCCTTAGAAGTGAAAGTAACTAGTTCAAGTGTCCACATCATTTAAATGGACTATTCATAAGCCATTCTGAATCATCTACGCCAATTTAATGAGTTTCTAATAATCTGTCACTGCTTACACCCCCTTCAAGGTCAAATTAGTTCAAAGGTCGAAAAAGTCAAGTCCGTATTGGAACAAAAACTTCTTGTTCAGTGTCCTTTTCATGCAAATTGACTATTCGTAAGATATTTTGCATCATTTATGCCTAGTGCCTGCTTCATCATCTGTTATTGCTTACACCCCCTTCAAGGTCAAATAAGGTCAAATTTCTAAAAAAGGTTCAAGTCCATAAAATATGCAAACCAACTAGTTTAGTGTCCATATCATTCAAATTGAGTATTCATAACCCATCATGCATCATTTACGCCAAGTAAGTTTGCCTCCTCATCTGTTATTGTTTATCCCCTTTGAAGGTAAAATAAGGTCACAGGTCGAAAAAGGTCAAGCCTGTATCGGACGCAAGTCAATTTATTCGCTGTTCATCTCATTTAGAAATACCGAATCGAAACACGCATCTGTATTCGTTATTCGACGCAGAGTTATCACTGAGGTCACACAAGGTCAAATCAAGGTCATTGAAGGTCAACAAAGGTCGTGAAAGGTCTAACCTGATACAAGTGGTCCTCGAAGGCTGGAAGAAAATATTCTCGGCCATTTTATGAACAAATGCAGCAAAAGAACGATGAGAGTCTGGAGTATTCACGTGAAAACGGGTACAGGCGCCCAATGACCCCAACATGCCTCCACTCTTGAGGTCATAACTCCGTGGCATTGAAAGGTACGAACATTTTGTTCTCGCAAAATATGCGCAATGAAAGCCCCAGAGGCTATACAACATTTCAAGACTTTTCTTAAGAAGCTTGTTTTCAATTCTTGAAAAACCGGCGGGAGAGGGGGTTCCAACAGCCCCCCCTGCAAGTGCAAGGGTTAATACGCCCTATGGCGTTGACTAGAAATAAATGGGTAAAAAAGTCAATGGTGCCCCTTTAAATTTGGACGTTTCGCCGTCACTGGCATTAATTATACCGTGAATTACCACGGCACAGCTCCATATTGACACCTAGTGTCATGTTTCGGAAGTAAAAAGTAGTATATTTTGTGCAAAAGCAATATTTTTGTTTTATCTAAAAAAGAATTCCCAAATGTAAAAATCCTTTCACACGAATTTATAAATTTCACTGTACTGCGGGTCAAGGTCACCGTTCCGAAACTAGGTCACGAGGTCATGAGGTCAAATTTGTAAAAATATACAAATCGAAGATAGCCAAATTGAAATCTGCTAAGTGGGGAACAAAAACGTAAAATATCGTTAAGATCATTTAAAAAATAGTTGAACTATAGGCTTTCAAAACAATGCCTACATGGTGACCCCTGAAAAATGCCGGAGGCTATATCTGGCTTACCAGATTTTTAAATAATTTTTTACGCCATGGTTAGATTCTACATATTTGAAACCCCCTTGGCGCCAGTTTTGGAGAGAATCAAAAATAGAAGGGTTTTATTTTACGATATTTTTGGTCGATTTATGGTGGAATGGTCCACTTAGAAAACGGTAAGAACCTGCGATTTCGCTATGACAGTAATATACCTATAACCATGATTTTTGGTGTAACGTTTTATTTTTGAGGATGAAATTACACGGGGTTGGATTGGGTGGGTGCTTGCCGTAACGGTGGAACTTTGAAATTTAGTTGTTAAATTTATATAAATTTGTCCAAAAATAACGGACACTTATGTACAGAGGAAGTGTGCACCTGGATGCCCTCTTTAAAATATAATCACGTGATTTCAGTCATTATTGGGTAATGAACGTCTAACGAGCTGTAAGAAGTGGCCGTATGTGCGCAAAAACAGTCCGTTTGGCGTGCTCCATGGTAAGCCCCCCCCACGTGCTCGGCAGCGCGACGGCAAGCACCCGCTGCAAACCCAGAGCTTATGAGGCAATTGATACAGGAAGCCTCCACGCCAAAAAATGCTACAATTATTTCTATATATTTCAGGCCGCACCATATTACGGTATGGGGTATTCCACCATAAGACGACCAAAAACTCATAGATCTACACCCGGCCATTTATTTCCTTCTGATTTGGTTTATAGAGGTCTTACGGGAGCCGAATTAACTGGAAGCCTGTAACAAAAATATCAAAAATATCAAAATTGTATCTAGTGATATAGCCCCAAGCAGCGTTCAAGGATCACCTTAGGGGCGTAGACAAGGGGGGCAGCAGGGACAGCCGCCCCCCTCCCCTGAGGGCCCGAAGGGCCCCCTGAGGACACGGGCCGCGCGAAGTTCGGCTCGCCCGCACTATGCTCTGTGGCCAAATTTGAAATTTCATACCAGACAGGGTCCCCTTAGACCCTCTTCAGCACTCTATTCTGTAACAAGCAGGGGCCTTTTTACCCATCAGGGCCCTTTTGGCGCTGTCGCAGGGGCCCTTTTCGGGGCACCGCTCCCCCTCTGAGCGAAATCCTGGCTACGCCCCTGGATCACCTTGTAAGTATCTTATTAACGGGCCATAATTGTAGTATTATAGTAAAAATTGTTGCAAGTTCTTTCGTCTTGTGTGCGCCATAGACAAAATAATATTTAGGCCCGTGAACAATTTTTAATAGTCGAAAACTTTGGTACTGTCCACCTTTGATCCAATTTATCAAAGGCGACCGTGGCCCAAAATCGGTTCAAATAAATTTTTTGTCAGAAATTTATTTGAAATCCGTTTAATCCATTTCAAATAAAGGAATCAAGATGATGGATATCAAATAGCAAGCAGTTTGGGCCTCCCAAAGGCACGCACTAATTTTGAGCCTCCCAAAGATGGACACCAACTAGCAATGTGACAGCTTTTTTTGCCATAACTCGTTATGTAATTGCGTTACACCTTTGAAACTAAAAATGGCATGTTTCCTGCCACGGACAAATTCTTTTGATGACCTCTCGTGACGCTAGGTTATGGTCAGGTCACCTATGTAAAGACAAAGTTTTCCACCATAAAAGAGAACAGCAGGATCTGCATAGATGGTAGGACGGTGGAGTACGTGCTAAGACGAGAGAGCATTCCACCGACGACCAAAAACTGGGATATTCCTGGTTTGAGTTTCATCATTTGTTTTGGTGAAGAAGATCACCATCGAGGTGTGATATTATTTTCAGCTTCAGCTTTTCCGTTATGAAGTAATGAGCATGATCTGATTTAGCTATAACCAATCGGGAAACAAATATTTTTCATTTCATCATCATCTGAGTTCTGTTTTGGGAAGCGTCAGCTTACATCGTGTACTTTTACTTGTGGTTATTCAAAAGTGATTCGCAAGGAAAACTGTTTAACACGCGCATTGACGGGGGGCGGGTACCCCCCCTCGGGTTTTTCGGAGATAGCAGAAAAATGGCGACGCGTACGCGCCGCCGTACTTAGCATGCCCTTTTCCTCATCATTTTACAACTTCTGTGAAAATTTTAAGGTTAGGTCATCTCAGGTCAGGTCACCAGTACAGGTCAAGTGACCCGACCTAAAAAATTTTAAGATAGCATAAGTCGGAGCAGGGTGAACTTATCCGATTGAAACCCATATCACATAATGGCCCTACCGAGTTCTCTAAAATATGTTCCGGTATTTTTGATATCGATGACCTAAGGTCAGGTACGAGGCATGACCTCTCCATTGGAAATACATGGGAAAATGGTTGTTACGGAATAACTCAGTAACGGAAGGTGATAGAGCATTTATTTTAGCTGCATTAGACTCGCCTGGGCTTTGCGGTTCTAATGATATGCATTTTATATGATTTGACCCTGACCTGACCTCAGGTCAGGTCAAATCGTTGATTTGACCTAGCAAGGTCAAATTATATATCATTCGATTCGGCTTGCTGTGAGGATTCATATAGTTTAAGTCGTTTTGCTCTATCTTTATTTGTTCAGATGAAATGGCCGAAACACTTCATTTACATATTATCCCTATGACGGCATGTTTTGACCTCTCGTGACCTTAAATATGACCTGACAAAAAATGGTTCAAATGTTTTCGATGGAAAAGTGGATGGGCAGCCCAACGCCGTTTACCGTTTTTCGCTACCTATCGTGGTTCTCGAGATCTTAGGGCGGCGGGTACCCGCCCCACCCCCCCGTCAAAGCGAACTTGGCTCAGACCCCCATCAATGCGGGTGTTAAAATGCAAACGCTGGCGAAAAATATTCCCTCACGAAACCTGTACGTATTATGCATTCATCGATTCAAATGAATGCGGCGGGTGGCATGACAACAAGTCAAATCTCAATTCAAACAATGATGGCAACGCAAATGACTGCCAAAACGAGCATGTTGTGCTCTGTGATCCCTAACACGATTATCTGAAGCCTACACGCGTTCATTCACACACAACAACAGTGTGTCATAGCAGAGTCTCTGGCTCTTTGGTCGGTGACGGCTCGTTGTGCTTAGGCCATCTTCCGACAGTCTGTTTATCTGCATAGTTTCAAAGTCATTATGACTGAACCTGTGGTTTTCTCTCGACTCCCTTGATTGTGACAGCGCACTGTCACATTCAAGGGAGTCGTTATTACGTTACCACGCGGTCCACAGTGCAGGCGAACTGGTGCGACCGCGCGATTGCGACGGTCTCAACATATAGGTTTGAGTTTGAAAACTCATAAGTAAAGAAGTATCGCCCCATTTCCAATTTTATTTTGAAAATTGTTCACCAATCGACGCGCTCGTGAATTCTCTCAAAATGTAGCCAATAGCGTGTACCGGTGGCGAGCGGTTCGCCGGCGAATTCGGAAAAATAGGTGGGGGAGGTACCCCCACTGTACAGCGCGTGTTGCCCCCCTCCCCCGAGATCAAGAAAGCCTGTGAGCACAGTAATATAACATTTTGTTGTAAAAATAAATTTGGGAGTAAAATATTGGTGCTAAATTATTTACGTGAAGATGCCGTTTTCATTACAAGAACAACGGACATAACTAAATATACCCCCTTTTTGCCTATTCGTAGAATCGCCCCTACTCAAAATGTTTTGTTCAAATATATCACAAAATATGGGAAATTCAGTTCTCTTTCAATTCAGAGCAAAAAAGGAATGCCTTAGTGTTTCCATTTTGAAGATATAAAAGTATAGAACCATTGGTTAAATACAGGCTAAATCGCAATACTCGCCACTGTGCATTGGTAGCGAAACGACCTCTGAAATCTGCGGCCACCTTTTTATCCCATTTCCCGACACAAATAAGAACTGAATTGACAACTTGAAGCTTTCGGTCATAAATCTGAACATGTTCTCAGAAGTGATGATCTGGACGGGGACTGGCCAATGCAGACTCTCTCGACGGGTGGCACGTTTTACTGCTCCACCTATACCATCACATGCCCCCTTCCCGTGTAAGGTGGCAGAAAATATCACACACAGGATATGCCCGGGAAGTCGGCGGCGTGGTGGAAAAGGAAAACACTCGCCCCGGTGGGCCTCCGAGCCACCTTCGCCCTGGTAGGGGGAGGGGTGTTAAAATACCCCCCCTCGAACTCGGCTCCTATGCGGGATAGCGAAAAAATGCCAAGCTGTTGGATAGCTCATACAAATTCATGAAGAAAATATTTAATCACTTTTTGGCCCAGTTCAATGTTGAGGTCATGGCAGGTCAAAGAATGTGGCATGTTAGAGAAGAATTTCCGGGCTCTAGCGTCTGACAGAGTGTAGTTAGAATAATTTGTAGGCACCATTCGCTTCCTTTTGTTACGGCGAATCGAATGATATGTAATATGACTATACTAGGTCAAAAATAAAAATGGCCTGACCTAAGGTCAGGTCAAGATCACTATCCAGCCTAGCATAGTCAATATGCATATCAATCGACTCGCAATAACAATCCAGACGTAATTTTATCAAAATAAAAGCTTTATTATAAATTCCTGCAAAGTTATTGACCCGAGTCTGAAACGTGCTTAAATAGCTCCAGATGGCATCTCAAATGTCGCAGGTAAAAAATTACAACATGAACCTGGAAAGGGGCTCAGGATATTACGATTTGGAGAATATGAAGCTGTGTCTACATAAATACAGCCCAATTCCTGTTTTCCCATGCATTTCCAATGGATAAGTCATGATCCGTACCTGACCCTAGGTCATTGATATGAAAAATCCCGGAATACATTTTGTAGTATTCGGTAAGCCCATTATGTGGTATACGTTTCAATCCGATAAATTTACCCATTTCTTACCTATGCCACCCTAAACCATTTTTGGAGGTGAGGTCACTTGACCTGCACTGGTGACTTGACCTGAGATGACCCAACCTTAAAATTTTGGGAGAGGTTGTGGAATTGATCAAGAATAAGGTGTGGTAAGCAGAGATGGCCTACGTTACATTACGTTACCAAATTACGCTACGTTACGATTCGATTTGGGCCAAAACTACGCTACGGAATTACGCTACGCTATGTTTCACCGACTACGGAATTACGGTATTTTAGCTACGGCTACGGTAAAAGTATATTGTCCTACGATATTAAAATTTTGTTCACCCATTTAAATCAAATAGAAGCTGTACTATGAAATAAAATAAAACTAAAAGGTTTATTTTCTTGCAAACCGAATATCCTGAACCGAAAGTGTCCCACGTTCAGATAGACATACACGGGGGCATTTTCCGGTCGCCGGTTTCACACGCTTTGTCATCAGTTGCGTTTGGATAAATGAAGGTCTTTTGAAGTGACTGATGTGTGTCATCAATGGTTGGGAATTCTTAGTAGCTCCTATCATTCATACAACGCACTGACACTATTTACAGAGCGGAAGTTTCCACTTGCCGGCACCCTAACGGGGCAGCGGCACCGCACTTGGCGGGCCGTAGGCTGCTCCGGTCTCCCCAAGCCGCAGCGCCCGGCACAGGCAGAGCCCTCACATGAGGGCCGTGGGCGAGAGACCGGACCGATGGATCACGTTAAAGGCCGATCATGCCCGTGCACCCACAAACAGGGACGCCGGCTGGCACGGCGCTGATTCCACTGCTGCGGTGCGCACTCCCCAGTGTACCGCTATCTCCTGGGTAGGAGGTGGCCGCGGAAAAGGCTGCCACAGGTCAGCC
The DNA here is from genome assembly GCA_034440635.1 of Lepas anatifera. Taxonomy (NCBI): domain Eukaryota; kingdom Metazoa; phylum Arthropoda; class Thecostraca; family Lepadidae; genus Lepas; species Lepas anatifera. The sequence continues at coordinate 283,027 of JAOTON010001821.1, read as the reverse complement.
TTGATCCAGGGGCCTTCCACACCCAAGCGTGGCGCCTTTGCCAGCGGTGCCACGGGGCTGGCAGGTCGGGAATTCTTATTACCAGTAGTAATCGAAATTAACCGGCTTTTAGTTTGTATAGGCCCAATAATGTGTCCGTGATTTACACTACCCGCCAAAGTTCCCGATCTTAATTGACAGCGATTTGATGCATTTCTCGTAAAATTGTTTAAAGTTTGTAATTAAAAAATCGTTTGGTTGTTAATTTTTCAAATATTATCACTTCTATTTCAAATTCCAAATTAAAGCCAATCGTAACCAAGAATCCTTTGTACCGCGATCGAGATCACGAGAAGTTATATACATATATGACATAATTTTTTTTCGCAGTACGCTACGATTCGCTAAATTTTGGCGTAGTACGCTACGGAATTCGCCAAGCTACGCTACGTTTCATTTCCAAAGCTACGGCTACGGAAAAATAATTTCGTAACGTAACGTAACGTAGGCCATCTCTGGTGGTAAGTACGGCAGCGCTTCGCGCCGCCATTTTTTCGTGCCGCCGGAAAAAAACCCGAGGGGTGTTCAAACACGCCCCCCGCCGGAACGAGGGTTAAGTTGTACCTTTTCTTGTACTGCGCGCTGCTGTCGTCGTTAAGATCTCGCACAGTCTCGATAACTTTTTAAATGGTTGGTACTAAATGGTTGATGAAGGTATGAATAGAAATAATGTTGTGATTTGTACAATCAGAAATGACAGAGAAGCTGTTTTACCCTTTCGCCAAGACAACAATGAGATGTGCATACAGTACATTGTGTGGCATCTCATCAAAACCCGTGAACAGCATCCTGTGCGATGAAAGTGTAGTTTTCTGAGAAGCTGCCTTGAACGACGACTTCATCATCGGCTACACTTTCCTTGAGCTATCTGAAATACGTGGCCTGCGTCCTTGCCTCATAGTGGAGCGGTACGAGGTCAGCTATCTGCTTGATTAGCTTTATGACGCTTTCATCAAGAGTTGACGTCATGTCTGTCAGCGTGCGCCTATCTGTGTTCTCCCACTGCTTTTGTCTGACCTCAACATCATCGAAAGATAAAATAAAAAAGGAGTCGTAGGGCCGTTTCGGCACCACTTTCACATTTACGGGAAGCCAGAGAAGCCACAGGTTCAAACCGGAAGGCCTGGAAACTATGCAAACACATAGACTGTCGGATGATGACCTATGTAAGCACGTGAGGGTGGCGAAATGGATTTGATGGAACGAGCAGTCACCAGCCAAACAGTCAGACGTTTCGCCATATGAAACAGGCGCTTCGCCATTACACATTAGGGGTGTGTGCGTAAATAAACCCGTGATGGCCCTCAAATCATACGCGTTTATATCACTGGGTCTGCACAACATGCTCGTTGTACCATTGTTATTTGCGATGACATTATTGTTTGATTTATATCGTGTCACCCGCCGTGTCCATTTGGATAGATAAATTCACAGAAGTACAGGGTTTGTGAAGACATTTTTAGTTAATGTTTGCATATTGAACGATTTTTTTTGCGAATGACTTTGGACCAGTCATTCATAGTCACCGGATGGGAACTGACCGCTTCCAAAACAGAGTTCAGATGATGAGTCAATGAAAATTATTTGTTTCATGACTGGTTATAGCTAAATCAGATAATGGATCATGGACAGTGATCAGTTATAGATAATGGGCAGCTAATGCAAATGCTCAATGCTCTAACGAAGATCCCAGGGTCACATAACACTGGTGTCGAAAATTAAAAGCTAAAATAATATCTAAGAAAAACTGATAATCATTTTATGTATAGAAACAACTTATACAACTCAAACCAGCATCTTATAACGTTTTGATCGCCTTGATGGATTGCTCACACATCTTTGTCCGTGCCCTATCGTCTTTATCGTCTTACGTACAGATCCTGTTGTCCAATTCTATTATAGAAGTGGCGACGTCATCTCAAGGTGACCTGGCATGACCTGACGCCACAAGAGCCCGCCAAAAGAAACTGCTAGTGGCAAGAAACACGTTATTTTGGGTTCCAAAGCTCTAGCACAATCACATAATGAGTTAAGGCAAAACAACTGTCTATTGCCACCTGGCGTTATCTTTGGAAGCTTAAAAGTAGAATATGCAGCTGGATGCCCATGTTTTCGTTCTTTTATTTAAAATGTGTTAAACGGATTTCAAATTGCTTTCATACGAAAATACTAATTTTAACATATTTCGGGTAAAAGCTGCCGTTGAAAAATTAGGCCAAAAGGGCCCGTGATAAACATTTTGAAAAATTGAAAATCCTTGATAACCAAAACATCGTTTGGTCTATCGCACACACAATAGGAAAGGATTTACAAAAATCACAATCATAACGTTGGAAAAATGGGCCCTTAAAAAGGCACTTAAAAGGCACAAGGCGACCGTAGAATATTACATGTTGCCGTATCTCACGACCAAATTTGTGGGGATTTTTTTTACCTTTCCATTCGATTCAGCGCCCTTGAAACCTCCTATGAACCAATTTCGAAGAAAACATGGAGTTACTTATTAATGGATTTTGTAGTTTTGAAACTTCTATGAAAAAGTTGTTAAAAATTTCATTTTTGCCACTGTGTGAAAAGCTTATAACAGTGTGTTATTTCATTTCCGCCAACATTTTCATAATTAACCTCACTTCTAGAGTGAGTTACCTTCACTATTAGGAAGCAGCTTAACAGGTTCATCGTCCCATCATGTGGCATATTGTTTGGCTCTAGCCTGTTGCATTTATGTTTCATTCAATGCCTACTGTTTGTCTGCTGCAAGCTTTTGAGAAACTTGTAAATTTGTCAACCCTGCTGCTAAAGGAAGAATGTGAAGGTGGTTAAATGCTTAACTCCCAATTTTCTGTGTATTAATATTTAATCCTTTATAAAGGTTTGCATTTTCCCACCCTAAATCATTTGTAAAAGTCGGTATTTTTCTACCCGAAAAGCGGAAGCACCCTTTGTACTGAAAGCCTACATATCCTGTCGGCCCAACGATGAATCTTCCAGCATCAGGCATGCAACATTAATATTGACAAACATTATCTGAGATTGAACCCTGGCACAAAGAGTGCGGAGGTATAACTGGACACAGGGGACAAAGGTGCGGGGCAGGTCCTCCCCAATCAAAATTACCCCCGCCGCCTCTTATCAAGTGGTGCCTTTCAGAACGCCTGGGTTGTCTTAGGAGGTTGTTTTTCACTTCATGCCCCAGATTAGGATGCACGAGAAGCACGAGACATGTGCATCCGGGATAGAAACCATTGTGACTTTTCATTTCGTGATTCTATGCACAAAAGAGTATTATGAGTGTTTGAGAGAAAGCTATTGTTTTTGTCCCATGGGTTAAGAAAATCAATTTTTCCAAACTCAAAAGGAGGTTTTTTCAACACAATACTGTACACTTAAGCTTGCAATTGTATTTTTTCTCTGTCAGGTTTAAAAAACATCAGAGGACATGAATAATCCCCAACCTAACTCCCACGCCTCTGACAACTCCATATAAGAAATTGGAACGATATCTGCGACTATTTGTAGGGGGCTGGTCGATTTGTGCTCAAACATCCCAGGGGGTATTTTTATCGGACTGGCGCGCTACTCTAGCACCCCTGGCCTGTGGCGACCATTTCAGCCCCCTATCGGCAGCACGGCCGGACCACCTCCAGCGCCACTGGCTCGGACAAGCCTGGCCGTGCCGGTGGGCACTCACCTGGATGTACTCCTCCAGGCGGCCGCCGGGGAAGACGCCGTAGAGGCGCGGCCCCAGTCGCCGCTCGGCCAGCAGCGTGAAGATGACCGACTCGGTGACGGAGGCGTAGCCGTCCTCGTGAGCCTGCGCGCCGCAAAAACGACAGACATCAGTCGCGTCGGTGGATTCAGTAAATAAATTTGTTCTTATCATCAAGAGAAGTGAAACATGAGTACATATTGCGGCAGTAGGGTTGACGCAAACCAAGCTGGTTATCTGGTTGCATCGGCCATGCCCGATGGGAATGGAAGGCTTTTCGCGGCGCATTTCTCCCGATTGTAACGCTATATGGAACAAGAAAAAATAGAGTTTAACGGCAATAAATATCCGAAGTGGATGGCTGTGGCTCGGTTTCTGAACAGAGTAGGCTTATGCACCAAATTTCCAAAGGCACACGAAACCTCCGTGGCAATCGGTGAGAGTTCAGCTCTACGTGAAGGGTTCAGGTCGGTACACCTTTGTCCAGCTGGTCATTGTCAGCGCGCCCGGGATACCCGGTGAAAAATGTCGCCAACTCATTGTTTTATTCACGCCACTCGTCTTGTGTCGGCGCGCATGCGGCACGAGCACTCCCCCCACTATAAAAATTATACATTTTTATCAGCAATGGGGAGCAATTTACTTTGAAGCAAGGACGCTGCCATGGATTTTCCAGCGGTTTGGAGGGCGGTTCCTGAAATGGAGGCCTATGTCCATCTGGCCCTATAGGGCCAGATGGATGAGTATATATGTTACGGGCAGTATGGGATTTCAGGCATTTTGCAAACTGCCCAGAAAGCTGGGCAGTCTGCGAACTGCCCGGCCATTTGGTCAGTTTGCAAATTGCCCAGGCATTTCGCATAGTGCCCGGCTCTCCGGTCATTTCGCGAACTGTCCGGGTAGTATACAAATTGCCTGGGCAATTCACAAACTACCCAGTGCTTGTACTCACGGGCGGTATGAGAACTTGGGCAGTTTGTAAATTGCCTGGGCAATTTGGAAACCAACTGAACAATTTACAAAAATTCAAGCCGACTTCGCACACTGGTTGAAAAATGTCATCTGTGACCTAGGCTACGTTGTGTTTGCGTTCAGTCTTCCCTGGAATGAAAAGTATAACTTCCCAGCGTGCAGGCGCGTAGCCAAAGGAGGGGGGCTGTGAGCGAATGCCCCTCCCCCTTGGGCTCAGTTGAAGCACTGAAAAGAGCCTCCCGCAGGGCCATCGTCGATTTCTGATTAGCTCTTCACCCGGGGGGGGTGTTTGAACAGCCCCCTCAGGTTTTCTCGGTGGCGCAAAAACACGGCGGCGCGAAGCGCCGCCATACTTCCCGCACCTGATCCATGATCGATTCCGCAACTTTCACCAACATTTTGAGGCTGGGTCATCTCAAGTCAGGTTACCAGTGCATGCCAAGTGACCTCACCTCCAAAAATGTTTAAGGTGGCATAAGTAAGAAATGGGTGAATCTATCGGATTGAAACTTATACCACATAATGGGCCCAGCGAGTACTACAAAAATATTCCGGAATTTTGTATATCAATGACCTAGGGTCAGGTATAGATGATGACCTCTCCATTGGAATTGAATGTGGAAGACAGAAATTGGGCTGTATTTGTGTAGATACAGCTGCGAAGGCCTTCATATTCTCCAAATCGTAGTATATTGGGCTCCTTTCCAGCTTCATGCTGCAATTTTTTACCTGTGACCTTTCAGAGGTCATCTGGGGCTACTTAAGCCGGATTCAGGCTTGAGTCAACATTTTTGCAGGAAATGATGATAAAACTTTTATTTTGATTCTATTACGTTTGTATTGTTATTGCGAGCCGATTAATATGCATATTGACTATGCTAGGTTGAATAGTGACCTTAACCCGACCTTAGGTCAGGTCATTTTTGTTTTGACCTAGTACAGTCTTATAAAACATCATGCGATTCACCGTAACGAGAGGAAGCGAATGGTGCCTAAACAGGCATTCTAACTTAGTTTTTTTTTGCTATCCCGCATAGGAGCCGAGTTCGGGGGGGTGTTTGAACACCTCCCGATCCCCACCAGGGCAAAGGTGGCTTGGAGCACTGGCGGTGGAACTGACTGGAGGAAGGGGGCACCGGGGCACGGTGCCCTCCTTAAACCAGAAATTTTATCACTGGCCCCATGGCGTTGACTTGAAATAGATGGGTTGAAAAGCCCAAGGTGCCCCCCCTTTATATTTGAACGTTCCACCATCACTGACTCGGAGGCCCACCGGGGCTGGTGTTAATGTTCCAAAAGTTGATAATGTAAGCTCAGACATCATCGGAATCTTTGTCTCGGAGGGTCTTACTAGTTCGTCTTCGGGGTTCCCAGAGTTGGTCTCTGGGGTCCCAACATTTTTCTCGGAGGGGGGCAAGAGTTGGCGTCGGGGGCCTTTAACCCACGCCCCAGTGGGCCTCAGATCCACCTTCGCCCTAGTGTGGGGGGGTAGTTGTCAACCTCCCCCAAACTGGGCTCCCGAGCGGTGTAAGGAAAAAAACGTGAAAAGTGGTTAGCTGCACATAAAAAATGCTGAAACTGTATCACTAACATTTTTTCTCAGGCTATTAATAATGATCTGATAATACTTTTTATTTCTAACCAATGACAGGGTGAATTTATTTCATTGTATTATATTTGTTCATATATTTCAGTTAGGGTCATTTGATTCATCTCATTACGGCAATTCCAATGATGTATACCATAACCTACTAGGAAAAAGAAATGATCTAATTTAGGTTCAGTTTAATGTTATTATCTGACTAAAAATAGTCAACATGCATATAAATCGACTCGTAGTGACAATCCAGAAGTATCAGTATCAAACTGAAACTTCTGCGATGTTATTATAGCCTTAAAACTTGCTAAGTATTCCCAAATGGCCTCTCAAAGGGCACACATCAAACATGCAAAATGAACCTGGCGTGTGCCCCAAGAAAAAATGATCCCAAGAATAAGAAGTCTTCTAAGCCGTATCGACCGAAATTGAGAAAATTTTCAACCAATTTTCGTTTTTCCCATGCATTTACAATGGGGAGATAGTGACTCGTACCTCGCACCTGACACCATGACCCTTGCAACGAAATAAAAATACCCGAATACGTTTTTTGGCCCCGGTGGGCCCATTATGTGATAAGTTTCAGATTGATAGGTTAATCCTGTCCTGGCTAAAGCAATCCGAAACATTTTAGGGGAGTTCACTTGGCCTGGCCTAATGACCTCAGTCGAGATGAACCAAGCTTAAATGTTCAGAATAGCTGCGGAATTTATCAGGGATAGGCTACGGCAAGTATGGCAGCGTTCACGCCGCCATTTTTCAGTGCCGCCGGAAAATCCGAGGGGAGCTCTCAATGTTCAATTAAATGTTCTGGCCTATAGTTGCGAATAATTAGCCGCCCAATATTCAACCCCGCCAGAGTGCTGCATTCATACCGCTTCTTGGACGGCCACCGTCTGCTGTCAGGAGCGGCAAAACGCCTGGATTTAACGGGGGCAGCATGGACTTTTCAATACATTTATTTCCATCCAAAGCAATAGGAACAGTTAAGTTTCTCATTTAAAGGGGGTCAATGTGCTTCCGGTGCCCCCTAGTTCCACCACCAGTCCTGTTGGCACTTAGCTCAAACCAATGCCACGTGGGTCAAATTATTTCCTTTTTGTTTTATAATTTCAATCTAAACCTACAGCCATTCCGATTCATGTGAACACCGGTCATTTTGCAAACTGCCCGCAGGGTGGGCAATTTGTAAAATGACCGGAGAGCCGGGCACTATGTAAAATGCCCAGGTAGTTTGCAAACTGACCAAATGGCCGGGCAGTTCCCAAACTGCCCTGCTTTCTGGGCAGTTTTCAAAATACCTGGGCAGTTCGCAAAGTGCCTGAAATCCCATACTGCCCGTAACATATATACTCAGTCGGTTAGGTAGGGAAGCGCAATGCTTTTGTCATGTTAAGCACCTGTGCGGTCTCATGAAATGGCAAAGGGGAACGTGTTCGTCATAAAGTTGAAATTTTTAACGAAACTGTCGGCTTAAAGTAGGGAGTGCCCCCCCCCACTTTTCAAGGCGAGGGTGCCCCCTCCCCCTCTAAGCGATGCCCCTGCTTGTAAGCACATACATGATGCTCTCATCAATTGACTTCGCCCAATATGTGATGTATTTTCTATTGGTGACGTATATGATCAAAACAAACTTTTAGATTTCCCTTCCCCTATACATATGGAAACGTTAACTAACTGAGCACCCGCACATTGACGCGCTCTCTGCTGCCGTAAATGGCCGTTGGTTTGAACTGGTAAATGTTGGTCCATGCCTACCTGGCCGTACATCCTCAGTAGCACTCGCCGCGGCTCGTCAGCCACAGGCGTCTGCTGGTGCGGCAGCTCACACAGGAACAGCGCGTTACTCAGGCCGCCGCTGAAAAACGTAAATACCTTACTCAGGCCACCGCTGAAAACGTTAGCAACACTTTACCGCAACCACCATCGAAAATGTACAACGCTGCTAACGAAACTGCTGAGACACCTTACTCACTCCATTTGTTTTCGGCTGAGATCTGAGAGATGCTCCCTGTCTTCGCTGTTCCTCTGTTTGACGATGCTATTGGGGTTATCCCATGGGTTTGGCAAACCTTTGAAGTTAACCGACTCTGTCAGATGCAAATTTCCCTGCATTGTGGCTGATTTTTTAGCCGCATCTGCTAAGAGGGCACTTTCACTGGTGGGCTTGACATGCAGGATTACGGGGCTTGACTGACGGGCTAGTGGCTAGAAGGTACATACCTACTTTATACGCTAAAAAGGCCTGGCTGGACCTGAGGACGATTGACCTGAAGGCAGGCTCTCAGTTGGACCTGAGGAGGACTGACCTGAAGGCCGGCTCTCAGTTGGACCTGAGGAGGACTGACCTGAAGGCCGGCTCTCAGTTGGACCTGAGGAGGACTGACCTGAAGGCCGGCTCTCAGTTGGACCTGAGGAGGACTGACCTGAAGGCCGGCTCTCAGCTGCACCTTAGGACTGACCTGATGGGTTTGATGACGATGTCGTCGGCCGAGATCTGCTGCCAGGCGCCGTGCAGGTAGTCGCGGCAGATGCGGTGAGCCCGACCGCGCATCTCGTCTCGGTCTGTCGAGAACACAACGTGGTGGCTGGTGGTTCGGCTCCCTGTGAAGTTTGCGTGAATAACGGGTGTAAATCGCGGGATTCTGGCGATCTCAGAATCCATGGTACTGGGCTATTATTTTACGGGTTTACCCCGGTAGCCGCTTTCTACAGGGTGTTTCAAAAAGAATGATATTTTTAAATTGATCGTAATGCGGTTGTAAATAGATTGTAGTGGTATGATTTACATATCAATGGAAAGTGAATTTTGGGACATTTACGATTATTCATATTTTGATAGCTGTTTTGATATTTTTCTACTTCAAAAATAGTCTTAAAAATGAGTTGAAAATACTGCATATTTTGCCTTCATCGAAAATGGTCGTAGAAATCACGCGCGTATCACGTGACAAGTATCACGCCAATGACACTGCAAACCTTACATCGCCCTGCGGTACATCACAGTCCACACGCACATTGCCTCTCGAGATTAATTCTAAAAAGACCTCTCAAGCTTAGGAAAGCCCGCGTCCAAGCAAGCAATCCCCAATTGGTCGACGTCCCTTGGTCTGCGGTGAACAGTGAGGTCTTTGCGCTGTCTCCGCCGCATCCAGTCATTCATATGGAAGGTGAGCCAATGAGCCATATGGAGCTTGAACCAAAAGTTTTAAACTTGTAATGTTACTTAACCTTGTACCTTTGATGTGCATGCTCACGTGCCATTTCTGTGTGCTAAAGCTTTTTAGTGTTGCCAGTTCCGTTTTCTCAAGCATAAGCGGGGATATATTATGTTTCTTGCATCATTTTCCAATTATTTTTAAGACGGGGAAAATATTTGATGCAAATGAAACATGTTTATTGAAAAATGTCCTACAATTTACCATTAAAATGAACGTTTTGGGAACAGATTTGAAGGATTTTTGGTACTTTACTGAACATTTGAAAAATATCATTCTTTCTGAAACACCCTGTAGAAGCATGTTGTACACTATTGGAATCCCTTTTGTCACGAAAGGTGTTACTAATGTAGCATTGGTTGGACGATTAGCACACTGGCAGATATCGTGAAAAAGTAGTCGCGCAACTCATGGTATAAAGTGGAAGCGGCGCACGCGACTAAATAGCCATGTTTAATTATTCAGGACATCCCGCTTTGCATATAAGATTGAATAGGCGCGTGGGAATTCTGAATCCCGTTCCCTACTTCTCGGGCGCTTCCATTTTGGGCTCAACTGTGGTGTTATTGGTGTTATAGCCGATGTCGGCTGTTGACTTGTATTGTTTTCTTCATGAGTTTCAAGAACTAGATCCTGCGGGAGCCATGGTTCCCGCCCAGCAACACCGTTGCTAGCTGCCACACCGTGAAAAAAAATATTCTGGCGCGGCCAGCGGTGTGGATTATATCTCTTGGGGGGGTCTAGAAACCCCGATTGAACCGTAGAATAAGTGCTGAAAAACATTTCAAATTTTCTTGGTATGAATATCAAAGGCTTTAAATTGGGTTTATGCAGTAAAAAAGGCCGTGAAAAGGCTAAAACACGCCTTATAGTATCTCTTTTAGTATGGTGGTTATCAACGATGTTTTAAATTTGGCCACGCCCAATCATCTTCAAAAATCATCGCCCCAGGGCGCGGCTGTGGCCAACTAGACAGGATTCTGAACTCATGCTGTGCCCATTTTACGGAGCAAAAAAGCAAATACAACAGCTGCAATAAAAGCAATATACAACTGCAAAAACCAGAGAAAAACAACGGAAATTGGCCTAGCGGACTGTTGTGTGGCAATATCGACAACTCAGCATTTCAGCTCCAACTTGAAGCGCTCAACGCGGAGAGTGTTCATCGGGTGAAAATTCTAAAGCAAAGTTTGGCCGGATGAAGCTGATGAACTGAGAAACGGATTACATACGTCCTGTTGTGCCTGTCCAAAACTTTGGGCAAAGCGGGATGTCAAATATCAATCGTAATATACAGCTGACGTCGGTTTTGGAAAATAAGGCATATACAATTCTAATGGCGCAAGAAAATGCGCAGTTAAAATAAGGCAACGTGTAAGACTCTAACGGAACTACTAATTCGACATCTCATTTCCCTTCAAATGCCATAAGTCTTTCAGAGTTGTGTCTTTTTCCTTGTTCACTTACTCTCATAAAGTGATTTCACTCTGGCCCTGGGTTGACTACCCGCTCAATTTTAATATATCATTGCAGGATATAAGGTCCGGAAATGACTACTAGTAACAAACATATCCAAAATACACATGATAAAGCAAAACCTCAAACAAAGGCTCAAAACAGTTTGTTTGAAATACGTGGAGCACAAACACAAGCGAGCTTATTTAGAGTTTGCATTTTGGTGGCCAACGCTGCAGAAGAGCATTAAACATGAAAATTACAGTGATGTAGAGGCACAAAGTTACTTCTTATTGGTTTGGTTCTGGAGGCACGGAACCAAGCCCCCTAAATTCGCTAACCGACTGGATCGATTAAGTTTTTGTTTTGTAAATGTTCTTTAAGTGAATAAGTAGATACAGTATCCGTGTTTTGTGTGAATACGTAATTTACGCGCGTTTCGCTCAAGGGAGCCTCCGAGGACGAATGACGAATACGATCCGGGCAGACCCACAACTAAGACAGAGTACGGTGGTGACTTTACCGGAAGCCATCGCGGTATTTTCTGGGAGCTGACGAGAGCAGGCTCACGCACACGCACACCGCTGCCGGCACACTGAGCGCCGCCGCACCAGCGCCGCACGTTCTCTGTCGCGGGTCAACCTGCGTCACAAACAAGGCCTGCCCCCACCCACAACACGCGCTGCGTTCCACTCTCCGCAGCGTCGCGACGCGGCTTGTTTGTGGTTGGTTGCCTGTGCACAGGAGCTCACGAGAAAGGCTACTTACTCATGACCATGACGAACGCTTGCTGCGATTCCGGTGAGCTTAGATTGATGGCACCCTGCTTGCGAGTTTGAATCACTGTTTCAGTCGTTCCTTGGTCACCGAGGACGTTACGGTGCTTTCAAAAGTATATATTTGAGTTAGTGTCCAGATTTTTATATTTGGTTATAATGATACGTTATTCCCTGAGCGCCCGACGCCCTGTCGCGCACCTCCGATTATCTGACGGCGTATGCAAATTCAGTGGCTCCACTATCAAAGAGCGGCAGCAGCAGCGCGGCGCGGCCTCGGCGGCACGTATACTGGAGTGGCGCGCGCCGCCGCTGCTCTTGAGTCTCCCATGGGTGGCGTGCGGGTGGGCCGTGATGCGTCACCGTGACGTCACCCGTGACGCCGGCGGGTGGTGATCAGCGAAGACGGCGGTGCCGACGGCGAGGCTGTACGCCGCCGCCCGGCTCCTGGCGCCTCGCAGACTTCACCGTAAATGACGCACGCTTTTCATAACAAGGTCGCTTGTTTTTTTCCTCAAGGAAGATCTGCCACGCAAATGAAAAGGCAGCCAGGCGATCCACCGCCGCAATTCCAACTAGCACATAACCATAATCATCATGTAGGGTGAATACTGTGGCTTCCGGGTTTTCATACACGCATCATGCGCCTGGTTAACATATTTCTTAATATGACATCAAGGAGCGATTTATTATGCGAGCCTTTCGGCCGATTGAAGAAAAATGTAATAGCGTTGATGGGGACAGAGCCAGTTTTTGCATGATGTGCACTGTGTTGCAATACTTCTAACTCTTAGATCATGATGTGTTTGATCTTTGTTGAGTTCGCCTGTGATTTGGTTTCTTATGACCTGTTGGCGATAAAATAAAGACACAAGATACAAGAATCCTTACGCTAACACCCAAACCACAGCTCTACCGAGACGCGGCAGGCCCGTCTATGAAAGGTAGACAAATATTAAAAAAGAACAAAATGAATCAGTTTATGTAAACTAGACATATAAGTCTTCTGTCCACATTACCATGAAATTGACCACTATCCCACGATGTGTAATGCATCATTCAGTCATAAACTACCAGGTATTCAGAAATTGTTCGGTATTTTACCTCAAAATTTTCTATGTTAATGGTATTTCGGCCAAGAGCGAACAAATGGGTGAGATAGCGTATCATTCTATGCCAACCAACCAAAGCAGAGTTGATTTCGGATACATAAAATCTTGAACATTGCTAAAATTTAATGCGCATTGTTTTCCAGGAACCGAAGCACGATTCTAAAAAATGCATCCCAAGGACAGTTCTGGTAACGGGGCAGCCATTGTATATACCAACTGGGCGGGCGTTATTACGGAACTCCCGTTGGGCCGGGCTTATCGACGCACCAACTGCCAGGGTCATTTGGCCCCGCTGGTCTGGAGCGGCCTTCCGTCAGGGGGAGGGCGGTCCTATAGGGGTGGGTCTATACTCCATCACCCCCCTTTGGCTGTGCTCCTGCTTAGACTTAGATAAGTTCAACAAATGTGCACTGGTAAAAACATTGGGCTGTATTGCACAGTGAGCAGGAGGCCCGAAAAACGGGATGAAACCCCGAGCTCAAAAACTAATGCGATCAAACGATGATTTTGAGTTGTAATGATCGTTTTTATCAGGCTGCAGCACACCAAATTTAGGCCTCTGATTTTAGATTTTTAGAAAATTGTGACTTTTGATATCATTACAATATCAAAATCTTATATTGGCGAAGGTCGCAATCACGTGGTCGCACCAGTTCGCCTGCACTGTAGACCGAGTGGTGACGTCATACCATCATATAATCAGGTTATATACCAAGGTCAACCCACATGAAGGTCAATGTCACCGGTCAAGGTCATTGACCCCAGTATACCCGTCAGATGGTATTATTCAGTATGATGCATGCTATGCAATGACTTCATAGTTGGGGCATTCCACGACAAATCGACAAGTTGGTAACACCCTCATGTCGCAGATTTCGGTGTATTTTTTGTCAGGGGGGCTATTGATAGGAGCTGATGACGATTTTCGTATTCATTTTCCTCCCCGACTTACGGTTTGAAAATTATAGCCTCAGGCATTTTGACCATACCCACTTGCATGTCTTTTTAAAGACGAAATTTTACCTGTATGCTTCTACAAATTCCATTAAAACTTAATCTAGGTATCTTAAGGACGAATTACGAATTCTGGCTCATTATAAATACACCTAAATCAAAAAATTAAATTTAAAAAATATTATACTTTCTTGAATTTTTCAAACTCTATAAAAACTGTTTTCTTATGACTTATTTTAAACTTTTTGAGGCTCACATTTACTCTCTATACTTTTCTCTATAAGATTCAGCAATAAAAAGAATGGAGACTTTAACAGAAAGCGAGATCTGAGCTCCCAAACGTCCCGATCCCCACTTTTGTGAGGTTTGTGCGCCAGCGCGGCCCGCCGTCGCTGCAACTATCAAACGTCTCTGGTCACGAAAAAGGTGTTAATGGTGGAATTGGCCGGCAATGAGGGTAAGAATGTATTAAAAGCACTAAATTGTAATCAATGTCCCATTCCTTAACACCCGCACTGGAGAGGCGTCTGACACTTACGGGCACTGGAGGGGGGACGGGTAGGCCCCCGGAGGTATCGGAAACTAGAAGGCTTAGAAAAACTCCGGTTGGGGACTGGGTGGGAATTATTGAAATCTATATTATGCCTGATCTTAATTGACCCAGGTCAGTATCGCCAAGTTCAAACCAGGTCATAAAGGTCAAGTATTAGCCGTGCTGGGTATTCATCCGGAAATGCCGTGATTAAGCTCAAAGAAGTCCAGAATGCACTAAAAACAGACCAAGGTCATAGTGAGAACGTCTCAAGAATTGTAAACCTAATTTTTGGGGTTAAGGTCATTCAAGGTCATTGACCTATGACGTCAAATATGACATATTCCCCTTATTTACACCATGACTAGCACCATAGCAAACGTTGGACGGGAAATGAGCATTGGCCTTTACCCATGACATTTTAATTTGACCTGTGACCTTGACCTTTGCATTGATTTATCTTAACTATGACGTCGTAACATAATATACGTCATACTGGGTAACGACATGCGACCGGAAGCACCGGACCAATAACTTTGAGAATGTTGGTATGGCCTTGAAATGTGACCTTGACCTTCATGAGGGGTCAAATTGACATATAATCTCGTTTTATATGGCGCTATAACGTTGCCAGTTGGTCTTTGATGCACGCGAACTGGTGCAACCGTGCGATTGCAGCGCTCTCAAAATAAAGGGTTTAACTTTGAAAGCCTATAATTACAAAATTGGGACCGATTTTCAAGGTTATTTGACCAATCGACGTGCCATTGAATATTCCCAAAAGTAGCAAAATAGCGTTGTTTGGCTACGAAGGGTTCTCCGGTCACCTAGAAAAAAGTAGGTGGGGCCTCCGAGGCTCCGCTCCAGTGTGCTTTTTAACACACGCTGGTATGAGGCCCTGGGCCACCTTTACTGGCAGGAAGGTTACCCATCCCCTTACGATCTCAGCAAACATGCCTGGAAGGGGACACGGAAAGCAGTGTTCCATTGCTTGCCTCGATCTCTACCCAAAATGCTTCAACAAAAAGTACTCAAATTAGCTACTGAGCTCAGAAAACGCTTCAATAAGGCAGTCGCGAGAAAAGGAACATTGAAGATTCACAAGTTCGTACCGGTTAATTCGAAGACCGTTATTGTCCATGAGCTCTCGAATGATGAGGGACAGAAGGTTCGAGTTTCAAATTTAATCGGTGAAGTTGATGATGGAGTTGTTCTTCCGATCCGTGGGTCAGATCTTAAATAAAACAGTATGTCTGAATCTTATATGTTCGAAAAGCAGTTTTCGGCGTGGACGCTATGTGGCTTTTTGTTTGTGATGTGTGCTTTCTAATACAAATTGAACTGGGAAACATGCAACTTTTTTAGGGTATGGGTAGAAAAAGAAAACTATCTAAAACAAACCTAAGACAACAGTAATAATCGGCTTCTGACGCATAATCCTCCCACTACATTTTCCACCAAATGCACCAGAGTGTCGGAATTGTTCCGAATGTTCCGGTAATACGTTCAGTTTTTTTTTCGGAACGGCTCAAATTTTTATGTTACCAATAGTAGCCTCCACGCCACATCTAGTTAATTCGCAATGTCACCGAAGCGCAGTCTCGCTCAGTTCTCCCCTCCCTGTTACCCCACTTCCAACCGGACGCGTCTATGCGGCGTGCCGACTGCTGGCTGAGTGGCCGGCAACGGTGTTGGGCTTGGTCTGCAGTGCTCGTTACTGGTTTTGCTCTGTAGTCTCCATTCTTTTTATTGGCGTTATATGTAGTTTAAGCAATGCTCTTTCACATGAAGTTGTTTTGAAGTCAATAAAAACATAGGAAATATGTATGCTTATCTTTGCAAAAGTTTGGAATTATATTTTATACATATTCGTGCCAATTAATATAATTAAACGTACATATTTGTATTGTTCAGACTTTTGTACTTATTTTCATGTAACCTCTTGAAGGAACACCTTTAATTTAAATGGCTAAAACTCAAGCGAAAAGTCCGATGCACGCGTCCGATGCTGGATTGCCCGAGGCTATAACTACGATTATCCGAACGAGACTAAAAATACCACAGTCGTTTTCAGCACCACTGAGAACCCTCGTCCCAAATTTTCATGAAAATCTGAGATATGAGGGTGTTATTTCAACCCATCGATTTGTCAATTTGTCGTGGAATGTCCCAGTTAGGGCTACTCAAGGTCAAGGTCAAAATACTTTTTCAGGGTCAAACCCTCATTTCCTCCCCTGAAGGCTGCTATATAGTGCCAGTTATACTGTACATTATTGGGAATATGTCATATTGTTATGTCATAAGTCATCGACCCTGAATGACCTTGACCTCAAAATTTCAGAGAATATTTTTAGGACCTCCCCTCTATGACCTTAGTCCGCGTTTGGTGTATTCCCGTTTTTCTGCATAATGACGGCATTTCCCCATAGGTATCCAGCACGGCCCCGATTCGACCTTTACATCTCATTTGACCCTGAACATATTGGCTTAGGTCAATGAAACTTGACATAAGGCAGATCATCATCGCTCCCACCCCCCCAACAGACTTGTTTCTAACACTCTTGGTTTCCGAGATCTCTGGGGTCGGGGGCACTTTATGATACCTCCACTGCGCGTTGCGACAGACCCCTCTCCACTGCTTCTGTTAAAAAGTAACGGACATTTCGATTTCATCCCTCAATTCGACACACCCTTATAGAAGATAGGACTTCCTGCAAAGGGCTATACACATATTTCATCTAACGAAGATCGATCTTTGCTCGAAGATAAGGTAACTTTCTAAAAAAATGGGTTGTGGAGTCTGACGAGAGAAAAGGGGGCTGCTATCGACGGCGCACAGAACGAGTAGGTTATGCACCAGGATAATATAGATCAACCCGGTGGCCTGAACAGACATAACCTTGCCTTGAAATATAGAGGATAGGTGCAAATCAGATCAAGGAACAGCTGTAGCAGGTACAGAACCAGCGCCGCCGTTTACCGGCCACCTTGGAAAAACTACGGGGACTATATCTGAACCCAAGCCGAGCGAGCGATAATGGGCATGAAGAACGTCTCCCTGTTAGTGGCCTTAAGACGGTGGGTGCGGGTGGGGTGCGCGAGGCCTGGGTTGACTGCTGCCCTGGCAGTGACAGCAGCTGGAGATGAGGCTGATTCTGCCGCGGCAGGGAACTGGTGAAGCTGACTGCCGCGGCAGGGCACTGGTGAGGCTGATTCTGCCGCAGCAGTGCACTGGTGAGGCTGACTCTGCCGCGGCAGGGAACTGGTGAGGCTGACTCTGCTGCAGCAGTGCACTGGTGAGTCTGACTCTGCCGCGGCAGGGAACTGGTGAGGCTGACTCTGCCACAGCAGGGCACTGGTGAGGCTGACTTTGCCGCGGAAGTACACTGGTGAGGCTGACTGCCGCAGCAGGGAACTGGTGAGGCTGACTCTGCTGCAGCAGTGCACTGGTGAGGCTGACTCTGCCGCGGCAGTGCACTGGTGAGGCTGACTCTGCGGCAGCAGTGCATTGGTGAGACTGACTCTGCCGCGGCCGTGCACTGGTGAGGCTGACTCTGCCGCAGCACGGCACTGGTGAGTATGACTCTGCCGCGGCTGGGCACTGGTGAGTCTGACTCTGCCGCAGCAGGGAACTAGTGAGGTTGACTCTGCCACAGCAGGGCACTGGTGAGTCTGACTCTGCTGCAGCTGGGCACTGGTGAGTCTGACTCTGCCGCGTCAGGGAACTAGTGAGGCTGACTCTGCCACAGCAGGGCACTGGTGAGTCTGACTCTGCCGCAGCTGGGCACTGGTGAGTATGACTCTGCCGCGGCTGGGCACTGGTGAGTCTGACTCTGCCGCAGCAGGGCACTGGTGAGGCTGACTGCCGCAGCAGGGCACTGTTGAGGCTGACTCTGCCGCAGCACGGCACTGGTGAGTCTGACTCTGCCGCAGCAGGGCACTGGTGAGGCTGACACTGCCGCAGCAGGGCACTGGTGAGGCTGACTCTGCCGCAGCAGGGCACTGGTGAGGCTGACTCTGCCGCAGCACGGCACTGGTGAGGCTGACTCCGCCGCTGCTGGGCACTGCTGCAGCTGGCTGTATAGTTCGCTATCACTTCAGTGGAGCTCCACCCGATGAAATCCTTGGCATTGTACTCGCGCGCCCCCACTAATCCGTGCAGGCCGCTGTCGCCCGGTGTATCGGGGGTCGGCGATAGCTCTGTTTGGCCGCCGCCGATATGTCCCCGTGTGATCCGGCACTGCAGTCCGACGGGCGACGCCGCCGGCAGAGCAGTTCGGTCCCGACATGAAGCCAACCCTAGTCTCGCTGCTGGTAACCGCCTGCGTGGTCGGCGCGGGCGCGCGGGGAGACCATCTGAACAACCGCACCAGACGCAACGTCGACGGCGTTCTCGGCAAGCTGCTCAGCAATTCCTACTTTAGTAAGTGACTTATGTGTCGCTGCTGACAAACAGCGAGGGAGCAAGTCAATCTTTAACATGCTGCTGACATGAAACTTCCCCCTCTGTAACCAAAAAAGATCATGGGATTTCGGCTCATTGCTGCCCTCCTCACTGGCTGATCACAAGACTGTACCGTTTATTCCCACTCTGGCGGAAGTCGGTAATTTTTATGACAATTGTGATGGGGCACGTTCCCCTCCCCCTATTCCGGCGCGTGCCTACGGTATATTATTCTGGTATAACTTTCTCAAGGATTTGTGCGAACAAATTCCCGGTCAGTTTTGTGATCGGTGCTGCTACTTTTAGCTCCCAAGGCAACTGTGCCGAAGAGCCTCGACTCCTAAATAGATACACATGCATGCAAATATATTAAATACAAATAAATACAAAGAGCAGAATACTGGTTTGAACTATGTCCGGAGGATCATTTATAAACTGCGAAGAGCAAAGGAGAAATCAGGTTACCGTCCGGCGTGCCCTAGCGAACCGTGGTCCAATGAGAGCATCTTCCGTTGATAATGATATGATAAAAAAAATTTTACAGAAGTTGCAAGCCAATCTAAAGCTTGTCCCGAAATTTTGTAAGATGTGTTTGTTGGAAGGTGCTTCCCACCGTCTTACTGCTTGCTTGTACGCGAGATTGCAGGGAGGGGATATTGATTCTATGTTTGGATGAAAACTGTAAACCAGAGGAAATATTGAAGAATTCACTGGCAAGACTTATCGATGAGTAACAACATGTAAAGCTTGATATGGCTGGATTTCCGAGTTTGCCTAAAATAATGTACAACTCCTTTCCTTACTAAAGTAATGTTTTTGAATAATTAAACGAAAGCGGTCATCATTCACCACGGATGGTACTGAGGCGGGCTGGCGCCGCTGTACCTGAGAGAACCACAAATTTCGGCTAAGCTAATGCTTCTGCGTGGCAGCACTTAGAAACAAGGTAGTTGAAGAACTCAGAAGAAGGCGTCCAGTCTGACAGACGCGACTGCGATCCTCCCGCCGACTTCCATCTGGCGTGAGCCTTCGCCGAGCGCGTGCAGGAGGCGGAGCGAGCCTTCGCCGAACGCGCGCAGGAGGTGGCGTGAGCCTTTGCCGATGTATGTATGTATGAATATTTCAACAAGCATTCACATATTCATAAACAAAAACAGGCAATTGGTGAAAAAGCACCTAAATGCTTTTAAAAAATCACCGCTTGCACGAAAAAAGCGAAACATTGAAACCACCGCCGAGTCGTCGGCCACCCGCACTCGCAGCCCTCATTCCAAAAAAATCGTCTCTCCAGCAAAGCCCCCGCCCGCCGCCGCCACCGCCACCATACTAGGCAAACCGCATGCTTCTACTTATGAACTTTTGAAAGCTGCGTGCTACTCGTTCTTGTTTCTTTTCCGTGAGGTTTGAACCGTGCAATATTACCCCAAGTTTGATTGATTGGTTTAATAAACTAAAGATGACTTCGACAATGTTTGGTAATGGTTGAAACGGAACAGCTCTTTCAATGTTATACGCCGGACAAGACAACAAGAAATGGGGGACGTTTTCATTGACGTGATTACATTTTTCGCACATAGGAGAGTCGGATAATTGAATTTTGAACTGATGTGAATTTAGATTACTCATACCTACCCTTAAGGCCATTAAAAGTGTGTTATCCATTTTTGAGCCAAATTCGTAATAAGCTGGTGGTTTGGGGATCCGAAAATTCTGTTGATTTCTTGTTTGAAATGCTTCCTTGATTGGGCAATTCGAATATCCCGATCGCGTGCAGGAGGCGGCGCGAGCCATTCGAAGGGTGCCGCCCGAGCCAGTATTCATACCGCTGACGAGACCGGCAGCGAGATGTCCCGAGCGCGCTGTATACAGTGGACGTTTCAAACTTCCGCGGGGATGGTTGTGATAGAGTGATGAACTAAGGGACCAGGGCAGTGAGTCGCGCATCAGAGCCAAGTCGACGCGTCGGAATTCGGAAAGGCGAAGCATCGACGCGTCGTCACGGTTCCCATTATTTTTGGCCCTGTGCATTGTATTGTCATGTTAATGATTTTAGGGGTTTTAAGAAGCAGTGTTTCATTGTAATGAAACGCAATTTCATCGATTTTAATGGCAATTAAGAAACTGCCAACTTTATTTTCAGTCCAGAAACCAATGATAAAACAGTTCGTGGTGATTTTTTTCTGAATAAAGAGCAAATCTTTCTGGCTAAAGTCACAAACATCATGTCTAGGAGTATTCTCTGGTCGCGAGCCAGAATTTTGTGACGTCATCAGGACAGCAGGTCACCCCTTTACTAATTGTCACCACTGAAAACTTCAAGTTTGGAAATGCTTTGATGACACTTAGGCGCATGACAGCTACTGGCCGACACTTTAATTTTTGGTCGCTTGTCTTGGAATATTTGTAAACTTGTCGAGTTTTGGTGCATTTGGCATCTTATTCACCTTAGGGAAGGTCTGCATGGCAGAAGAGGGCACTATTCTCTTAGAAAGGTTTACGTGCTTTTGCGAGGGATAACACTGGCACCATATTAGAAGAAACATTGCAGTTACTGGCACAGGTCGTTCAGTTGAGGCATAATCATCATTCTTGCGCTTACATTTTTGTTAAAAAAGTGACGCAAAAGTTTAAAACATTAAATTTAAAACAAAGCAAGCCGAATAGAAGTGAAAGAAATTCGAACTTATTTATTATGAAATAATTGAGACAATACGTGCATCTTCAAACCCCAAATATTACGTACGTAACCGGGGCTCCCAGGGCTCTTTGCTTCTTGTGGACGTACTATTTTTTAGGGGAGGGGGATACAAGTCTAGGCTGCCCCATCGCTACATCACAGGCACAGCGATCTATCTATCAGCATCAGGCGCAATTACTTTAACGATGATCACGGACTTGCTATTTCAGGCTATAATGTCAATAGCAATAACGCTGAGGGGGAATTAAAACTGAAGCCAGGTCATTGGTTCCGTTACTGCTGTCCTATTCCCACCCCCGCTGCTGATGTCCCTCGCTCTTCATTCGTTTTCCATCAGTCAGCCCTGCTTCTCAGTTCAGTGTCTGGCTGTTGGGACTGCTGAGTCCTGGTGACATGATTATATCAACAGCTAAAAAAGCTTGTTTGCCGGCCTTTAGTTTTTAAGCATAGTGACACGTGGTGGTCAAAATATGGCCTAGGTTCAAAAATTCCTAATGCGTAGATGGAAGGCTCAGGCTCAGAAAGAAAGAACTGCTTGTGAGCCTCTGAAGCGGTGGTGTTAACCTTCGCCCGGGTGGGGGGTCTTTTTAGACCCCCCTCGGGTTTTTCCGAAGTGACCAAAAAACGGCGGCGCGCAGCGCCGCCAAACTTGGTCTAGCTGTTTCTTCATCATTTTTACATCTTTCCTGAAAATTTTGGCTCAAGGTCATATCAGGTCAGGTCACCAGGCCAGGTGAAGTGACCTCACCTCAAAAATAATTAGGACCGCATAACTAAAAGAAGGGTTAATCGATCAAGTTGAAACTCATACCACATATTGGGCCCACCAGGAGCTACAACATTTGTTCCGGGATTTTTGATATTGGTGACCTAAGGTCATGCGCATAGCATGACCTCCCCATTGTCAATACATGGGGAAATCACGAAATGAGCTTTTCTCAGTAAGTATGGATGGAATCAACTTCAAACATCGGTTGCGACTTGCTCTTGGCCCATTTCTGGAGCTGATGCCAAAATTTTTGACTTGTGACCTATAAAAGGTCACCTTAGGTCAAATAAGCATTTTTTGTGTTTTTCTCTATAAATTTTGAATCAACTAAGATAGAGCTTTTATTTTGTCACCAAAGTGTTTGTATAGTCACTGGAAGTCAAATGATATACATCATGACTATACCAGGTCAAGTTGGGTCAGACCGTTGACCTGGGTCAGGTCAAATTCTTAAATTTGACCTGGCATAGCAATATCATATATCATTCGATTCGTATTGACGAGAGGATTGCAATGGTGCATAAACTATGGCTGCATCATGTTTGGTTTGGAAGCTATTAGCGAAAAAGTAAACGCCCTTATGCATGGGTGGCTATGGACATTTCCAAGAATATGCCCAATATTCAGTGACCTGTAGCTCCCTAGGCTTTGACCTGACACGAAAATGAATGCAACTGTAATGAAAGCGCATCTTCAAGAGCTTTCGAATGGTGTTTAAAAAATGTTTCTAGCTATCATAGTTTCTGAGATATATGAGGTTTTCTTAGTACACCTCATATTAGCGATTTTGACCTATTTTGACCTCTGGTGACCTTGATATTGACCTGACAAGAAAAATGACTGAAGTATTTTCGATATCATTTTCGAAGAGCTTTCGATTGCAGTTTTGCGCTTTTTTCTAGCTCTCTTAGTTTTTGAGATCGTGGGGGGTCTTTTTTAGCCCCCCACCAGGGCGAAGGTGGCTCGTACCCGCCACCGGGGCAAGGGTTAAGTCGTGATTTTATTATACTGGTGGGTCACGCTATCTGTTTACTCCGATCGTGGAGTAAAAAATCGCGGAATTAGAAATTTAAAAAATATTCTACGATCGCGGAATCGCGATTGCAGGTCGCTAAATTCTCGAATGCAGAATAGCGATAGCGTATCACCTGTTTTTCGATCGCGTGAACAGCACTGGTGAAGACTAATCGCGCTGCTAACTGCTTTGATGCTGGGTATGGAATGCAGCGTCATCCTGCCACCCTCTTGATGATTTGTCACGATAGTGAGGCGACTGTACTGGGAGAGAGTCACATGTCATAAAAAATTTCCCACAAATAAGGAACCATGCCAGTGAGCAAATTGTTTCTTGCGTCTCGGAAATGGTAGAGTCAGCCTTGCTTAAACAGCTTATGCGTATCAAGTGTTCGATCTTTTATGGCTATTGGGGGCTGTTGACGTCAGAGACCGAAAGGGATCTGACATTTTCTGACCTTTTCCGCTGAAAAGGCCTTTTCTAAAGTTTTCTGGGCTGTCATGATTTTGTATTGAGTGAGAACTGCGCAAGCCCAGGGCAGTTGACGGTCGGATACTTTAAAGTTTCGTAACAAAATAAAGTATAATTTTAGCATGGTACCAGTTTTAGCTTGATACACTAAAACTATTCGGGAAGTTATGCTAGCCACGTAGGAGAGAGTGGGGCAACATGGACACTGGGGGCAAGGTGGGCACCCCCTCTATCTGATGAACTGGCAGTTCGATAAGCAGGAAAAGGGTGTAATACACTTGCACTTACTGCGCTTAGCCCTTGAGAGTGAATTGGTGCTAACAAGCTCTTGAGTTTTTGCAAAATTTTCAAAAATATAAAAACTTGTTCATGTGTGTTTTCTCGGGTTAACTTTGTAAGCCTATTACCCAAACGATTTTAGACATTTTACATTGATATTTCCGCCTTATGTTCTTGATTGTCTTGCATCGTTTTCGCCGTTGTCTCTGTGGGTGAAATCAAAGTTCTGCTTAAGTCATGTGCGAGCTTGTAGGAGAGCAGCTGGGTGGGGCAAGACGGTCACCCTGAATATGCGATGCACAGCGCGCGAAGTAGCATGTTTTTTTTAATTTTTGTTCAAGTCGTTCCTAGTACGGCTGCTGGAGTCGGAGTCTCACTAAAGTCATCAAGGGACTTGTCACGGAGACCCCGACCCCACCACCCGAACGAGCAACTCCCTCAATGGAGGGTCAATTTAGAAGCCAAAGTTTAACGTCCCACAAAGCACAGGGACGGCCGCCCCGCTCAGGTCACCCTCTCATCAGTCAGTTGCCAGCCGACCTGTACGTCGGGTAAACTATTGAGCGCCGGAGCGTCTCAGGGGAACCGACCCCAAGCCTGGACATGCACTGCCACTGCATGTTCCAGAGCAGCGGGCCGGAGCCCAACGCTCTACCAACTGAGCTACCGGGGCGGCAATGTATTTAATGTAACAGTGCAAAATCGTAATAAGTCGCTTTCATAATGTCCGTGCTATTGATTTGGGATTTATTTGTGCCTTTTTGCTTGAAAGAATTAATTTTCTTGAAAGAAATTATAGAACAAACATGATCACGATATCTCGAGCATGTGGTTTTTTACACTCCTCCGTAGAAAAAGTGATATTGCAAATTAAAAACAATGTCTAATGACCTGGTCTAAGGGTACAACGGCGATATGCACATACAAATATGGATTAGCCACCGTAGACGTGCTGAAATGACTATCAAAATTGCATGTCCATCTTGCTCCGTGGGGTGACCATGTTACCCCAGGGGTGGGGCGAAAGGGACTTTTGGTACTTTTGCAAAATTTGACATGAAATTGGCAGCCATTGTTTATGATGCCTGGTTGCTTGTACAGAAGGAGATAAATGTTCGAACTAATGGCATGCCAAAAATCCAGGCTAATTAAGTTCACTAAATCATCGAAAAGGCCAATCGTCGTTAGGATGTCCATGTTGCCCCACTCTCCCAGGGGAGAGTAGGGCTACTTTCAGACAATGTTAACCACGGCTGTAGCTGGTGGCTGTTTTTCTCATGCAAAATAGCATGGTGCCGTAGGCTATCGTTGCCATTTTTTATCATGTATTTATTATTTTTACGGGAGTATTTATGCTATTAGCTACTATTATTTTCATATAGTTTTTTATGTGGTGAATTGGCTGCTTCTCTACTATTTCTTCCGGTTCCTCCAAGCGTGAACAATGAGCATCGATGTTTTGAGCTGTAGGTAGGTAGTTGTTATTCCTGGATGCCCGAACCGTCTCTCACCAGCCTGCAAAGTTGAAATGACAGGTGTCTACGAGATCTTGCCGGGAAAGTTTTTGGCAAATGTTCCGGCTAGGATAAACTGATTTACCATTAGGAGCAAGGTAAGATGGTAATGGGAACGGACATTGAGAAACAAAAAGCGAAATTGAAACACGAAATGGGGCTTTTTCTATGACGACAAAGGTGGGAAATTCTGATGTGGCTTTTTTTAGTATGTCCGACTAGAAAGGAAAATTCTGCCTGAAGTTAGAAAGCTAACCATCTGCAAATTTTTGGCCCATTTCCAGCAGGATTTGAGTTGCCTTTACCCAGGGTAGTAGAGAACTTTACCGTTATGTCAACCCTCGCCCGGGGAAGGGCGAGGGTTGGGTGTTTCTGACGGCCCCAGAACCTTATTCTTGATTGATTACGCAAGTTTTCATTATTCTTGGTTGCTTGCGCAACTCTCATCAAAACTCATGTATGTTTGGCTTTAGGAAACGCCGACAGAAATTTCAGGATTATTTCTACTGATGAGATGGTGAAGGTGGATCGAATCATACCCACCGCGCTGTCGAAGGTTAAACAATGCCTATCACCTGCGTCGAATGCGTGAGTCAGCGGGCGATGTGGTTGAGCTGATCGTTTGCCGCCGATGGTCTGAGGTTCCGTCCTCCTATCGTCCATTATCGACCAGCCGTCATTCAAATGGATGCGTCATAAAGCACCCGCGGATGTTGCAGCCGCGTCGCCACCGAGCAAAATAAGAGTGGGCATGTGAATACCCAACCTTGCGCCGACGTAACACTACCTGCTTTAAATCGGATGACTGCTCGGACAGTGGCTCATTGTTACCGTTGGCCCACGTCGGGGAAATATCTGGTCTTCGCTAATTTGACACATATAATACGCTTTTAGGAAGAAATGTCTGTATCCAGGCCCACGATATCACGCTCCCCCCCCCGCTCTCCACCCTCCGCCCATGGGCTATCAAGTGCTCAGCAATAAAACCGGTTTATGTGACCTTAGCCTTAGCTTCTATTATCTCAGAATATTTATGGTTGTTATCGACAGGTTTGTTTGCTGTTGTTGTGTGAAAAACCCTCGTTTGTCCCAAGCCTTGGCAAGCTGAAGGCTGAAACTGTCGTAAGCCGCAGGACACTGGCTGCACGTTTCTAACTGCACATATATTCCGGGAGAAATCGGTACCGCTACACAACTTTTGAAACCGCTTCCTCGGCTTTTGCTATCATGGTCAGCTGAAAACCGATACCACTACTAGCGTTACTTCTTTGTTTATTCTTCAAAATCGCCGAACTTCTACAGGCGACTACATTGAGAAAAATAAAAACACCTGTGTCGGGTGTAGGTGTCGTGTCAAAAACGCTATCCTGTATAGGTGTAATGGGCAATACAACCACACCATTTGGAGGTGTAAGGTGTCGTGTGTTTTTACGGTTCAAAAACTATGTCTTCTATGAGTGTAAAGCAAACACCCTTTCATGGTGTTCAACACCTTTCAGAGGTGTCGATGACCACCCAAGTCATGTTTGGATGAGAAATGACACCCTCATTAAGTTTTAGACACCATTGAAGAGTGTTTATTTCTTCCAAGGGTGTAGAACCGACACCCCTTTTAGTGCTCTACACCTATGAAGGGTGTCAGATTTTTAGATACCCCATTAGTTGACAACTCCAACACCCCTGCCTGGATTCACTATATTCCCCGACACTCCACTATGACCTCATCCTGAAGGCTGACATTGAATTATCAATGTGCCTTACACTGGCTCGTTCATGGGGCCAAGGGCCTATGCCCCAAAACCAAAATAGTATATCCCCCTTCAACGACCAGCAACATATAACTTGCTCGGCAATTTTGTCTCGTGGAAATAGTTTTACCGCTTTGAAGGATAAGAAATTGATTCTAGCTCCATCGTTCTAAAAACTTTTTTGCTATCAACTTTTGGGCAATTCCTTTGGTCCCCCAAAGCACGCACACACTGTTAAAACAACGCAAGTCGAGTTAAAATACAGCCATACGCCAAAACACAAACACCGCATAACATCACTCACTCAGCGCATGCCTTAGTCCCGGGCTGTGATTATGTAATTTTTAGAGCACGACAAAATGTTGGAATGGGTAACCTCCTCATCTCCACAGGCAGCTCATTGTAAAGGGAGGCACCCGTGAGCAGAGTCTGCGCTGGGCCATGTTTGTGCGTGAGCGTGGGACGCATATATTGCAGTCCTGTCGTGTGCTGCGTTCCCGGACACAGCGAACATGGACGAATCCCCGGGCCAGCTCCTCTGGCTCCCCGGAACTCACTGCCTTGTGTATGTACAAGCGCAAGTGTGTGGTACCTCGCCAGCTCACCCGCCGACAGCCAACCAATGTCATTTAACAGGTCCGAGACATGATCAAACTTTCTGCAGCCGAAAATTACTTTTGCAGCATAGTAAATAATCTGTTGGAGCCGAATGTTGTTGATTTGAGTATCATTGCCGAACACGGTGATCAGTATCGAACCCGGGAAACCACCAGCGAGCTGACTATCGGCGAGATGACTCTGGCAGGCAAGCAGCGTCTCAGATGTGACAAACCACTAAAAATTCCGAAGCATTGTTGAATAAGAAGAGAAATGTGAGAGTCCCAGCTGAGGGTGCGGTCGAAGGTCAGACCGAGATTTTTGACATTCATAGAAGGGACTAGATCAATACCGCGGAATTTGACCGTAAAATCTCCAATGTGTCGAATGTTTGAAGCACTTCCTAGCAAAATCAATTGGGTTTTGTTAGCGTTTACGTTTAGTCCGTTGCCCCTGAACCAAATGTCAAATAAGGCTAATGTACTTCCTATGCGTTTAATAAGAGACCGAAAGTGGATTTTTTTGCTGCTAACAAGGACTTAAGTATCATCCGCGTACTTTATAATCCACGACCGCATCCTCAACGTACAGGCTAAGGTCGTTAGCAAAGATACTGTAAAGCAAAGGGCCAAAACAAGAACCTTGAAAAATAAATACCCACATTGTTTGGGAGACAAGAACAGTGGCGGACCCAGGGGGGCAAAAAGGAATTTGCCCCCACAAACGGAAAAGCTCGGAGTAAAACTATGCCCCCCCAAAGCGATTGACCTTTTTCCCTGACTCCCTTTTAAGGACTTATAAGCAAGATTTTGGTCCTTCAACTCTCGACTTTAAACAGAGCCAGTTGATTTCAGTGTAAATATTGGGCCTTGGAAAGGAAAAAGTATCTTGAGCTCGTATTTTTCACGCCGTGACGTTTTCTTTTCTTTTCGGCTCAAATGCCCAAATTCTACCGGCAAGTCATAGTGTAGCGCAATTATTCACTGCGTGACGTGTTTTTGGGCATTTTGACTTTAGTTTGCCCCTCCCAAACCGACTGACTGGATCCGCCACTGGACAAGAAGACACTAGCGACACCCAGATTGTCAGCCGGAAGACTGACACTCTGGGTGTGGTGCCGAAAGTATGCCGAAAACCATGAAGTATCAATTCCATGAGCCGGAAACTTTTTGATTAAACGAGAGAGGTCAATCACATCAAAACACTTACTCAAATCGAGGCGACAGAGGGGGACGCCTCTCCGCAATCATTGGCAGACAGGATCTTGTCGGTGATGGATACGAGTGCGCTTTCGCATGAGTAACGAGGGCGAAATCCGTGCTGGCTGGAGGACAGGAGGTGATTGTCCGAAAGGTATGCGTAGAGCTTCTGCTGAACAGCCCACTCTAGGATTTTACAGATGGAGGGGATGATACTAATAGGACGGAAGCTGGAAGGATCAGAGGAATCTCCGGCTTTAACACGCGCCCCGCTGGGGAGGGCGAAATTCGCCCCCCTCCTGGTTTTTCCCAGATAACGCAAAAACCCAGAGACGCAGAACAACGAAAGTTACAGTACCTTATCCTTAATCAATTTTACACACCTGACCAACTTTTTATGTAAGGTCATGTCAGGTCAAGGAGCTATTCAAGGTCAAGTGACCCGACCTCAAAACCTAAAATCACGAGTTTGAAATGGCGCCTAGGGAACATCAGTAAACCGATCAGTTTGAAACTTTCACAATATGATGAAATCATATGGGTCTACAAATCTGCTGTCTCGGAATTTCTATATTGTTGACCCAAGGTGGAGTCAATTTTTGGTCACCCCATTATAAGTCTATGGTGAAAAATAGAATGGGCTCGTTTTCAGTAAATACTTGATAGATAAAGCTGAAAATCCTCAAACCGTCTATAATTACCACGATCTTGACCATAAAGTTAAGTTTTTGAGCACCTGACCTCTCAAAGGTCATGTTAGGTCACAGGAGCAAAGAGTGATAGTTTTGCCAATAGCTTCTCTTTGAATTGAGATAAAGCTCCCATTTTGCTTGCATTGTACTTATATTGTCATGGGGAGTCGATTGATATGCAGCATGACCATACCAGGTCACTCTGTGACCCTGACCTAGCTCGAGGTCAGGTCATATTCATTATTTGACCTAGCAAGGTCATATTATAGGGAGAGTGGGGTAAGATGCCCAGGGTTTAGGGAAATCCGGATTATAGAATAACCGCGGTACCAACAGCGCTGCTGTAGAGTCCAAGTCGTAGTATGATCATTTATCTTCCTTATAGAGTCGATGAAATTGCTGATAATTATCATATGCTCTAACTATTATGATTTTACTAGAGGCTTGCAAAGGGGCGTCTTACCCCATCGGGTGGGTAAGACGCCCCTGGGGCTTGGTAAGATGCCCCGCCCCTGGGCATCTTACCCCATTTTGGCATATCGTTGATGAAGTAGTTTTTTGTAGCTCTTAGCTTCATTGGTAATCATTTAAGTATTATTCAGAAGTCAGAATGTATTTAGAAGCATCCACACACATTGATAAAACGTGTACCTAGGTGTTTTTTCGTGTTTCCACGTGAAATGATAAAACAAAGTTACGTAAAATTAACGATAAAAACCAAGGATAAAAGCATACCATAAAAGTAATATAAAATCACACACACTCACAAACAACGAAGTACGAAACGAAGTATGTAAACTGGTACAAGGTTTCTGAGAACCTCCCCTAAATCGCCTAACTTGTCTTTTCTGTATTCGCTTTGTTTCAAGTCCCCATTTTATAAGAAATATGGGGCAGAAGTTGTTAAGTACAAAAACATTCACTTCAGAGAGTAAAAATGGCTTGTGGTGACTTCCTCCCACTAACTGTTACAGGCTCCCAGGCTATCATTAATGGCGCACAGCCAGCTTAGCATTCTCGTCAGTGCACACAGGCCCAGCCTTCCCAGGCAGTACACTCGATCTATTCTTTGCACCAGGGAACAAAACTCACTCCGCAGATCAGGTATCTGCTATCGTCATGCCCCCTGTCTTTCTTTCCTTATACCGCTTTTGCCTGCCTCGTCCACGTCTTTTTAGATACATTTGCTTTCGCAACCCCTTTAACTATTCTATCTTCCAGAGCCTTTTTTATATGCATGTTGTTGCAAGTTCGGCTTTTGGAGTCGAAGTCTCACTAAAGTCACCAATGGTCTTGTCGCGGAGACTCTAGCCCTACCATTGGAGCGAGCAACTCCTGTAATGAAGATTTAATTTAAGTCAAAGTTAAACATCCCACAAACCACAGGGACGGCTGCCCCGCTCAGGTCACCCTCTCACCAGTCAGTTTCCAGCCGACCTACGTCGGGTTAACTATTGAGCGCCGGGGCGTCTCAGGGGAACCGATCTCAAGCCTGGACATGCACTGTCACTGCACGTTCCTGAGCAGCGTGCCGGAGCCCACTACCAACTGGGCTACCGGGATGGCAAATGTAGGGACGACATAAGAGATCAGGTACGGAGCTTTGCAGGATTAGGGGAGAGTGGGGAGACATGGGACGCAGGAGAAGTGGGACACGCCTATTTTTTAATCTAGGAGTAAGCCAAAATTATAATTTTTCGTTGATTCCCGCACTATACGTGCCGCTGCACATCACTAGGGAGACAGCTTCCTTTTCCGGCGGGTGCTGGAAGCGGCAGGTGAGTGTTCCTTAAAAAGTTAATTTTTTTACCTTTTCTTGAGTGGATTTCCTGCTAAATATGTTACCGAAAAGTTGGCTATTTTGGTCCACTAAAGCTGCTGTCGTATTCTCCATCGATATGTACCAGCTTCGAATAACGAAAGGGGTTTTAATTTTACTGACATCGCAATTCTGAAAAAATGGCGGGGTCGGGAGAACTGGGACAAGTTGTCCCACTTCTCCCCCTTGCTGTCCCACTTCTCCTTGTACTGTACTTTGACTGATTGTACCTATATATTTGTACTTTGATGGAAATATGGTTGTGTCGGATTTTTATAGAGTGATTCTGGTCGTCAGCTTGTTTTCCTTCTTTCGTGATTTATAAATCAAGATCAGAATAAAGACCATAAGTTCAATATGGCGGAATTATCTATAAAAACATTTCATCCATGCAACCCCCAGGGGCGAATCCAAGTGGGGGGTGGGGGGGGCGATGGGACGATCACCCCCCTTGGACCGACCTTAAGCACTGGAAAGAAATGCCCCCAACTTCAGCCGCCCCCCCGCAGGAGGGGCGGCTCTACCCTTGCCCCGCAAATTGTCTTCCAAATGCCACCCAAATTTAGTGTAGTCGGGTCCCTTTTAATCCACTCAAAGCATCTGAGTCTGCAACCAGGCCCCTCAGAATTATCCCAGGCCCACTATCGAAGCCGAGACCCTATTATAACCCGTTGCAGAGCATTCCCCTGTATTTCACCCGGACTCCCTGTGGCTAACCGGGCCCCTGCGGTTAGCCCGGGCCTCGTGTGGCTATCCGAGTACCCTAACATGCCTCCAGGCCCCTTGTAGTCCACTTGGAACCTCTGAGTCTGCGACCGGACCCCTCAGAATTATCCCGGGCCCACTGCTACCGAAGCCGGATCACTATTCACAGCTGTTGCAGAGAAATCCCCGTGTAATCCACCCGGGCCCTTTGTGACCACAGCCTGACTCCCTGCGGTTCACGCAGTCCTCCTGTGGCTATCTGGGCCTCATGAAATGCTTCCGGGGCGCCTGTGGTTCACTGGGACCTATGTGTCCGCGACCGGGCCCCCTCACGATGGCCTCAGACATACTGTGGCCGAAGCCAGTCTCCTATTTCCAGCATTCATGCCTCCCCCGTGGTCTACCTGGGCCTTCTGTGGCTACTGTCGGCCCCTGCCTTGCTTGTGGATTCCCTTTGGTCTCGGCCCCTTTGTAGCTGTAACTTTGGGCCCGGGTTGGGAGTAGTAGGTATAGTATATTAAAATCTTAATTCACGCAGGCCATAGAATATTGTATGCGGGCTAAGATGGTCCTGATCAATGATCCTAGTCGAAATTTGCCCAGTCCATGGATTTGTAGAGATCCAGTCCAATGATGAGTGGACCTCAGCGATTTTAGGGCCAGTTCATAATTTTGGGGCTACTACAGTTCTTGGAATTGTTTACCTCCAAAACGGAGGTTGACGTTTTTCTTGCTTGCCGATGCATCTTCATGTGTACGTTTTTTTATTAAAAAAATATATAATTTGCACAATCGGGCCCCCACAGCTATTTCGGGCTTCTTTCGAGGAGGCCGGGCCCCCTGTACGGGTTTGCCTTCCCTTGGGAAATTGCTGGATCTGCTCCTAGCCAATACCTATGTACTATGTACCTGCCCTATCCTACATGCAAACCTGGAGAATTAACAGGTCCATTTAACAACGTTCCGTGCGATACATCGCTGCAACAACAAAAAAGTTTTTTTTTTCAAATGTGTGTATAATAAAGAATACCTACATTTTTTTAAATATATCGCGCAGACAATCAATTATAGCTTCTACAGTTTATTTTCAAAAGGTGTCATATAGATGCTATGCTTTATAAGATTTAGACATGGTTCTTCAGTAGTCCCACCTCTCCCCTTTGTGTCCCACTTCTGAACACCCATTGTCCCAGTTCTCCTGCAGCTGTCCCAGTTCTCACTAACCATAGACTTCTACAAAAACTTAATTTTTCACAATTCTACTCTGTTTACGCCCTAAAAAGACACATACATCCATAACCAAATGTTTCTTCCACCATGTGATGCTTATACAATCTACCAGAAACGCTTAACTAAATTTATATAATTTTTTAAACTTACCGCTTGTTTAATGTCCCAGTTCTCCCCACTCTCCCCTAACCACGTGGAATATTTAAGGTCTAGCTCATTCATAGGCGAATCCAGGGTAAACAGTTCAGCCATAGCCCCTTCCTACTAATTGGCCAAAATTGACTGATTTTAGGCAATTTTGGTTTAAAATATGTTTTACTAGGGTCGTTATAAAAACTTTTTTAATTTCAGACTCGAACCCACTTTTTTCCCATTATATATTCAATTCGGATTTCAATGAGCCACATTCCAAGCGTCTACGACAGCGGGAAAGATCGCCTCAAAACGGTTAAAGATTTCATGTTTCAGGCGCGATTGGCCGCCCGGCGTTGCAGTCTCCCCTTGTTAAATTGGGATGAAAGGAGTGCATAACCTACCAGTAAAGACAGCATGGCATGTGCATGCGTATCAGAGCGGTAGATGGGATTTAACATGCAGACATCTGCTTGTCAGATGTATTTGCAGCGCAATACAAATACATGTTATTCCACAATAGACCCGAAATCAAATGGTTCAGCACCTTAGCACTCTAAATCCCGACAGAACAGGAATGCCTTCCGGAGGTGAAACTTTCTCTGGTAACATTCTTTGGAGAACGTCGTTGGGGCTGGTGGTTCTCCGTATTCTCCTGCGAAATATTTAAGAGCTCTGATACTACTAGAAGAAGACCCTGCTGCGTATTTTTACCCTTTGGATGGCTCACGAAATCTTCCACCAGCTTCACACCACGCTGTGGGATCATTCACCACATCAAGTTCTGGCATACCTTGAAACAGAAGTAATACCAGTCACCAGCTTCTTAACGGAGCCATTTCTGGTCAGAATATTTCAGGTTCAGGCAATCGAATATCAGCCAGCTGTCAGGAGTGACAAGCTGGCTGAGGCTTAGTACCGAGCATTTACAGAGCTCTTCATAGCCTCTATCGGAAACTTAAGCCTGCCCTAGTCAAATGTGAATCGTTTGCTGTTTTGGCCGATTGTTGTGCGACTGGCTCCTTACCTCACAGATGGTGGTTCTCACCAGCGCGAAAAAATATAACTTTCTGTGCACAGATACCACAGCTGATGGCAAATTGACTTCAGCTCATTCAAGGCGATTTCTATATTAACTTAATGACAGCACTGCATTGTATTTTATGGATAGCTTTGAGGCTCATAGAAGGCTCTAAAGCTGACTATCCGCGACGGGGGAACCCAAATGCATGGTTTAGAACCACTTATAAGGAAAGCCGCCAAATATTTCGGGGTATGAGTGGCTCAGCCGGTTAGCGCCTGCGCTCGGCTCGGCTAATGGCATTCATTATGTGCTGGGTGTCGTGGGTTCGAGCCCACCCAGAGGCAGAATCTGGCGCCCTGCTCTAGCCCAAGCTAATTCTTTCCCTTTCTCCTCTGATGCCATATGACCTGAGCAGTTGATGCGTTGTTAAACTCCAAAAATTATAATATTCCTTCTTTAAGTATCTTCTGGAATGATGAACGGAATCTGACTCAGTAGTAGCACGCACTTCATGCCATAAATGTCCTATATTCCATAATATGGCTCGCTGGTGAGCTCCGGGTCTTCTAAGCAGACAGTTGTTGGAGACAACCTCTCCTGACAGCCACACGTAAACCAGCTTGCGCAATTCGAGATAATACTCCGGTATTGTGTAGAGGCGCTGAAGTCAATGTGCAAACTGAATTTTTATTTGTGATCAGAAAGTTATAATCTAATTCGCAAATAAGAATCACAATGCTGAAGGTAAAAAGGCAGTGATACAGTACCTGGCCTAAACAGCAAAACCATCCACCTTTCAATTAGGTAGGCTAAAGTTTCCGACAGAGGCTATGAAGAGCTCGGTTCGATACCTAGCCTCTCCCAATTTCTCATTCCTGAAAGCTGGATGGTAATCGAGCGCCTGAATCTGACAGATTCTGACATGAAATGGCACCGTTGAAAAGCTGGTGACTGGTATAGCTTCCCCTGTTTCAAGGTATTCCAGAACTTACTGTCGTGAACGGTCCCACAGAACCTGTTGTGAAGCTGGTGGAAGATTTCGTGAGCCACCTAAAGGGTAAAAATATGAAACAGGATCTTCTTTTATCAATACCAGAGCTCTTAAGTAGTTCGCAGGAGAATAGGGAGAAGCACCTGCCTCACGACGTTCTCCAGCGATAGTTACTAGAGAAAGGTTCGCCTCCGGAAGGCATTCCTGTTCTGTCGGGGTTTAGAGTACTAGGGTGCTGAATCATTTAATTTCAGGTCTTTTGTGGAATAACTTGTATTTGCATTGTGCTACAAATACATCTGACAAGTAAATGCCTGCATGTTAAATCCCATCTACCGCTCTTGTAAGCACGCACATGCCACGCTGTCTTTACTGGTAGGTTGTGCACCCCTTTCATCCCAATTTAACAAGGGGAGACTGCAACGCCGAGTGGCCAATTGCGCCCGAAACATGAAATCTGTAACCGTTTTGAGGCGATCTTTCCCGCATGTCGTAGATGCTTGGAATGCCGCTCATTGAAATCAGAATTGAATACATAATGGAAAAAAGTGGGTTCGAGTCTGAAAAGTAATAAAATGTTTTTTTTAACGACCCTAATGTTTTACAGTTTTGCCCATTTTAATTTAATTGTTTTGCGCCTCCACCACTTCGAGATATCTGCAACCTATATGGGCAATTTTTTCTTAGAAAAGCATCGAAATAAAGACTTACCCACCAGCTTCAAGCAAATCACAGGAGGGAACTGAATTTGTGCGCAAGAAACAATCAAAGCCCCTGCTTTCGACCAAGAACAATATTATTTACCGGTGGTGGCCCGGATTGCCAAAAGAGGGGATGGGGCGTCTTACCCAATGGGACATCTTACCCCACTCTCCCCTACATCATTCGATTCGCCGCCCTGAGAGGAATCCAATGATGCATAAATATTTGCTCTAGCTCCACTGAATACAGATCTAGAGAGTAGAGAGAGAGAGAGAGAGAGAGGAGAGAAAACGTACACTGCTCCGTTGTAATCCTATGGAACCTTCTTTGACCTATGCTGACTTCAATATTTACCTGACATAAAATTATTCGTATAAAATCTCTTCTTCTTGTCAAGAGCTTTCGAGCGCCGCCCGTAATTTTCCTTTAGCTTTCGTGGGAAATGAGATACGGAGGGGGAGCGAAAAACGCCCTCCCCTAGCGGGGCGCGTCATGTAAGGGACCCCAGCGGGGCGCGTGTTAAAGATGGGATGAACTAGGGCGTGTTTCCAGGCATTTGGGATTTCGTTGGTGAGGATAGAGCTGTTGATCAACTGGAGAAGTGCCGGGCCCTGGGATTCGAAGATGAGGCGGACGATGTGCATGCTAATGCCGTCACCGGCACTGGAGGGGAGGAGCCTCTGCTAAAACGATGGCCTGCTACTCGTCCAGGGTTATAAGCCGCAAGATAAACGCATATGCACCCACGTGCGGCAGCCGACACACAACTAATGGGACTCCTCCCATGGCGGCAACCTCAGCCGCAACCCGCGGGCCGACGCCGACAAAAAACTGCACAGAAAGAAATTTTTACAGGGGCAAACCTTGTCAGACCCTTGTTTGCATGGAAAATTACTAGGGTAAAACGCAAAGCTTGTACGTTCAAAATCCGTGCCACGAAAACAAGGGAAATACAAGGAAAACCCATGTAGAACAATGGTAGAACCAAAGTACGACAAGGGTTGCTAGAAGACGTTGTACAAACCTTGTAACTTAACTATGGTTAACCTACATGGCAAAGACAATGGCTGACAACGTCCCCACAAGCCCTCTACTAGGTCATGATTACCCCATAACAAGGGTAGAACAAAGCCTTGTGTCCGCTTTGTACGCAACCGCAGCCTTCCTAAAAGAGCGTGACGAGATTAGAACCTTGCTTACACAACCGCTTTAACAGTGCGTAACGGGGAGGGAACAAGGGTGTTGCAAGGCTTCTTACAAGGGTAAAACGAGACTCGAATTACGTCTTTACAACAGCGGCAGATCCAGGACTTCATTTCGGGGGGAAGCTTGGGCGCTCGCGCCTCCCCGCCATAGTGTCTGGACAGCATCCGACTACGTATTTACTTTAGGCACTCTGATGACATTTCATGGTGTGGAAGGGGGCTTGATCACTCTTAGCCCCTCCCCTTGTACCTACCTCTGCTTCAAAAGGAACTTTTCAGTCTCTATGCGAAAGCTAATGCGTTTTCTGGCCCCAAATGCAACCGGAAGACCATCGGTAGAAAAAGGGTAAGCATTGAGCCACCTCTCAAGCAAGAAAATAACCCGCACGTTGTCTTACCCATATCGGTAAAACACAGCATCACTCATCAGGCGCCGATCCATCTGAAGACACCAACAAGATCATATTGGAACTCAACTCACCCTATTTTTCAAACGGGCCCATAAGGCAAACAATTAGGTTCTGCCCACTGCAGGTACCTAAGCCATATGATCAAATAGTCTGTGCTCCTTTGACACAGAAAATATGACCCTTAATACCAATATGGCATACGTGCCTGAAGTAACCACATACCTACTTACCTGGACCTAGATTGACCATTCCAAAATGCCTCACTTTTCAACTATTGGAACAGAGAACAATACTTTCCACTCGCAGATCACTTACAAATATTCCAGACAGCTTCCAAAGTTCCATGATTCATTAAAATAAGTCACATTTATTCTAACCTACACGGCATGCGTGCCAGGCCACTGTGTAGTGCCACGGGTAAACAGAAAGCAAGATGGCGACCGTAACCCGAGCAGGTATTTGAAGCCATAGTCAAACGACAATGGCCGAGCAAGGGTGCAACAACGCCCTAGCTTTACCTACCAGCTATTTACAATGCCACTACAACGCCTAGTATTCAGTTAGTGCAGCGCTGGTGCGCAAGCAAGGTGTGAACCAGGTACGAACGAGGCGCGCACTATTGTGGCACAAGGCAAGGTTGCCATTCCGTAGTAATGGCATTGCCTTATGCTAGTGACGTAACCAGGGTTGTTTTACTTCGGTAATTGAACTACGGTGCAACTATTGTTCTGCAATGGTAAAACTTGTAGAAACACAATTTTAAGCTTGTACCTTGTAATAAATTCTTTCTGTGTGATTCAGATCAGCTGTTGCGTCTGGAATCACCTTGGCCCCTGCCTTTTGCTACCAACCACCCTGTCCACACACCTCCATATACCCTATGACCTTCCTCCTGTAACCGCCTATGCACAGAGTCGCGCATGTCGTGCCGCATCGCTGCTTTCACTTTTCGATTCAGATCGCCATAAGCCCTGTTCCAGCTGTCAGCACAGTTTTGTCAGCACCAATCAGCGGGCCGCGTTGCGCCTACGTCACAGGAATGTAGCCTCTCCCCGGGAACTAGTTCTAGAGGTTATGCGGGCTGACGGCCTGCTGTTTGTGCTGATGAAAAACCGTAAGTGCACGAAGTGGCAGCCTAATATTTTTGGGGTTTTAAAAATTTTTTTTTTTTTTTTTTTTTTTTTTTTTTTTTTTTTTTTTTTTTTTTTTTTAAATTTTTTTAATAATATTTTCAAAAAAAAAAAAAAAAAATTAAAAAAAATTTTTTATTTTTTAATTTAAAATTTTTTTTTAAATTTTTTTTTTTTTTTTTTTTTTTATTTTTTTTTTTTTTTTTTTTTATTTTTTTTTTTTTTTTTTTTTTTTTTTTTTTATTTTTTTTTTTATTAAAAATTTTAATTTTTTTTTTTTTTTTTTTTTTTTTTTTTTTTTTTTTTTTTTTTTTTTTTTTTTTTTTTTTTTTTTTTTTTTTTTTTTTTTTTTTTTTTTTTTTTTTTTTTTTTTTTTAAATTATTTTTTTTTTTTTTTTTTTTTTTTTTTTTTTTTTTTTTTTTTTTTTTTTTTTTTTTTTTTTTTTTTTTTTTTTTTTTTTTTTAAAAAAAAAATTTTTTTTTTTTTTTTTTTTTTTTTTTTTTTTTTTCTTTTTTTTTTTTTTTTTTTTTAAAAAAAATTTTTTTTTTTTTTTAAAAAGTCCCTTCCCCCTTTTTTTTTTTTTTTCTTCCTCTGGTTTTTTTTTTTTTTGGGGGGGTTTCCCCCCCCCCCTCAAAAAAAAGGGGACCCCCGTCAATCGCGTGCTAATGGCATAAAGGTTTAAGTTCCCTTTGCTAAGCACAAACAAGAGGCGATTATGGCGCTGATATTACTTTTCTGGAGGAGAGGTTAGAGGTCCTGCTGACAAAACTGTGCTGAGAGCTGGAACAGGGCTATACACAGCTGAAGGGTGGCCGCCGACTGCCAGCGCCGCTCTGCGGCGAGCCATCAAATCAATGGTGGTCCCTGATACACCGGTGCGCTCGGGTTACGGATGCGAACGGTCCTAATTGAAACATGGCGATCAAGAACTGCTACTAAATTATGTAGAAATACGCTCCACTTTTCAGCTACACTGTTAAGAGCAAAAACTTCGGACCAATCAGTACAAAACAAACCCAGATTGAAGGCGACGGAATCAATGCGACGCAGATAACGGGTTTGGACAAACGTTGGTTCCAGACGACTCCGCGGCACGGTAAGCTGGGCACGAATAAAGGTATGCGGACTGTAATGACAACTTTGTGCCAAAACGAGTAACTAGACCTGGTTGTTTGACTATAATAACATCAAGACATGATCCGGCAGGGCGGTACGTAGGCATATCGATGTATTGTTGAGTGTATTATCCTCCAGCACGGAAAAAACAGCGGCGCGAAGCCCCACCGCACTTGCCTTACCTTATCCTTGATCAATTCCGCAACTTTTCCCTAAATTTCAAGGTTGGGTCATCCCAGGCAGGGGCATAGCCAAGGGGGAGCGGCAGGGACAGCCGCCCCTCCCTGAGGGCCCGAAGGGCCCTTTGAGGACACTTGCCGCGCTTCGCGCGGCTCGCCCGCTGTAACTCTGTGGCCAAATTTGGCATTTTATACCCAACAGGGCCCTCTTAAGCCCTCTTCAGCACTCAATTCTATAACAAGCAGGGTCCTTTTTACCCATCAGGGCCCTTTTGGCACTGTCGCAGGGGCCCTTTTCGGGGCGCCGCCCCTCCCTGAGCGCAATCCTGGCTACGCCCCTGATCCCAGGTCAGGTCACCAGTGCAGGTCAAGTGACCATACCTCCAAAAATGTTTAAGGTGACATAAGTAAGAGATTGGTGAATCTGTCGAATTGAAACTTATACCACATAATGGACCCACCGAGTGCTCCAACATTTATTCCAGGATTTTTCATATCAATGACCTATAGGTCCGTACCATACCCAAGGGTATGGTACGGACCATGACCTCTCCATCGGAAAACAGGAAATGGGCTGTATTTGTGTAGTTACAGCTGAAAATACCTTCGTATTCTCCAAATCGTAGTATCCTGGGCCCCTTTCTAGGTTCATGTTGCAATTTTTGACCTGTGACCTCTAAGAGGTCATCTGGGGGCTACAAGCAGTTTTCAGACTTGGGACAATAATTTTGCAGGACATGATGATACAGCGTATATTTTGATACAATTACATTTGGATTGCTATTGCAAGTCGATTGATAAGCATATTGACTATCCTAGGTTAAAAAGTGACCTAAACCTGACCTGAGGTCAGGTCAATTTTGTGTTTTGACCTGGTATAGTCATATTATAAATCATGCGATTCGCCGTGACGAGAGAGAGGAAGCGAATGATGCCTAAAAAGGATTCTAACGCAGCTCTGCCAGACGCTAGAGCCCAAAACTCTACTCTAACATACCACCTTCTTTGACCTGTCGTGACCTCAATATTGACCTGAGCCAAAAGGTGACCGATGAAATTTTATTATGAAATTGTATGAGCTATCCAACAGCTTTCGCGTTTCTTCGCTATTCTGAATGGGAGCCGAATTCGAGCCATCGAACTCGGTCCCTATGCGGGATAGCGAAAACGCGAACGCTGGTGGATAGCTCATAGTGAGTTGAGTTAGAATCATTTTTTAGGCACCATTCGCTTCCTCTCGTCACGGCGAATCGAATAATTTATAATATGACTCTACTACGTCAAAAACACAAAATGACCTGAACTCAGGTCCGGTCAGTGTCACCTTTTAACCTAGCATAGTCAATATGCATATCAATCGACTCGCAATAGCAATCCAAACGCAAAGCTATCAAAATAAAAGCTGTATCATCATTTCCGGCAAAGTTAAGCAAACCCAAGTGTGAAAACTGCTTAAGTAGCCCCAGATGCCCTCTCAGAGGTCACATGTCAAAAATTGCAACATGAACCTAACAAGGGGCCCAGGATACTACGATTTGGAGAAGATGAAGGTATTCTCAGCTGTATTTGCACTAATACACCCCAACTTTTGCTTTTCCCATGTATTTCCAACGGATAGGTGATGGTCCGTACTTGACCTTAGGTCATCGATGTGAAAAATCCCGGAACACATTTTGTAGCACTCGGTTGTCTCATTATGTGGTATAAGTTCAAATCCGATAGATTCACCCATTCTTACTTATGCCACCTTAAACATTTTTGGAGGTGAGGTCTTTTGACCTGCACTGGTGACCTGGCCTGAGATGACCCAACCTTAAAGTTTTGGAGAAAGTTGCGAAATTGATCAAGGATAAGGTTTGCCAAGTACGGCAGCGCTTCGCGCCACCGTTTTTCCGTGCCGCCGGAAAAAACCACCGGAAAGGGGGTGTTCAGACACCCTCCACCGGGTTGAGGGTTAAGATTGTTGCAGCTTCCTGTCAAAGTAACAGATGCTACGATGACAATTAAGACAGTTGCTTCGATTAGTTGGATTTTCAGCACATTGGTGACTCAGAAATGACCAAATATGATTATTTTTCATCCCATATTTTAGAAGCTGCTAAGTTCAAAAGTTTTTGTAACATAACTGATGATTACAATAACAAAAAACGGCGACAAACAGGATTTTGTACATGAAATATTTGGTTTATATACATAAGTTTTGTAAAAAAATCAGTCGATTTCCTCAATTCCATACACATTAGCTGAAGCAGCGTGAGGTGCTTACGGTATCTGCGCGCTGAGGAGGCCGCCGGCCAACTGCAGAAGGTGAGAGGGCCCCGCCGGAGCCGGCGCAGGGTCCTCAGCGGCTGCATCGTGGTGCAGGGGAGGCAGCCGCACGGCCACGGGCTGAGGCGGGGTCCACGCCGGCACAGGGTCCTCAGCAACTGTGCCGTGGCTCAGACGGAGGCGGCGCCTCGGCAGCCGGACGGTTACTGACTGAGGCGGGGCTCATGCCGGCGGCGGCGACCAGCCGCCCCGCCCCTGGACCATGGCAGCCGAACCCAGCTCATCTCTGCACCCTGTCGCCTCATTGCCAGACACGGG
Source organism: Lepas anatifera (assembly GCA_034440635.1). Taxonomy (NCBI): domain Eukaryota; kingdom Metazoa; phylum Arthropoda; class Thecostraca; family Lepadidae; genus Lepas; species Lepas anatifera. The sequence goes on along the minus strand of JAOTON010001821.1, from coordinate 240,007 downwards.
CCAGAATGATCCGCCAACTCCCGCCACGTGCAGGCAGAGCGGCGCCGGTGCCGGGATGATCGCGGACTCCCGCCACGTGCAGGCAGAGCGGCGCCGGTGCCGGAACGGATCCGCCAACTCCCGCCACGTGCAGGCAGACTGGCGCCGGTGCCGGAACGGATCCGCCAACTCCCGCCACGTGCAGGCACAGCGGCGCCGGTGCCGGAAATGATCCGCCAACTCCCGCCACCTGCAGGCACAGCGGCGCCGGTGCCGGGATGGCGGACTCCCGCCACGTGCAGGCAGAGCGGCACCGGTGCTGTATCGTCTGAGCCGACTGCACCCCTCCACTGAAAACGCCCTACTGAATAATGCCACTATTTTTATATGTTCAAAGACAAAACAATCCTGGTGAAGAGCCCAGCTTACAAGTGGCTTGTGCCTGCAGGCGGTGCGTCGGGAGGTCTGAACTCGTACTCGGTGTGGGACGATGAGGAGCATTACGTCATCGCCGAGGATCGGCTGCGAGAGATCCGGTCGGAGATGATGTACCCGTACACCGACCCCAACGACTACCAGAAGGACATCAACGATCTGACGCCACAGATCGACAAGAAGCTCAACTTTAGGTTCCCCTTCTACGGCTTCCTGTTCAATTACACATGGGTAAGTGCTGTGCATGAGTAGTTTGCCGTGAAACAGCAGCAAAACTACTCGATAGCGTCGCGGTCAGGGCAGTTGAAGAGTGATATTATTAAATAAATGTATCTGGAAGGAAAATCTCATCTATTTTTTGTGGATTTCGGTGCTCATTACAGAAAATTTGGTAAGGATCAATATAAATGTATTATAGCCCTAAGATATAAATAACAGCAAAGGCACCAACAGCAAACTAACTTTTGAGCAAACGGTAGGGAGGTAGGTGCTATTCTAGTATTAATTATTCAATAAAAGTCAAATTAATGGTGGTATTGACCGTGATTGCATATTGATGCAATAATTTATGTGGCAATCCTTAACCCTCGCCCCGGTAGGGGGTGTTTGAACACCTCCCTCGGGCTTTTGTGGTGGTATGAAAACGGCGGTGCGAAGCGCCGCCTTACTGGCATACTTTATCCTTGATCAAATCCGCAACTTTCCCCAAAATTTTAAGGTTGGGTCATCTCAGATCAGTTAACCAGTGCAGGTCAAGTGACCTTTACCTAAAAAATGTTTAAGGTGGTATAAGTAAGAAAGGCGTAAAACTATTGGATTGAAACTTATACCACATAATGGGCCCACCGAGTGCTACAACAAATATTCCGGGATTTTTTCATATCGATGACCTAAGGTCAAGTATGAAAAACATCTCCATTGAAAATACATGGGAAAAATAGAAATTGGGCTGTATTTGTGTAGATACAGCTGATAATACCTTCATATTCTCAAAATCGTAGTATCCTGGGCCCCTTTTCAGGTTAATGTTGCAATTTTTTACGTGTGACCTCTGAGAGCTCATCTGGGGCTGTTTAAGCAGTTTCAGACTTAGGTCAATAACTTTGCATGAAATGATGATACAGCTTTTATTTTGATATCATTGCGCTCGAATCGTATGCCGAGTCGATTGATGTCATATTGACTATGCTAGGTTAAAGTGACCTTGGCCTGACCTGAGGGCAGGTCATTTTTGTGTTTTGACCTAGTAGTGGTCATATTATACATCATTCGATTCGCCATGAGGAGAGGAAGGAATGGTGCCAACAAAAGGATTCTAACTCAAATCTGTCAGTCGCTAGAGCCCAAAAACTCTAATAAAAATCCCACTTTCTTTGACCTGTCATGACCTCAATATTTACTTGAGCCAAAAGGTGGCCGATATAGTTTCATCATGAATTTGTATAAGTTATCCACCAGCGTTCGCGTTTTTTCGCTTTCCCGCATAGGGGCCGAGTTCGAGGGGGTGTATAAACACCCCTCCCCCACCAGGGCGAAGGTGGCTCGGAGGCCCACCAAGGTAATAATCACATACAGTGTAATGAGAGAGTCATTAAAGTGAACAGGAGACATTCGGCTTCGATTCATTCACCATAAAACTATGCGACCCATCCCGTGAGACGGTGCTTACTTATTGTCTGGTAACCTGTGAGACGGTGCTTAATTATCATAATTCACCATTAAACTATGCGACCCATCCCGTGAGACGGTGCTTACTTATTGTCTGGTAACCTGTGAGACGGTGCTTACTTATCATCTGGTAACTGGAGAGACGGTGCTTGCTAATCTTCTGGTAACCGGAGAGACGGTGCTTACTTATCTTCTCGTAACCGGAGAGACGATGCTTACTTATCATCTGGTAACCGGAGAGACGGTGCTTACTTATCTTCTCGTAACCAGAGAGACGGTGCTTACTTATCATCTGGTAACCCGTGAGACGGTGCTTACTTGTCGTCTGGTAACCAGAGAGACGGTGTTTGCTTATCTTCTGGTAACCGGAGAGACGGTGCTTACTTATCTTCTCGTAAGCGGAAAGACGGTGCTTACTTATCATCTGGTAACCCGTGAGACGGTGCTTACTTATCATCTGGTAACCGGAGAGACGGTGCTTGCTTATCTTTTGGTAACCGGAGAGACGGTGCTTAATTATTTTCTCGCAACCGGAGAGACGGTGCTTACTTATCGTCTGGTAACCGGAGAGACGGTGCTTACTTATTTTTTTCAGAAGATCCTACGTAGACAAGTGCCCTCACTTGAAACCAGGCTGAGCGGATTCGATAAACTTGAAAGGGAGCGCTTATCAATTCCCATTGTGAGATTCATTTACGCGTGTCGCAATGATGGCAGATTTGCACGCGTTTCTGCCAGTTTCCGATATAGGTTCGACCAATTGCACCTCACAAGTACACACGCATTCAGGAGAAGTCCATGGTCATGAAAGCACACATCATGCTGGTTTCAAAGTTAGTCGCATACTTCAGATATCGTCTGGTAACCGGAGAAACGGTGCTTACTTATCATCTGGTAACCGGAGAGACGGTGCTTACTTATCATCTGGTAACCGGAGACGTGGTGCTTATCACCTGGTAACCGGAGAGACGGTGCTTACTTATCGTCTGGTAACCGGAGAGACGGTGCTTACTTATCGTCTGGTACCCGGAGAGACGGTGCTTACTTATCATCTGGTAACCGGAGAGACGGTGCTTACTTATCTTCTCGTAACCGGAGAGACGATGCTTACTTATCATCTGGTAACCGGAGAGACGGTGCTTACTTATCATCTGGTAACCGGAGAGACGGTGCTTACTTATCTTCTCGTAACCGGAGAGACGATGCTACTTATCTTCTGGTAACCGGAGAGACGGTGCTTACTTATCACCTGGTAACCGGAGAGACGATGCTTACTTATCGTCTGGTAACCGGAGAGACGGTGCTTACTTATCACCTGGTAACCGGAGAGAGGGTGCTTACTTATCGTCTGGTAACCGACGAAACGGTGCATACTTATGGTCTGGTAACTGGAGAGACGGTACTTACTTATCATCTGTTAACCACTGGGACTGGGTCAAAAGTTTCTGACGGCCAAATTCTAGTTTTCCAAAATGGCGGGTCGAGGGGGTAGTCTTGGACGCCGAATTCTAATTCAGCACTAAAATAAGCCCAGAGCCGTTTTCAACTAATTAAATTTGGTGGTATTCTAAAAAATTATTAAATGTAGGCTGTAATGGGCAGAGACTCAATGGAGATCAGTTAACACGCGCATTGACGGGGGTGGATACCCGCCCCCCTCGGGTTTTTCGGAAACAGCATAAAAATGGCGGCGCGTAGCGCCGCCGTACTTGATATACCTTTTCTCCTATCATTTTTACAACTTTTCTCAAAATATTAAGGTTAGGTCATCTCAGGTCAGGTCATCAGTACAGGTCAAGTGACCTGACCTAAAAAAAGTTTAAGATAGCATAAGTCAGAACAGGGTGAACTTATCCAATCGAAACTCATATTACATAATGGGCCCACCGAGTTCTCTAAAATATGTTCCGGTATTTTCTATATCGATGGCCTAAGGTCAGGTACAAGCCATGACCTCTCCATTGAAAATACATTTGACAAATGGTTTTAACTTAGAATAACTACGGATGGTGATAGAGAGTTTTTTTAGCTGCATTAGATTTGCCTTGTCTCTGCGGTTCTAATGATATGCATTTTATTTAATTTGATCTTGACGTGACCTCAGGTCAGGATTCGGCTTGCTGCGAGGATTCATATAGTTCAAGTTGTTTTGCTCTATCTTTACTTGTTTAGATGTAACGACCGAAAACCTTCATTTACCTGTTATCCCTATGACGGCATTTTTTATCTCTAGTGACCTTAAATGTGACCTGACAAAAAATTGTTCGAATATTTTCGATGGAGAAGTGGATGTGCTCCCCAACGCCGTTTACCGTTTTTCGTTACCTAGCGTGTTTCTCGAGATCTTAGGGGGGCGGGTACTCGCCACTTCCCGTCAAAGCGAAGGTGGCTCAGACCCCCGTCAATGCATGTGTTAAGGTCACCCAACGCAAATAGGCAGTTCAAATTAAAAGGAGCTCCCAAAATGTCAGTGTCAACTGTTATCACAGCGTGACTTCAATCCAAACTACGTCCAACGGAACGCAACTAAAAGTTGAAAGTCGGCCTTAGTTATATTCTTCCGGATATGACGACACAACTCGGTGGCCTGCCATGATTCGGGACTATTTTATTTCCAAATTATGTGCAATGCATGCCCCGTAGCTATGCGGAGCCGCATCCAATTGTTTCCAGACCACATCCGAAAACCTCTGGGGGTTTGCTGCACCCCTTGTAGGGGCGGGGGTAAAAGGACAGCCCTGTGCGTCGTCTCTGTTACCTCTCACACATTTTTCAATATCAACCGTTCTCGAGTTTTCACAAATTGTGTGTTTTACTTGTGTTGCACTGTTCTTGTTTCCGTTCAGCCCAGGTCCGGTCGATATCAAGGTATGCGTACCTAAAACTGCTGTTACTCCCCTGGCTCTAAAATGGCTGCCATTCTCATTTGTTAAACGGTGATGTCCGAAGCCGTTGATGAAAGAAAATCACTTCTAGTCTAGCATTTATGGTTGTGGTTGAAGTCGACATAAATGTCGCCAACGGTAACATAAGTGAGGGGCCAGTCAATCTTCAGCCTGCTGCTGATAACAGACTTTCCTCTTTAGAACCAAACACTTATCGAATTTGGTTCAATGCTGCCTTCCGCACTGGCTGGTTACAAAACTGTCTTTCTAATTTGGCTGAAATCAGGATTTTTTAAAGGTGGCAGGCCACTCTGGCCCCCTGTTCCCACGCGAATTGCACCTGATCTTTTCATTGTGTAATGTATTGATGTATGTACCTACTTATGAAATGGCGACTTCCATCTTACTCTTTTCAGGCTCCTGGCGGTGCAGTCTCATGAAAATAGCTCAAGAGAATATGGTTCTCTTAAAATTATACGTTTCCAACCATACTCACTGCCAAAAGTGGGGGAGGGGGGGCGGCTCCCCCCCACTTTTCGAGGGTGGGGGCTCCCCCAGGACCCCGGTGGCGACACAGCTGATTCCAGACCTCTCTGGCCCCCACATAGTAACAGCTCAGGAATTGCTGTTATTTATCACATTGAAGCGTGCACCGGGGGTGCTGGGGAGCATCAGGGCTGATGAGGGTGGCGCGGGGAGCGGCCGTGCCAGCTCCGCGGATGCCAGATGTGGATGCTGCAAACAGACCATATCTCGGGCTCGCTTGGCCTCAGGCAGCGGGCGGCGACCCCTCCACCAGGATAGTCTCGGTTGCTCTGCGATGATTTGAGACACGTCTGTTTAGCATGACTCGGTGGCAATGTACTCTCCTGCTTCAACCCAGCTCACAGTAAGACCAGGTGTGCCGCATGATCTGTTCCAACTCGCTTTATGCATCTATGTACATTATACAGGGGCTTAGCCAAGGGGGGAAGCGGCAGTGATAGCTGCCCCCCCTGAGGGCCCGAAGGGCCCCTGAGGACACGAGCCGCGTGAAGCGCGGCTCGCCCGCACAATGCTCTGTGGCCAAATTTGAAATTTCATACCAGACAGGGCCCTCTTAAACCCTCTTCAGCACTCTATTCTTTAACAAGCAGTGCCGTTTTTACCCATCAGGGCCCTTTTGGCGCTGTCGCAGGGGCCCTTTTCGGGGCGCCACCCCCCCCTCGAGCGAAATCCTGGCTACGCCCCTGTCTATATACATGCACAATTACACATTTCGCGGCCTTGCACCTACATACTCTTACTTCAGTGTTTACCTCAACCTGTTTTTCGGTCGTTTCAGGAAGACCACCAGTGTTTATTCAAGGTTATCAGCCTTCAAAACCCGAACTTTTGACACCAGTTCGGGCTCCCAAGGTGTAGACTTTTCAAAAAGGTGAAGGGTCATTCGCCCGATCGCCTCTCAGATTTGATATTCGATTTCACCAAAGTGGATGTATATATGTTGCTAGCCACGGTTGATTTCGGTCGCATCACCATCGGCCAAAAAGCCAGGGGTAAATGAATCTTTGACCCCCCCGCACTGACAGAAAACTACCCACCCCGAAACTACAAAACTGGCCACCTCAAAACCAAAAGCTCCCCTGGTCTGTGCTTATTGCCACTTTCATGGTAGGGAGTAGAAATAACTTTCCATGTTGTTTTCAATCTGTGGTAACTGGAATGGCGGGTGGTAAGAGAAATGCGGGAGGAGCAGCTGTTTCCAGTGACAGGATGGCTGTGATATCTGTGTGCAGGTCTCCCTGCACGGCTTTCTGGGTTTCTCGCGGCCGACCTCAGAGCCGCAGACCTACCCGCTGACCTTCCCGCAGCCGGACTGGCCCGTCAAGAGCGACCCCGCCTTCATCGGGCCCTTCTACAGCAAATGTGTGATGGGCCAGATCGGCGGCGAAGAGACGGACACCCGGCGGCCCGGTGTCTACTACAGGTCTGTACAGCCAACCCGGTGTCTACTACAGGTCTGTACAGTAGGGTGTGTCATGAAAATCAAAATTCAATAATCGGAAAACGGCGGGTGCGGGAACGTTGCGAATGACGTTTTTGAGAAGATCTATGGAGAAAAAATCCAAAAATTTTAATATCTAGCTGTGCGGGTCTTCGAATATATAAGGGCATGGTTTTAAGTAAAAATGTCATTTTTACGTGTTTTTCAAATGCCTGTCATGAATACAAATTGACGTTGAATTTAAGGAAAAATAATTCAAATGTAAGGTAAGGGCACCTTCTATTCATGGTATGAAGATAAGATCCCAAAATATATTTTTTTCTGGAAACAGGCTTAGGAGAATTCACCCAATTTTAGCATTATTGGCCAATTTGCTTCTCCGAGGGTAAAAACCAGTCTGACAGGACTAGGTCAGAGACCACTGGTGAAACAGGTTGGGAATGGTGATTATTGACTAGGTCTGATTATCAGACATAATTAATGTTCTTTTAACTCGAATTAACGTCTTCACAAGGTCGCGTGTTCGAATCCTAGCGCTGGTCAGTTTTATCTGCTCTGGAGCCATAGCCCCAAGCACCTGAAAAACATTTGTCCTCTAATTATCAATATTTCACTCCTGACAAAAGTGTATTATCATTAAAGTGATTTTGTAGCAAAGCGGCAAAATTGGATTTAAAACTACAAGACATTCTTACGAGTTTGCAATGCCTAAGTCAAGAATGACGGAGAGTGAAGCATAGCGTAGTGAACGTCTTTCCTTCCTTCGAAACATTGCAATCTGGCATTGATTTGCATCTACGTGAAGTGATCTATTAGACCATCCTGTATTGCTAATCTTCCTATCGTCTTCCTGGTCCCTTCATGACAACAAATACCCCCACCTTGCATTGGTTCATCGTGGCGTTCTGCTCTGGGCCACGACCTTCTACCAAAACCAAAGTATCAGATCCACACAACATCCAATACGTAGGAAAGGGGACAACTTTCATTCAAAGCGAGCTCCCAACTATGAGGAATGTACTAAGGTACCTGACTCACCCGCAAGATCCACCAGAAATCCGCTGGCAATTGCCGCCGTGACCCGGAAAGCACTCCGTATCTGATGCTTGCCTTTGCAGTGTTAGAGATCGGTATCTGATTTTTGCGACTGCTTGAAAAATGCACGGTGCCGTCTTCCAGATTTCCAGGCATCTCTTAACAGTTCTATAGCCTTGACTTTCACGTGATGTGAATGGCTCTGCCTCTCCTCGTCTCGTCTCTTTTTCACTGCTTCTTTGCGGTGCTCTGTACTTAGCTTCTACTATGAGCTTTGCTCTGCCGTTTTGTTTCTTTCTGATGGACACCAACCATAGGCGTAGGAACGGGGTGGGCCAGGGGAATATATATCCCTCCCAATACTCATGATTCTTAACCATTAACCCTATGGCGTTGACTGGAAAGAAATGACTTCAAAATGCCCGCTGCCGCCCCCAATATTCTGGACGTTCCTACGCCTATGACACCAACCATCCGATCGACCTGGGCCTTCCTTTCACACCCTGCATATATTGATCCCAAACAGTGGGTAATGGGACATTGGCAGCCCGTGAGATCAAAAAGCTTGTCCCGGGATTAGAAAAAATATTGCAGCCTGGGCCGAAGATGCTTTCCATTGGGAATGTTTCTCGCCTTTTTCCAAGCGCTTGGTTGTTTTCCCTTCATTCTCTAAATGATTACTAGTGGCTTTAACTTTACTTTTGCCCGCTGCCACTGACTGTGGAGAATGCCGGGAACGTCTTGAGCCATCTGTTATGTGGATTAATTTCGTTAATTCAGATTGTTGTCTAGCCGATTACTTTCTTGCGGGTAAGTCAAGTACCTTAGTACATTCCTCATAGTTGGGAGCTCGCTTTGAATTAAGTTATTCCACTTTCCTACGTATTGGATGTTGTGTGGATCTGATACTTGGGTTCTGGTAGCAGGTCGTGGCCCAGAGCAGAAAGCCACGATGAACCGATGCAAGGTGGGAGTATTTGTTGTCATGAAGGGACCAGGAAGACGATAGGAAAGATTAGCAATACAGGATGGTCTAATAGATCACTTCACATAGATGCAAATCAATGCCAGATTGTGATGTTTCGAATGAAGGAAAGACTGCTAAGCTTCACTTTCCGTCATTCTTGACTTAGGCATTGCAAACTCGTAAGAATGTCTTGTAGGTTTAAATCAAATTTTCCCGCTTTGCTATAAAATCAATTTAATGAAAATACACTTTTGCCAGGAGTGAAATATTGATAATTAGAGGACAAATGTTTTTCAAGTGCTTGGGGCCATGGCTCCAGAGCAGATAAAACTGACCAGCGTTAGGATTCGAACACGCGACCTTGTGAAGACGTTAATTCGAGCTAAAATAACATTAATTATGTCTGATAATCAGACCTAGTTAATAATAACTATTCGCAAACTGTTTGACCAGTGGTCTCTGACCTAGTCCTGCCAGGCTGGTTTTTACCCTCGGAGAAGCAAATTGGCAAATAATGCTAAAATTGGGTGAATTCTCCTAGGCCTGTTAGTAGAAAAAATATATATTTTGGGATCTTATCTTCATACCATGAATTGAAGGTGCCCTTGAGTTACACTTGAATCCGTTTCTACTTAAATTCAACTTGAATTTGTATTCGTGGCAGGCATTTGAAAAAAACACGTAAAAATGGCATTTTTACTTAAAACATGCCGTTATATATTCGAAGACCCGCACAGCTAGATATTAAAATTTTGGGATTTTTTCTCCATAGATCTTTTCAAAAACGTCATTCGCAACTTTCCCACACCCGCCGTTTTTCGATTTTTGATTTTTGATTTTCATGACACCCTACTGTACAGCCAACCCGGTGTCTACTACAGGTCTGTACAGCCAACCCGGTTCTCTACTACAGGTCTGTACAGCCAACCCCGTGTCTACTACAGGTCGCCGTCCAAGGTGGCCAGTGAAGGTCCGCACAGGTGCAGCCAGGCACCACAGGCGCGGTTCACAGGTTGTACCACCCCAGGTCGCAGCCAGCCCGTGTCCAAGGTGGCCACCGTGTCACCAGGTCTGTACAGCCAGCCCGGTGTCACACAGGTCTGTAAGCCAGCCCGGTGTCACTACAGTCAGCCAGCCGTGTCTACTACAGGTCTGTCAGCCGGCAAGGCAGCCGGCTGTCTACTACAGGTCTGCACAGCCGGTGTCTGCTACAGGTCTGTACTGCCAGTCCAGTGTCTACTACAGGTCTGTACATCCAGCCCGGTGTCTACTACAGGTCTGTGCTGCCACCTGACGACAAACTCTACTTGTTTGTCCTCTGATGTTTCGCTACCAAAAATCAGAAGTGGGCACCGCTACAAAATTTTTGAAATCGCAACCTCTAGTTCCGCTACTTTGACTGACTGAAGCTGCTAGTTACTGACGATGCCTTTCAAAACTCACGAAACGGCTACCCGCTACTCCGCTATCGCTACTTATTTTAATGCGCTGCTAAAGCGCCATCCCAAAAGTTACATTTCATTGTTCTTTTCAAATAAATTTACTGGAAAACTTCTGCTTATCTGTATGTTACAGGAGAAATTAGCAGTTTTATCGCAAAGTATGCTAATAAAATCACGCAACAAGAATGTCCATTCAATTTCCTTTTGTTTTTCTGGTGGAAGAACACATTTTACATAACCACTTTTCGTCACTCCGCTTTTTTGGTGATAGATACCGTTATCGCCACTCCTCTACCGTTTTGATTATGTATTGATAGTCCGCAGGCAGCGGAGAGCCGGATTTAAGAAGCTGCCCACCCGGCTCTGCCACAAATACGGGGACTATTTATTCGCCAACCACCCGCTCATCGAGCAGCATTTTGTGGACAATGTCCATCTATTCAACCAGCCCCGCCACCTTAGCATATGAAGCGCGCGATGCGTGCCGAGCCGTGTTTGCTCGCCTGAGTGCGGGGTCGGAGCCGCCGCGCTGTCAGTGTCTCCGCCTCTGGTTCGTGGTGAACCAAGGGGCTCGGACTGACTTAAGGTCCGTCTTTGCTTCCGCTACCCTGATTTGGATGATTTTCTCGCTGCAGCGGGAGCACCGCCAGACGATGCCGTACGCAGAGCGCCTGGTTGGCCAGCACTGCCTACAACACGGGCAGAGTGGGCTGCTTCAGCATAAACTTATGCTGTAGCATAACTGCAGATCCTCTGATTCTGGCGTTTCAGAATTCTGAGTAACAGTGTAATATCGTCCCTGTCTTGAGACAGTGTTTACGGCGTGAATGTGTAATTGAGTAAGCAGTGATGTAAGAATATGTATCTCGTGAACCCCAGACCACCACCCCCTCTCCGTCAGGGTGGAGCGGGACCTTTACGAACGTTACGACCAGTTCGGAGTGGAACTTCGAGAGAGAACCAAGTGGGACATTCGAGAGAGCATCGTGGGCGCGGAGGCCTTTACGCCCAAGCACATCATCGTCACCACATGGAAAAACGTGTCCTTCAACGGAGGGAACGCCAATTCGCGCGCCCGGCGCGTGGTGAGTGGCATGCACGAGGGTGGAGAATGGGGGCCTCACCCGTCGCTGACAGCTCTGCGCTCGTGGGTCAGCCTACCTCCTGGATTACCGCGGGCTGTATCCACGGTTAGCGCAGTCGGAGCAGAAGAGAGTGAGGAAGGTGTCGTTAAACGTTTACTTCGCCACGCGTCGAAAGATGCTCCAATAGGAAGACAATTAATCCCCTTTGAATTGAACCTAAATAGATCCGAAGACTAGGAAAACACATTTTGTTTCCTTCCTTCAATCGCTAAAAAATGTCGCCTCTTACTGCCCGGAATTGACCTAAGCAGTGCGTGTAGTTACCAAACTCAGCTGAGCTGGCTGCTTCCGGCATGTTACGTTGCAAAATTCAAACCATTTGCTTACATTTCCCATGGGACATGCGCTGTCAGATCGAAATGATTTTCTTTATGGTTTGAGGTTTGAAATCCGAACAAAGTGTCAATTATTTTGACCTTTGTGCGCCGAAATTTTATATTGAAAGATGCGGGTAAAAGGAAATGTTCCAGTTGTGCTTTCTCTTCTCACGCTCTACAAAGATACTATGTCAGTTCAAAATACATTATGAAAGGGGGACGGACACACCCTTTAACCCGCGCCCCACCGGGGGTCCGGCGCCACCTTCGCCCCACGGGGGAGAACGATGACCCCCTTTAAGTCCGAAAATATGGGGGCTACGGAAAATCTGCAAAGTTCATTAGAAAGCTTGCGTGATTTCAGTAAGAAATTACTTCACATGTTTAAGCGCGCAGGTCAATGGCTTGACCTCCAGAGGTCAAGTTAGGTCACGATAGGCTATTTTCACTAGAATATGCAATGCTTAAGAAAACTGGACATAACTTATTTATTTATTTATTTATTTATTTCACATTCAAGGCAATTCCATCAAACGATGGCTATTCTTCACCCGGGTGAGTTAAATGAAAACAAAACGATGAAACAAACCAGACACAACAGACGCTCACCCTCATGCATACACTGTCCAGACGTTGGTTAAGCATCATTCAGCTGCTGCTCCGTAGATACACTTTTAATCGTGTTTTAAACACAGTGATGTTTGTGGCATCGCGGACATTGGTAGGAAGGTCATTGTAAGATCTCACAGCGTTGTATGTACAGGAACCTCCGCCTGCCCGACTCCGTCGAATGATCGGCGTCTGCAGCCGCCGGCTCTGCCGTGTATTTCTGCCGTGAACTGACTGTCTAGACGCAAGACTGTTGGCCATTATCCGGGATGTCCAGTTAACAATTTTTTCAAAGTGGTCAGGCAGTGGTATTCAATGAGGTATTCTGCAGAAGCCAGCCAAGTCTGCGTATTACATCGCTGATATGGTCAAATTTACGCCGTCCTGAGATCACTCGTGCGCCAAAATTTATCAGTTTCTGTAACCGCCGGATCTGAGTAATCGTACAAGCACCATATACACTTAAGCAATAGCGTACCACAGACAGTACTAGGCCCTCCACCAATGTTATGATGGTCCTTCAGGAATGCAGTGACGTATATGCCCGAGTCCGCGTAGTGTTCCGGTGCAGCGCCTAATAACATCATCTACATGACTAGTAAAGGACATACATCGATCGAAAACAACACCGAGGTTCTTGGCAGTCTTAGGCACCTCTATGACTGAGTCCATAAAGTTGATTGTTGGGTGACGAATGTTACGAATATTTTGCTGAGAGCCTAAAATTATGAACTGTGTTTTAGAGCTATTAATTTTCATGCCGTTTGGCTAAACCAGTTCGATAATAGTGCCAGATCGTTTTCTAGAGAGCAAACAATATTTCTTAGATTACTGGGTGGTCCTGAAACGAAAACTTGGGCATCATCTGCGTATTGAACTATTTTGGCGTGATTTACGTATAGAGAGATGTCGTTGACGTATATGGAAAATAACAGGGGCCCGAGGGCAGAACCTGGAATGTTCCCATAGGATTGAGGAGTGGCCGAGAGAGGACGCATTCGACATGCTGATGAGCCGATGGTGGTGTCCCTGCAGGATTTTGGATGAGAACTTGTTGGTAGTGATATTTCAAATAATTTTCGAACCATGGTGTGACAACCCCGTACATTTGCAGTTTCTGGATCAATTTGTCATGGGGTACTAGATCAAACCCTTTAGAACAGTCTAGAAGGCATAGCAAAGTAATGTGGGGCGGTCAATTGCTGAAAACACTGTGACTGTTAAGAGCGCAGTTTCGGTTGAATGATGAGGTCTAAAACCATGCTGGGATGGCGAGAACAGGTGATGACTTGTAAAATAGTGAGAGAGCTGCTCATAAACGACACGTTCTGTGATTTTGGTTATTGTTGTGAGAATAGAGATCGGTCGAAAATTTGAGGGCTCGGTTGAGTTGGATGACTTTGAACTGGATGGACGATAGTACGCTTCCATGAGTCCGGAACGGTGTGAGTGATGAGACTAGTATTAACAGTGTGTGTATTACAGAACAAAGTGAATGAATGCACAGCGATGAAACGCATGCACAACCCATCGGCGCCAGCGCAGCGGTCGCACTACTGCGCATCCGGGATACAACGTCCAGAAGCTGGTCAGATGTTATGGGATGCACATCAAACAAACCAGTCGACACGCGTGGTAAACGCAACGACAGGGCAGGGTCCGAGCGATCAATGCTCCTTGCGGTATTAGCACCAACTTCAACAAAGTACCTATTTAGGGCATCAGCATCAGCACTGGGTGTTGGCGCGACACTTTGCTTCGGTCCCACTACAGGTCGCAAACTCTGCCAGACCGCGGCCGGGCCCCGCTCAGTGAGTGCCCGGTCTATCGCGGCGCGCGTATCAGCCCTTATAGCTGACTGCACTCCCTATTTAAGTCCTTGTAGGTTTCGCGGTCACCGGTGCGCAGCGCCGCTCGGCGCTTGCCATCAGTCCCTTTGTCACGGTGACAGGAGGGGCGGTCGGGTTTCGCACCTGGCGTCGTTTTTCCGGTGCGATCGCGTCCAGTATTGGCCGCATTACACTCAGAAAATAGTCCCACTGCGCATCCGGGCACCAGCTAGTGTACACCGGACTCCAGTCGACAGCCAAAGGCGCAGATGTACTTCGTCGACATCAACTCGCCGCCAGTTCCGAGTTGTTACCCGGCGCACCGCCGGTCGGAAGCCGGGGAAGCGGAAGCTCGCGCGCGTCCAGTTGTGCGGGCTGTAGTCCGAGTGCAATATACCCGCCCGCTCCAGTGTGCACGACTGCTCCGGACCACAGTTACGCAAATGACGTCAATGACTGAGCCCGAAGAACGGAGGTGGAGTCATTGATGTGCTGTTGCATCGAGATGCATCCAGGAGCTGTCGGAATTTACGAGTGGCGTGATTACTGGCGTTCATGTTGATGTTTATGTCACCGGCGAGCAGGATAGGTCCGCTGTGTATCGTCGATATGTATTGGAGCTGTTCTTCGAGATGGTCTATGTCTGACGCAACCTGAATCTGGGTATTGTTCGGAGGTCGGTACACGGAACAAAACATCACTTTCGTCCTCCCGTCTTTGCCTGAATCTACAGGGACTCTAGTTTAGAGCTGCTCGGGGCGGTCAGGTAGCTGATGGTTTTCACCTCCAATGAGTCGCAGATAATAACCGCCACCCCACCGTATCCTCTGCCGTCCGACCGGTCCCGCCTGATCAGCTGATAGCTGGGGATTGGCAGAAGACGGCTCTGCGGGGACGGTCGCAGCCATGTCTCGTTGAGAAACAATGTCCGGTCCGTGAGTGTCAAGGTCGTGTCCAGTGACAACAGTTTAAGTTTAATGACTGGATGTTAGGTGTGCAACATTAGAGCTATTGAGATCTGGTAAAGTACATTTGATAGGACAATGCCAGACCTTTTTCCGCTATGTGGAACGTTATGACCTCCCGCCGGTGGTTTGACCTCCTGGGGTCACCTCGTGACCTAATATGACCTGAGGTCAGGAAAAGTCAGTAAGTGAGCTTGCCGTATGAATGAAAGCCACTGACGAGACATATACGATAATGTTTGATTCAGCGCTCTAGCTTAATTAGGTAAAAAGTTATTGTCAAAATACTGTTTTGATCCCTGGTGACCTTGGATGACATCAGAGAGGTCAAAGGGCAAATATGGCTTCTGGGATCCGTAAAAGGGTGTCCAAGAACGTTTTTAGCAAGCTGAGCATTTGCAATCGTTTTTGTGACTTTTAGATTATAAGACAGCTTTTCAATGGGAGAGGTGACCTCGCGACCTGACCTCAGGTCACGAAATTGAAAAATCCCGGATATAATCCTTGTAGACCCTGGAGGGATCATGTAGTGTAGGAAGTCGCAAATCGATCGACTGAGAAATGTAGCTTTTATAGAGCTCAAAAGTTGAAGTGAGGTGACCATGGTTGACCTCGCCTGGTGACCTGACCCTGGGTGACCCGGGGTAAAAATTTTCAGGGATGGTGGGAAAATGATGGGGTGAGAGATAAAGCTCTCAACCGCGGTGCTGCGTCTCGTCGTTTTTCTGTTATTCCGCAAAAACCTTAGGGGGCCATCGATGCCCCCCCTTCCCGGTGGGGCGAGGGTTAAGTAAGTTATCTACCAATGTACAGACCTCCCGCCGCTCAGCCACCAGCCGCCTCCCTGCACCGACCCCTGTTTCTGCCCGGCAGACGAACACGTTCCAGCTGCTGGTGGCCACCGATGAGGTCCGCTCCTACGGCATCATCAACTACCTGCACATGGGCTGGACAACCCATACGGAGGCGGGCGGCGACATCAACGAGGGTCAGGGTGGCATACCCGCCTACGTGAGCATACCCGGCGGCTCAGCCGTCCGTGAACCCCCCTGCCCATACCCGATGGATCAGTATTCTGTGTCATACCCTGCTCCATACCCGGTGGAGCAGTATTCGGTGTCATACCCTGCCCATACCCGGTGGATCAGTATTCGGTGTCATACCCTGCTCCATACCCGGTGGATCAGTATTCGGTGTCATACCCTGCTCCATACCCGGTGGATCAGTATTCGGTGTCGTACCCTGCTCCATACCCGGTGTATTAGTATTCGGTGTCGTACCCTGCTCCATACCCGGTGGATCAGTATTCGGTGTCGTACCCTGCTCCATACCCGGTGGATCAGTATTCGGTGTCGTACCCTGCTCCATACCCGGTGGATCAGTATTCGGTGTCATACCCTGCTCCATACCCGGTGGATCAGTATTCGGTGTCGTACCCTGCTCCATACCCGGTGGATCAGTATTCGGTGTCGTACCCTGCTCCATACCCGGTGGATCAGTATTCGGTGTCATACCCTGCTCCATACCCGGTGGATCAGTATTCGGTGTCGTACCCTGCTCCATACCCAGTGGATCAGTATTCGGTGTCATACCCTGCTCCATACCCGGTGGATCAGTATTCGGTGTCATACCCTGCTCCATACCCGGTGGATCAGTATTCGGTGTTGTACCCTGCTCCATACCTGGTGGATCAGTATTCGGTGTCATACCCTGCTCCATACCCGGTGGATCAGTATTCGGTGTCGTACCCTGCTCCATACCCGGTGGATCAGTATTCGGTGTCGTACCCTGCTCCATACCAGGTGGATCAGTATTCGGTGTCGTACCCTGCTCCATACCCGGTGGATCAGTATTCGGTGTCATACCCTGCTCCATACCCGGTGGATCAGTATTCGGTGTCGTACCCTGCTCCATACCCAGTGGATCAGTATTCGGTGTCATACCCTGCTCCATACCCGGTGGATCAGTATTCGGTGTCATACCCTGCTCCATACCCGGTGGATCAGTATTCGGTGTTGTACCCTGCTCCATACCTGGTGGATCAGTATTCGGTGTCATACCCTGCTCCATACCCGGTGGATCAGTATTCGGTGTCGTACCCTGCTCCATACCCGGTGGATCAGTATTCGGTGTCGTACCCTGCTCCATACCAGGTGGATCAGTATTCGGTGTCGTACCCTGCTCCATACCCGGTGGATCAGTATTCGGTGTCATACCCTGCTCCATACCCGGTGGATCAGTATTCGGTGTCATACCCTGCTCCATACCCGGTGGATCAGTATTCTGTGTCATACCCTGCTCCATACCCGGTGGATCAGTATTCGGTGTCATACCCTGCTCCATACCCGGTGGATCAGTATTCGGTGTCGTACCCTGCTCCATACCCGGTGGATCAGTATTCTGTCATACCCTGCTCCATACCCGGTGGATCAGTATTTGGTGTCATACCCTGCTCCATACCCGGTGGATCAGTATTCTGTCATACCCTGCTCCATACCCGGTGGATCAGTATTTGGTGTCATACCCTGCTCCATACCCGGTGGATCAGTATTCTGTCATACCCTGCTCCATACCCGGTGGATCAGTATTCGGTGTCGTACCCTGCTCCATACCCGGTGGATCAGTATTCGGTGTCGTACCCTCTCGATACCCGGCAAATCAGTGATCAGTGTCATACCCTCCCCCATACACAGCTGATCAGTGGTCAGTGCCATACCCTACACCTCCCTTCCCAATCTCGCCTTGGTCTACTAAAAAATCTGATTCTGCCTTGACATTAGAAGAAGTCAGTGAATAACACGCGCATTGACGGGGGTCTGATACGCCTTCGCTTTTACGGGGGTGGGTACTCGCCCCCCCCTAAGATCTCGAGAACCACGCTAGATAGCGACAAACAGCAAAAGGTGTTGGGTAGCCCATCCACTTCTCCATCTAAAATATTTGAACCATTTTTTTAGGTCACATTTAAGGTCACCAGAGGTCAGAACATGACGTCATAGGGATGACATGTTAATGAAGGTTTTCGGTCATTACATCTGAACAAGTAAAGATAGAGTAAAACTGTTTGAAGTTTATGAATCCTTGCAGCAAGCCGAATCGAATGATATATAATATGACATTGCTAGGTCAAATCAACAATTTGACCTGACCTGAGGTCAGGTCAAGGTCAAATTAAGTAAACTGCATATCACTAGAACCGTAAATACAAGGCAAATCTAATGCTATCAAAATAATCATATAATATAATAATCATATCTAAAATAAAAAAATATATATAATAATCATATATAAAATAATAATCAAAATAATTATTGGACTCAAAATTGAATTTTTCTTCGCACATAAATAAGGTTGTCTGTAAAGCTAACAGAGCTCTAGGCCTAATGATTCGTTCATTTCAAAAAAACATTCCCGGACGGAAATTCAACCATAAAACATTACTTGCTACGTACTTCGCAAACGTACGGTCTATAATGGAATATGGCAGCGTGGTCTGGAATGGCGCTGCCAAAACCCACATAGACCGTATTGAACGGGTTCAGCATAAATTTTTGATTTTGCTTGCGTCGAAATCGGTCTCTATCACCACAGAACAATCCCTCTCGTATCCAAATCTTCTTGAAAAATATAAGCTACAATGCATGCGGGATAGGTATAACCAACACGACATCATGTTTCTAAAAAATCTGTATAATGGTCGAATTGACTCTTCGTTTTTACTGGCATGTTTTCCTCTACGTGTTCCAAATCGCGCCACTCGGCAAAGGACGCTGTTTTATGAAGAGTTTGCTTGCGTTGAAACCGTGAGGAACGGAATTTTTAGAAGAGTTGTTCGCCGAGTGAATGACTTGATCACCAGGAAACCAGATGTTGACTTTTAAATTCACCAGCATCATCTATTAAAGCCATCTTATTGAGACATGACTAGCATTTGCGCAGCCGAGTGGAGAATCATGTTAGCGAACTCCATTTTCATCATTTGTATGTCATTTTGTCATGATTGTACCTGCATCTAGTCATTTTGTTTGATTTCTAATGCTTTTGTCTTCTTAGTGGTATTATTATTTATGCTCGCTCATTGTAAATAACCATGTGTTTTAGCTGCTTGACTTCACCTGTCAGTGGGCACCGCCTGTTGGTGATATATATTAATAAATAAATAAATAAATAAATCGCTTTATCACCATCCGTTACTAAATTATTTCCAATGGGTAGGTCATGGCTCGAACCTGACCTTAGGTCATTGATATCAAAAATCCCGGAACATATTTCAGAGAATTTTGTGGGCTCATCTGTGATATAAGTTTCAATCGGATAAGTTCACCCTGTTCCGACTAATGCTATCTTAAACTTTTTTGAGGTCAGGTCACTTGACCTGTACTGGTGACCTGACCTGAGATGACCTAACCTTAAAAATTTTGACAAAAGTTTTAAAAATGATGAGAAAAAGGTACGCCAAGTACGGCTGCGCTACGCGCCGCCGTTTTTCTGCTATTCCTGAAAAACCCGAGGGGAGACCGGGAACCCGCCTCCCGTCAATGCGCGTGTTAAGTCCACTTACGATTTGATGAATAACGTGAATTTAACACTATGGATACTCGAGTGCTTATATAACACGATACCTCTCAGTGAATCGTGAGGTACAGCTGTGTTTCACAGCTGTATATTTTCTCCTCAACTAGGTATTTTGTTTCACGTGCTGGTACTGTGTCCACAGGTGGGCTTCAATGCCGGGAACGGCAGCAATGCCTTCCCGTACACGCCGTACTCGCAGACAATGTACATCCGCGACCTGCCGTCTACCGGTCTGGCCAACGGCTTCCCCGGTCGCCACGTGTTCCGCATCGACGAGAAAATCCTCACGGGAAACTGCCGCCACGAGCTGTGTAAGGGGGCGGCGGTACACCGCTGCAGAGGTTGGGGCGCCGTGTGAGCGAGCCGCGTTACACCGCTGCCAGGCAGGGGGTTGGGGCGCTGCCTGCCGCTGCGATTAACACCCTCAGAAGCACTCGACCACAAATATTTCTACCGGCTTGCCTTGGTAGTTGGTGTCTAGTCAGACGTGTTAGAGCTGTTAGTCTGGGAGAGATGTTAGTCATTTGGTGAAAACTGAATAGGCTAGAAACTACCCTTACATTATACTTCTTTAGAGACTATTATCTCGCAGTGTACTTTCCCGATATGTTCAGTCGTCACCATTCGCGTCCTGTGTGCCCTTGTGTGGGAATGTACGAACACTAAGCCTGGCGTCGGGAGATTGTTTCAGTAGGACATTAAATACAGGGCGATTACAAGTGGCATGCGTGTCCATTGCTTCGGAAAATGTGGGACAATCTCTTTCAAACAGCGTTAGCAGATATCCCAGGCGTCGAAAGATGCCTCCGACCTCCTCTCTCTGGCGTTGCAGTTTCCCCCGCGCCGTGCACTGCAGGCGTAACCAGGTACCGCATCCGAGAGCCATGCACATGTTAGTTCTGCTTAACTAAAAACTGAAGATTATTCTTAAACATTATATAAATTACACTTTGGTGTTTTTTGTTCTTCAGAGTTTGCTGTTAGTTAAAAGCTGCAGTCCGAGCTGTACAGCGGCATCAGCAGGATGCTCCCTCCCGGCAGACGGGTCCAACCTGCCGCTGGTCTTCTCGCCGGAGCAGGGGAACATGCTGGGCGGCAGTCTGGTCAACATCTCCGGGCCCTGCTTCGGCCCCACCACCATGGTGAAGTGTCGCTTCTACGACAGAGAGGTGGAGGGCGTGGTCAGGGACACCAACACCGCCTTCTGCGTCCAGCCCAGGCTCTTCGCCACCGGGTTCATCGACATCGCTGTGGCGCTGGACGGCGGGCCCTACTACTGGAAGGGACGCTACTACGTCGGTAAGCAAGAGTGTCAGCACCGGACGAAATGGGAATGTCAGCTTCATGGAAACCATACTGAGCAGGTTGGCTGACGAATAAAGGCAAACAGTTATCGAAGGCCTCTTTAGTAAGAGGTAAAAGTCAGAGAAATAATTAATTTGATCAGGAATAACTGGCAAAAGTTTTTTTAAGGAAGCCTTCCTAAGCCTCTGAATCCTCTTGCGGAGGACATTTATTTTGTGTATTCATTCGATGCCTTATTACTATTTAATATTGATACTGAGCGGGTGCGTAGCATTCGCGAGGCCTCTCCCTACATATGGATACAGTTTTGCCGGCCAGCGACGCGGTCTGACTGAACCGTCACGCCAGTGAAATGTTTATACAGCTAACAAGTACGTATCATACATTGGTAGGTTTTTCACCATGTTATAGCCTGTTCAGTTCAATTAATGCATGAACATAAACGAGACGGGCGGGGCGTTTCCGAAACCCGTGGCACTTCCAAAATTCAAAAGCAGAGGCATGTCATATCTTCAAATATCCATTACATTGTACGTCATAACCTAGTTCTGGCTCATCTAAATAGACCCAAACTTGGTGTACGAGAGCAACTCTGCAGCGGGTAGAGAGCCGACGGTGCATACACTCGCAGGCAAACCGTTCGCGCGTAGGTGGAAGGTAAAGGGACGAACACATTTCACCGCCACGCCGTGACGTGAGGTATAAAGTAGATTAAACAACGAAGTGTAAGATGAAAAAGGTTGCAATTAAAATCCGATTAAAAAACTATTTTGACGACGACCTGGCCCATCGTGCGCCGTAAATTCCGAAACTAGAAATCCAATCTGCTGAAACTGATGGTATATATATATATATATATAAATAAAATAATATATATTCTGTCTGATCTAAGAACAAAAGATCATTGGTTTCATGTAAGGTCCTAGGTCACGTGCGCACGTGAGCACCCCTCTTTGACGCCTCAGAAACTACTGGCTCAGATAAAATGAAATTTGAATGGATACGAGGACGTAGTGAGATCAGTGTGTGAGTACAATATCCAGATTTTAACATCGGCTCCGTTTTTTATTTAAAATTCATATTTTTTGCATTTTATTCTTATTCGAAAGGAAACTTTTTTCTTTACAAAAATTAATTTGAACACTTATTCTCCATACGCCTTTAATAAAAACCTTCTTTCATAAAATATTTTGTTACGAGCCAACGGAATGGTAGGTGGCCAGCTGTAGAAGTACCCTATGCTGCCCAAAGAATGGTTCTAAATCTTTTTCACCTAGGTATTATTCAAACATACGGTTCCTACGCATCTAGCTTCAGACCAAGCCACTGACTACCTTTGAAGGTTATATCTAGGTGCTTTGATTAGGGTATTCGTAGTCTTCTAGCTGGCTGTCTTGTAACCACGTTAGAATGGTGGAGGCCGACTAAGTTTCATGTATATTCGATATCTACAAATTTCTCAAAAGTCTAAAACAGATCATAAAACAGACCGGCGCATGTCTGCTCTAGTTCAGTGTCGGGTATCGTCTCTCACTGCTGTCGAAGTCGACACGGCCAGAAATGGCACAAGCTGACGTTTGGCCTCAGTCCCCCTGTGCAGTCTCGTGTCCCCGAGACAGTCGCCCAAACACCAGTCCGAGGCAACATGGCTTTCACAGAGGCTCGGAGATTACTTCAGGTTTTCCTAAAATAAAGACTAACCGAAACTAAATTACAAAAACTTGATTATTAAAATAACATTGAAGTGTTGAACTTCTCACGGTCTTGGCTGTCAGGGGCGTTTTACTGGTGAGCATTTCACTCCGTGGGATGTACCTGGGTCTCCTTCGTAGCTTGAGTAGTGTACCAAGCACTATACTAGGAGGGCCAGTCAAACTGGGAGTCTCTGTGAGCCAGGAAGAAAGCTAATTGAAATGCTGGGGTGTAACAACACACCAACTGCCGGGGGCAAAAGGAGTGGTCAACTCTCATCCTGTTGGTACCGATTGTGCGGACCAGGTTATACTGTATTTAGGGGCCTGCCGAGACTTGAGCCCTGGACACCTCTCTCGGCGGGTGCCAGCTGCCCAGCACTAAGTCAGCGGTGGCCCGGCAGAAACGCCGCTGACCTCTGCCGCTGGGGTGATGTTCTCCAACGACGACTACCACCTGGCCGAGCCGGGCTCGCTGCGGCTGCAGTGGCTGTGGCACAACCTGACCATGGACCGAGCAGCGCACGTCTCAGTCTCGCTCTACGGCTACCGCGAGTCCACCAACACGCCCGAGCTGGCCTTCATAGACACGCTCACCGTGCGTGCTCCTCCGCCGGCGTCCGCTCTATTCTGATGCAGCTTTATGAAGCTTTAAAAAATAACCCACATCGATGCCTACTTTAAAGAACATTAATCTAAAGTTCAGACTCATTGGCACAACCTGCTAGACTAAGGTACTGCCCTATGTACATCTACAGGAAACCAACAATGACGGGGAGCAGGACATCAGCACGGCCGACTTCATGGGCAACGACAACTGGGACTACCTGGACATGGAGGTGGGCCTGCTGCGCATCAACCTCACCAGCCCCGGCACCTACCTCTCCGGCCTCAAGCAGTCTCCGTGAGTGACCAACGGCCATGGGCAGGCCGCACATTGCAGCCGCTGCGTGGCACCCATTGCATGGCTGTCCTCTAAACGGGTGTACCCCTAGTCCTTTCAAAAGTCCTCGGTGGTGGGGGTGTATGTACCTCGACCGCTTTATGAACGTTTCAGAATCTGTTATTTCAGCATTTTTTCAGTGACTTGGTTTGTTTCCAAGGCATCACGGAATTTTAGTTCGCGATTCTACGAACGTGGACTACTCAAAATCGATCGCGGAATATGCATTTGAATTGTTATTCCGCGGTCGCGGTCAAGGTCACAGAATCTCTTTCTCCTTAATTCGGCAAATTTTAATTTGAAAATAAAAATTTGGACAATAAACACTTTTTTGCATATTGCCGCGCAGGATATCGGTCTCCCCGGCCCGCTGCTCTGCCAGCTGACGCGCCTCTCAAACCCTGACACCCTGGGTTCTGAGGCACTTCCGAGGTGGACGTTAAAAGTTTGGATATGTGGCCTCTGAGAGGTCATCTGAGGTCACGATGGTAGATTTTCATACTTAGGTCAATAACTTCATATTTGATAGTGATACAGTTTTGATTGTTATTTATTGTGTTTGTATTGCTACCGTCGCGGAGGTTGTTCTTTGTGCGTTATGGCAATGCTTAAACTAAAGGTGACCTTGGCCAGACTAAAAACCAAATCACTAAGCACTAAGCTTTAAAATGTCTATTTTTTACATCTTAGGGAGGAGCCTGATTTAGTAAGAAGGCTGATGTGCAATACTGGAGGTGCAGTGCCAGTCCACCAGTCAGTTTCCTCCAGTGGGCACGGTGTGTGGACGCCGCAGGTCGCTGTGGAGCCGCCCCGTGCCGCTGGCCTGGTACTTTGGTCCGCAGTGGGCGCGCGTCTACGGAAACGAGTGGGCTGCGCGAATCTGCAACCGCTGGATCGAAAACGACCGCAACCTGAAGCACTTCGCAGGCGAGGTGCGTACTACCTGCACCGGGCACACTGCCCCGTTTGTGGCTACTGCGCCCGCAAAACAAAAAGTTTGAACATACTGTATTCATTACAGTGGAATGTTCTTGCTCAATAGAAAAGTGGAGATTCTCCCTGATTCCAACCGCCCTGAGATATCGGGTGCTTCAAAAAGAATGTCACAATTTTTGTTAGGTCTGAAAAATAAGTGGTTCATCTTAGCATCTAGGATATTACAATCTTATATACCGAAACAATGGAAGTTTTATATGTAGTGGTCAAAGCGATATATACAGAAGTCATCCCACGTCCAAGAACATGTTGAAGGCGACATCGATTTTAGCTGCAGCAACATTCTATCTTTGTTCTCGTCCCCAACGTGACATTGGAAGAGAGGTTCAGGGTAGATCTGACGTCTCTGTCGAGTGAATGGCTTTTTCAGCTGCGACAAGTCTTGTAGGCTCTCTGCAGGCTTTGTTTCAAGGGAGCGGGGTACCCTGAGTAGGGACCCCCAGAAGGTAGTGAAGGGGACGACCCATCTTTTGCGTCCTCCTCCCCCCTCTCCCCGCCAAAGCTCGATCACGGTCGTGATTTTCCCACTAATTTACATCAGTGATATGACCTATCTACACTGTAGATTCTACAGCAAGCCATAGGTTTTTACACCTGCGCTGGTGAGGGGTCTGGTACTATTGCGCTCTAGAAGGGAGTGGGGTATTTTATTTCCCTGCGCTTCTCAGACCATCTTGGAAAACAGTGTGGGGAACCTCCAAGGCCCTCCATTGCGCGTATTAACCTAGACTTCTGTCACTACTTTTTATATTGAGTTGATTGGCAACTAATTTTCTTGGGAAGATGTATCTGATTGGAAAGTAAAGTGTCCACCAAATGTATCGCGTAGATCAGTGCCAAGCGTGCCGAAGTGACGTCAAACGCGCTTGCACTCCTCACTTAGAGATAAGATGGTTGATTACCACAATCTTAAAAGCTAGCAACGATAAGGGCAGCGAGCTCGGACTGCGCCCACTACGCAGACGTCAGTGGGGGCTGAAAAGGGTAGTGGGTCTGAAAAGGGTGTTTTGGAGCTCGGTGCGTTCCTAGGCACAGACTGCCAGGGCTCTGTGAAAGGTGGCAAACAGACAGGGAGCACATATTTCTTTGGCCCCATCGGCCCCCCTCCAAGTACATATTGACAGATAATTGATGCAACGGGGCAGCTAATATGATCAAAATATGCCAGCCAATTTCCAATCTGATGGGCTGCTTAAGACATCTCGGAATGTACCAGAAATAAGCAATGAACGAACTTACCCTAGCAGTTTCAGACTCTCCAATGTCCCTAGTTGTTTCCTAAACTCCCCTGGCCTGACCTCAGGTCAGAAGCTCCAATCAGTCCGGTGTCCCGAGCTGTCCCGTAACATACCTTGAGCTGTTACCTGCCCTCAGGTGATCTGGTGTCTCGAGCTGCCCCGTGCTCTGCCCTGAACTGTGACCTCCCCCCAGGTGATCCGGTGTCCGTGTCGGGTGGAGCAGGCTGTGGCCAATAAGGGTCTGTACGTGCCAGACTTCTCGTGCGATCGGGACGGCAACACCGCCTGTGACGAGCACAAGGGAGCTACCCACTGCGTGCGCGCCGGCATGGTCAAGTGAGCAGCAGGCCCGACACCGATACTCCTGCGCTGAAAATCTGGCCTCACAGGCATCCCCAAACAGACACCACAGCGGAGACAGGTTTTATCTGAAACTAGTGGCCTCAGAATACACACTAGCCGATACTTCCAACCCTTATCACTTCGGAAGCTAGCTATCCACGCTCAATTCTTTGGTATTGTAGTCGTCACGATCAACATAATAACAATAATAATCGTTAAGACACGAATAAGTAACTCGTGGGTCACATATTTTAACGCATAATTAATAGGGTAAAAAACAGTTGTTGGCCACCAAAGCTTGATTCCACAGCACCGCGCGGGAGCGGGCGACCAATTCGCGTTTGTTTGTGTCAATGTGCCATGGTTTCCTTGACCCCGCCGCCTCCTGCCAGGGTGGAAAGTTCTGTAGGTATGTTTAGGCTGTGGATGTTTAGCAAATTACTGGTGATATGTTTAGGATGTTGATAGGTATCTCTGGAGTGGGACTCGGTCTGCCGATGTACGGCCGTGCCACGCCACCACAAGCACGCGGGCGGTCTCACCGGGGAGGCCGTCTGCGTCAACAGCAATCCCAGACCCGGTGTTCTCGTAAAGTGTCCACCAAATGTATCGCGTAGATCAGTGCCAAGCGTGCCGAAGTGACGTCAAACGTGTTTGCACTCCTCACTTAGAGATAAGATAGTTGATTACCACAATTTTAAAAGCTAGCAACGATAAGGGCAGCGAGCTCGGACTGCGCCCAGTACGCAGACGTCAGTGGGGGCTCCGCGACCCGTTTGGAACGCTGCGGTCGGCTGACCCAGCCTCTAACATAGCAGAGGGTAGCAACCAACTAAAAAACAAACTTCAAAAAGTTAAGGCCCGTAAAAACAAAATCACAGCCTATACCCGATATCAAGACGAAAAGCACACGACCTCGGCCTGCGGCCTCGGCTTGTGCCTTTGTTGTATCTTTGTGTCCTTCGAGTACTGAGCTGTCCAGTATAAGACGCTCTGGCGTCCTGGGCTATTCAATCATCATAATCATCAACGCCCGGGTTCCTTAAATGGTATGAACCACTTTTTTGAAATTCTAAAAAGAATAATTTATGAACAAAAGAGGTCTGAAGTTCAGCAAACTTCATTTTCCCCACTTTCATACGCTGAAATAAAAATATATCCTATTTTCTAACAATTTCTGACGTCGTCAAATTATTCCAGTTATAATAATAAGTGAACCCTCAAACATTGATCATAGACTCGCTGTAAAACAGGCATTTCAGACATGGTAATCCAATAAGCATAGAAGCATCCATGGAATAAGCGAGTACGAGAGAGCACGTGATCACACGCCTAGCTGTTTACTGTCTGATTTAAGGGGCGGCCAAAAGTACAATGAGCCCAGTAAGTGTCCAGTAAACACGAACAATGGTTGGAGGTTGGTGAACAAACTCATCGCTCGCTCCAGTTACCCACGCCGTAGCGCTGGGTCAGGCGGGAGCGTGGCGGGCACTGTGGGGTGGAGGACAGGCTCGGAAAACATTTACCCATCACCCCGCACGGCACGGTTAATGGCGAGGCCCCGAGATCTGAATACCCGGGATTACCAGCCCTAGCTGTGCATGTGCTCCATGGACGTTACTGCGGGTGTGTTCTACTGTCCATCTTGTAGATGTGCTCCTCTTTCACTGTTGGACACAGGTCAGAAAGAGACGGAACATACCCACATAGCTGGGGATAACGGGGAATCAGAGCATTGAACAGCTCATCGGCCTTCCCATCTCCCTCAAAGCTGAGTGGTACTTGCCCGAGTAGGGGAGACTGGGCTCAATTGTAACAAATTTCACATTTCTGGCTCTGGAGAACAAAGTGCTTTGAGTTAGAACACTTATAATTATATTTTCATCAACTTTGAAGATTTTGCAATGTGACAGACGTATAAAGATTTCAAAATAAAAAAATAATAGGGGTCAAAATTTCACTTCTAAAAATTTGCTTCTGCTGTTACAATTTACCCCACGTGAGGGGCAATTGTAACAGCATCGGGGGTCAATTGTACCATATTAAAGCCGTATGAATTTCGACGATTTATTATACCATAGAAAAACATCATAATGCGAAAAATTTTGCATCTTTGGCCTGCACTTCAGGTTCATGGACCATCTCCAGTCGAGTCCCGCGTTCGCTGGCGCGTGGTCGAAAACGAGGAATTCTCTGAAAGTTCGAGACATTTGTTTGAAAACAGCCGATGCATTTTTTTTAGAAAGATGAACATAAAAACGAACACTGGTGATTTGAATAATCCCTATAAATGACCTGAATATATGTACTGCGCTCAATTTTTTTGCAAAGGTTTACTTATCAGTCCGGTCAGTAAATCTTGAACTTGTTGCCGAAAAGGAATGACCCTTTCTAGAACCAAAAACGCATTATTTTTGGCACATTTTCCTATTGGACTGACTAGCTACAAATATATATTTATAATTCGACTGAAATCTCGTTAATTTTTCAAACTGGGCACATATAGCCTTTGCAGCTGACGTGCCCCTAAACCCCAATTATAGGGCAGCCCACATTGCCACTTTTCCGAAGCATATACCAACCTACGAACAAAACATATCATTGGAAAGCACATCATCAACAGAAGCGCACCCAGGGGGCAGCGGGCCCGCACTCCATCCTCCCTACCCTCCCCACTGGAGGATCCAGGAGGGCAAACAGGGCAATCCTCCCGCAAATCGCACGATTTTTGTCGATTTCCTTCAAAATCCATGTTTTCCCGATTTTATGCCACTCCACCCCCCCTACGAACTTCGGTCCGGATCCAGGCCTGCCCCCCCCAACGTGTTAAGTGCCTCCTCCCAAAAACAGTTATCACTAGGTCTGCGAAGCAAAAAGTTCATCGCTCCCCCAGGATATGAAGATTGCCCCTTTGGCTGAACAAGTGCGCCCCCTTCATCGGCCTGACGTCCCCTCGTCAGCCTCCCCCCACTAAACGAACATCCTGGGTGCGCGCCTGATCATAAAATCACTAACCTAGCTACTGCATTTGTGCAGTAGAAGCAAGTTTAATACGTCTTAAGGTCATAGGGGTCAATTGTAACATTGTTACATTTGACCCCAAGAGAAATGTTACAATTGTGCCCATCGCAACGCGCAATTTTTTAAACCGAATTGCCGCTCAACGAGCTGGCCTAGGCGATAGATGTTGTGCTCATTTCGTAGCCAATTAAACACTCTTTATGCACTGAAACTGTTTCTGCTGTACCTAATCATTCCCATCAATAAGCTAACAATCTTTCAAAATTTGAAAAGTTACCAAACACCCTCAAGAACACATAATTGTGAACAGCGTCTGACTTACCCGCCGCACCGAGTTGAAACTTTGTTAACAAAGGCAGTAGCTGATTGCGCATTTCCGGTTGTGTTACTAGCGCCAACCATTGATAAGTTTAGACAATATGGCCAGTGTTACAATTGCCCCGTGTTACATTTGACCCCAGTCTCCCCTACGAATGTAGTCTTTAATAAGGTATGGCATCAATATTGTTTGTCCAAGTAATTATTTATATGCGTTTGAGAGAGTCATTTCCTCTCTTGCAAGACTCCATAGACCATTTTCTTTCGTGAAAAACTTCAGTTATCTCGGGGTAAAACTGGTTTGCGTTATTAGAAAGCAGGTGATTGTTCCGACGGCTGCTGGTGCGAATTGTGTCCTGTGCCGTCACCAGTGAGGCCTGTGGTCGGTTGCCGTTGCTGCGGGTTGTGCCTGGTTGTCGTTGCTGCGGGTTGTGATCTGCACCGTCACCAGTGAAGACTTTGCTCGGCAGCGCTGACGGGGCGGGTCAACAGTGCTGCTACGACATCGACGGCTACCTGATGATGACGTCAGACAGCATGTGGGGAGGAAGTCCGCATCGCGCCCACAATCTCGGCATGCGGCCCTTCTACGAGTCCAACAAGGTCACAAGCCGACGCTGATTGCCAATGGGGGGACTCAATGGGTGATCTCGCCCCGCACAATGAAGGATCTGTGTTAACTGGGTATACATACTTTCCACAAAGTCCGCCAATATCAGAGGCCAATCAGTACTAATGAATACCCTGTCAGGGAGCGTCATCAATACAACATTTCCAATTACAGAGCTAATACGGTATTGGAGAATGAAAGAAGTGCCAGAATCATGAACTGCGGAGCCGTCAAAATAGCGTTCGCAAAGCCGAATTGAAGATAGGTATGAAACCTCCTTGCCTGAGAAGAGCCATAGCTTGGTGTCGCTGCCGCCAGATGCCGTCACTGTCGCACTGGTATCACGACGTGGCGCCCTTCTACGCCTGCTGCCGGTGGCAGGGCGACCAAAGCCAGGGCTGCACCACCTACAGGTTCGAGCGGCGCGCCTCGCAGGACTGCGTCGGCTACCAACCGCCCTCTGCCGGTATAGTACACCAACTGCAGTGCACCAAATCCCGGCAGGTGGCTGGAGCCTCCCGACTTTGGACGCTTGTCTGTGTAGGAGTGGTGCTGTTTAGGTGTGCGTGATGACCGCATAGTGAAGCTGCCAGAGCCAGAAACAGCAGATATTTTGAGAATAAAAAGTTGTCGCTCTGTCAAAGTGCACAACTTCTTATACATCGCTTACATTCAGCAGCAACATTTGATTCGAAGAGCGTTCAAGTGCACAACTTGGAATTTGCTTATCTTAACACGCGCATTGACGGGAGGCGGGTACCCGCCCCTCGGGTATTTTGGAGATAGAATAAAAACGGTGGTGCGTGGCGGCGCTGTACGTGGTATAACTGTTCTCTGATCATTTTTTACGGCTATGATTTTCTACTTTAGCCAAAATTGTATGGTTTGGCCATCTAAGGTCAGGTTACCATGTCAAGTGACCTCACCTCAAAAAAAGCTTAAGATAGTATAAGTCAGAACGAGGCGGACCTATCCGATTGAAACTCATGTCACAAAATGGGCCCACCCAGTTCCACAAAATATTGTCCGGTATTTTATTATATAAATTACGTAACATAAAGGGGGTGAGCCAGCCAAAGTGTTTTCAGATTTAACACAGGGGAATCCAAAGGCGTAATATTGGGAGGAGGGGGAGGTCACAATCTCCAAAAATCCCGATACGAAATTATGGACCCCCTCCAGTAACCGCCCGTTGACCTCTTGCCCTGCCTGGCAGCCACCGTGTTCGGCGACCCGCACTTCTACACATTCGACGACACTCAGTACACCTTCAACGGCAAGGGCGAGTACGTGCTGACTCGGGTCAACACCAACCGGAACCGGCTGGACGTGCAGGCCCGCTTCGAACAGGTGCCGTCCAACGAGATGGGCCCTGTTCTGGCCACGCAGCTGACTGCAGTGGCAGGTGAGGGTGCCTCTCTCGCTGCTGACTCAGACGGCAGTGGCAGGTGAGGGTGCCTCTCTCGCTGCTGACACTGACGGCAGTGGCAGGTGAGGGTGCCTCTCTCGCTGCTCTCTCGCTGCTGACTCGGATGGCAGTGGCAGGTGAGGGTGCCTCTCTCGATGCTGACTCTGACGGCAGTGGCAGGTGAGGGTGCCTCTCGCTGCTCTCTCGCTGCTGACTCTGACGGCAGTGGCAGGTGAGGGTGCCTCTCTCGCTGCTGACTCTGACAGCAGTGGCAGGTGAGGGTGCCTCTCTCGCTGTTGACTCTGACGGCAGTGGTAGGGAGGGCCCTCTCTCGCTGCTCTCTCGCTGCTGACTCTGACGGCAGTGGCAGGTGAGGGTGCCTCTCTCGCTGCTCTCTCGCTGCTGACTCGGATGGCAGTGGCAGGTGAGGGTGCCTCTCTCGCTGCTGACTCTGACGGCAGTGGCAGGTGAGGGTGCCTCTCTCGCTGCTCTCTCGCTGCTGACTCTGACGGCAGTGGCAGGTGAGGGTGCCTCTCTCGCTGCTGACTCTGACGGCAGTGGCAGGTGAGGGTGCCTCTCTCGCTGCTGACTCTGACGGCAGTGGTAGGGAGGGCCCTCTTTCGCTGCTCTCTCGCTGCTGACTCTGACGGCAGTGGCAGGTGAGGGTGCCTCTCTCGCTGCTCTCTCGCTGCTGACTCGGATGGAAGTGGCAGGTGAGCGTGCCTCTCCGCTGCTGACTCTGACGGCAGTGGCAGGTGAGGGTGCCTCTCTCGCTGCTGACTCTGATGGCAGTGGCAGGTGAGGGTGCCTCTCTCGCTGCTGACTGACGGCAGTGGCAGGTGAGGGTGCCTCTCCGCTGCTGACTCTGACGGCAGTGGCAGGTGAGGGTGCCTCTCTCGCTGCTGACTCTGACGGCAGTGGTAGGTGAGGGTGCCTCTCTCGCTGCTGACTCTGACGGCAGTGGTAGGGAGGGCTCTCTCTCTCGCTGCTCTATCGCTGCTGACTCTGACGGCAGTGGCAGGTGAGGGTGCCTCTCGCTGCTGACTGACGGCAGTGGTAGGGAGGGCCCTCTCTCGCTGCTCTCTCGCTGCTGACTCTGACGGCAGTGGCAGGTGAGGGTGACTCTCTCGCTGCTCTCTCGCTGCTGACTCTGACGGCAGTGGCAGGTGAGGCTGCCTATTTCGCTGCTGAGTGATGGCAGTGGCAGGTGAGAGTGCCTCTCTCGCTTCTCTCTCGCTGCTGACTCTGACGGCAGTGGCAGGTGAGGCTGCCTCTTTCGCTGCTGACTGATGGCAGTGGCAGGTGAGGGTGCCTCTCTCGCTGCTCTCTCGCTGCTGACTCTGATGGCAGTGGCAAGTGAGGCTGCCTCTTTCGCTGCTGACTCTGATGGCAGTGGCAAGTGAGGGTGCCTCTCTCGCTGCTCTCTCGCTGCTGACTCGGATGGCAGTGGCAGGTGAGGGTGCCTCTTTCGCTGCTGACTGACGGCAGTGGCAGGTGAGGGTGCCTCTCTCGCTGCTCTCTCGCTGCTGACTCGGATGGCAGTGGCAGGTGAGGGTGCCTCTCTCGCTGCTGACTCTGACGGCAGTGGCAGGTGAGGGTGCCTCTCGCTGCTGACCGTTCACAGTGCCTCTCTGCTGTTGACTCGACGGCAGTGGCAGGTGAGGGTGCCTCTCGCTGCTCTCTGCTGCTGACACTGACGGCAGTGGCAGGTGAGGGTGCCTCTCTTGCTGCTGTATCTTCTCATTGCTAGTTATTCCAAACCAAGTGGGAAACTGCAGCCGCTTGAATATTTTCCTGCCTCAGTTTTTAAAGGCTGGTGGCCTGTCAAATAGCTGTCCGTTTAGCTGACCTGTGTTTCCCATTTGTGAGCCGTGTTTCGGTTGTCTGACCTCTGTCCCAGCAGTCTGACCTATGTTCTAGTTTTATCCGTGCACCTATAATCTGCCCTGAGTTCCGGTCCTATGACCTGTTTCCCGGTTGTCTGACCTGTGCCCCGGGTTTCTGACCGTTGTCTATTTAATAATTTGGCCTCTTTAGCCGTGTTCTGAATGATGATCTGAGCTGTTTCCGGGAGGTCTCACGAGCGACCTGTGTTCCGGTTTCAGCACGCGACAATTTCTCGACGACCGTTGAGATTCGGCTTCGGCCGACCGAGGCCCAGTGGCGCTACAAGCTGAACGTGCTGGTGGACCGGCAGTACCTCTACTTCGACCGCTATCCGGAGAAAATGCAGATCTTCAGAGGTGAGACTGCCGGCCGCCCTTTACCAGAAAACGCCAGCCCGATACTATATGACACGACCACAATGCATGCAGACAGTATGTTATCAGACGACACCAGTCTGATGTCTGATATTGAACCTAGTCGGATCTCAGACAGCACTAGAAAAAACAAAGTTGTTGAGGTTCAACGACACACCAACTGTCAAAGCTGTATGGCGTCACCAACTTCACCCTGTTGGAAGGGTTTTTGTGATCAGGTTACCGTTATTCAGAGAAACCGCGTGGGGTAGACACCAACAGTCTATAGTTAGATTTCGATTTTGTCGTTTTCATTTTCGTTGCCAGTCAATGATGGATAGGTATGCTGGCGTGCGTGTTGGCCCACCTTTCCTGTACCATCCACATTATCTGTGCCTGGTACACGCACAGACACAGATACCTCCCGGCTGGTGTATGTGCCGACGTACCTCCCCGGTGGTGTATGTGCCGACGTACCTCCGCGCTAGTGTATGTGCCGACGTACCTCCCCTGGACTGGCAGGTATGCTGGTGTATATACCGAATTACTTCCCCTTTGGTGTACATGCCGACGTACTCCCCATTGGTGTACGTGCCGACGTACCTCCCCTGGGCCGTCAGGTATGCTGGTATATATGCCGACGTACTGCCATCATTGGTGTACGTGCCGACGTACCTCCCCATTGGTGTACGTGCCGATGTACCTCCCCATTGATGTACGTACCGACGTACCTCCCCATCTGTGTATGTGCCGACGTACCTCCCCTGGGCCGTCAGGTATGCTGGTATATGTACTGACGTACTGCCATCATTGGTGTACGTGCCGACGTACCTCCCCATTGGTGTACGTGCCGATGTACCTCCCCGCTGGTGTAGTACTGACATACCTCCCCGCTGGTGTATGTGTCTACGTACCTCCTCTAGGCTGGCAGGTATGCTGGTATATGTGCCGACGTACTGCCACAATTAGTGTACGTGCCGACGTACCTCCTCACTGGTGTACATGGCGACGTATCTCCCCGCTGGTGTAAGTACCGACGTACCTCACCATCTGTGTACGTGCCGACGTACCTCCCCGGGGCCGGCAGGTATGCTGGTGTACGTGCCGACGTATATCCACAACCAGTCGCAGGTGATAGTGCTATTTCAGTCGGGCGCCGGAGTGGAGGTGCTGGAGAACCAGGGACAGATGGCTGCCCGGCTCTACCTGCCCCTCAGCTTCATGGTGAGTCGCTGGGATACGTCGCAATCGTCAGATCCACATTCCTTGGGGCCTTTTGTAACACCAGGTCTGTCCCTGAACTTTGCTGATTTTACCCGTCTCTAAACTGAACGTAGGTACGTGCTCAGTACCTATGTACCTTCAGTACATATATCCCGGTCTCACCAGGGACTGATATAGGATCAGAGACCATTGTCTTCAGCCGGTTCGCTGAGCCAGCCGGAGACCTTCGTTCGACTATTTGACCGCCCCTCTCCAGAAAGCGGCGCCCAACGGGAAACACTCGCTCAGCTACTTCCCGGTAAGACTTTTAAGTGACGGCCCTAAAAAAAACAAAAAATCCCTGCCAGATGGCGTTCTCCGGAATGCACAGAAGGCACTCCCCAGATAGCACAAGTCGCTCCCAGGAGCTCTCCGGAATGCCCAAAGGCACTCCCAGATGGTACAAGTCGCTCCCAGGAGCTCTGGAATGCCCAAAGGCACTCCCAGATGGTACAAGTCGCTCCCAGGAGCTCTGGAATGCCCAAAGGCACTCCCAGATGGTACAAGTCGCTCCCAGGAGCTCTTCGGAATGCCCAAAAGGCACTCCCCAGATGGTACAAGTCGCTCCCAGGAGCTCTTCGGAACGCTCAAAAGGCACTCCCCAGATGGTACAAGTCGCTCCCAGGTACTCGCCCACCATTACCGAAATTGCAAATCACTCACGGGTGTGGATCGCATTTACAACAAAAAAGTGGTAAAAGACATGCAAAGGTGGGGAAGCCATTCATGCTCTTGTATTAACACGCGCATTGACGGGGGTCTGAGCCACCTTCGCTTTGACGAGGGGGGCGGGTACCCGCCTCCCTAAGATCTCGAGAACCACGGTAGGTAGCGAAAAAAGTAAACGGCGTTGGGTTGCCCATCCACTTCTCCATCGAAAATATTTGAACCATTTTTTGTCAGGTTACATTAGAGGTCACGAGAGGTCAAAACATGCCGTAATAGGGATAACATGTAAATTAAGTTTTTCGGCCATTACATCTGAACAAATAAAGATAGAGCAAAACGATTTGAAGTATATGAATCATCGCAGCAAGCCGAATCCAATGATATATAATTTGACCTTGCTAGGTCAAATCAAGGATTTGACCTGACCTGAGGTCAGGTCAGGGTCAAATTATATAAAATGAATATCATTAAAACCGCAAAGCCAAGGTGGGTCTAATGAAGCTAAAATAAACGCTCTATCACTATCCGTTACTGAGTTATACAGTAAAAACCATTTTTCCCATGTATTTCCAATGGAGAGGTCATGCCTCGTACCTGACCTTAGGTCACCGATATCAAAAATACCGGAACATATTTTAGAGAACTCGGTGGGCCCATTATGTGATATGAATTTCAATCGGATAAGTTCACCCTGCTCCGACTTATGCTATCTTAAACTTTTTTGAGGTCAGGTCACTTGACCTGTACTGGTGACCTGACCTGAGATGACCTAACCTTAAAATTTTCACAGAAGTTGCACAAATGATGAGGGAAAAGGCATGCCAAGTACGGCGGCGCTACGCGCCTCCGTTTTTATGTTATCTCCGAAAACCCGAGGGGGCGGGTACACGCCCCCCGTCAATGCGCGTGTTAAGCGTTTTCATCCTGCGTGAAGGCAGTGCCTGAACTCTGCCGCTGCTTTGGTAAGGATGGTGGGGCGCAGAGCCCAAAGTGCTGACGGTGTTTTTTTTTCAAAATCATGGGAAACAAAGTGCCTGGCCTGGAATCTATCCCTGTCAAAGGAAGCGTCAGACGGTTTGTAGCCGCCGCCTCCCTCCGCACTGCACTCTGGCGGCCATATATTGAAGGCTAGGTACAGGGCCGCCACAGAATTTTCGCAGGGGGGACGGACCCGGGCTGGTGCTGACCGGGGGAGGCGAATTTTGGCATATTCGGTACCTGACAGCATTAATGACGATTGACCAAAAATTTTGGGGGACATCCCCGCTGGTTGGCCAACAGGGGGACGCGTCCCCCGTCCCCCGCCTTCGGCGCCCATGGCTAGGTATCTGTATAAGCCTTGATAATTTCGAAGCACGTTGATAATAAAACACATCCTGGATCAGACCAGGTCAGTCAGGAACTCTGGACAATTCCGAACCAGATGTGGGATCGAGTTTAGTGTATTGGTCGTGTTTTTCGGATAGGGCCCGGACGGGGATCGGTAATTACGGTATCCACACGATTGCCCAGCAAACTGAACCGGCCTGCCCTGTATCAGAACCGCCTTGTCCGTGACGTAAATTTTTAGATAGCTCA
The DNA here is from genome assembly GCA_034440635.1 of Lepas anatifera. Classification (NCBI taxonomy): domain Eukaryota; kingdom Metazoa; phylum Arthropoda; class Thecostraca; family Lepadidae; genus Lepas; species Lepas anatifera. The sequence continues at coordinate 202,547 of JAOTON010001821.1, read as the reverse complement.
GTGATAGGATTGTTCTGTGCTAGGCGAACCAGCCCAGATGGTGCAAATGCTTACGGAGACGTGGCGCTCTGTGCTGGCAGAACCAGACCAAGGGCCTGTTCGGAAACTGGTCGAATGACCCCCAGGACGACCTGGTGCTCCCTGACAGCGACCGCTACCTGCAGTTCGACGCCAATAATATGGACAGACTCTACGAGGAGTTTGGTCTCAAGTGTAAGTCAGTGGCAGTCAGCCCCTCCAGCCGGGCCTGAAGACAACTTTCCTCATCCACGTGGCCAGACGGAGTCCCAGTGGCTATCAATGGACTTTATGACCATTTGGAGCCCCATTCATGTGAGGGCGGCTGATCTTGGGCTTATCGATGCTAGTCATATGGCCAGGCATTTTTGCTAACATCTGGGGAATTTATACATCTAGCTTATGGATGCTAGAGCAGGTGAAATATGGATTTTACCTCACTGCATATGTTTAGTCGAGATTCAAATTATTTGGTTTTAGTGAAATTCGACGTTCTTGTTCGGAATTTCAAAACTGAAAGCTTCAATAATATTTTATACTATTTCTCTCCGTGAGAGGCATGGCTGGATTTACGTTGTCAAAACCATTCTCTACAAATGTCATTTTTTATTTCTTTACCTTAAAAATGTGCTTTAGCTTAACACGCGCATTGACGGGGGTCTGAGCCACCTTCGCTTTGATGAGGGGGCGGGTACCTGCCCCCCCCCAAGATCTCAAGAACCACGGTAGGTAGCGAAAAACGGTAAACGGCATTGGGTAGCCCATCCACTTCTCCATCGAAAATATTTTAAACATTTTTTGTCAGGTCGTATTTAAGGTCACGGGAGGTCAAAACATGCCGTAATAGGGATAACATGTAAATTAAGTTTTTTGGCCATTACATCTGAACAAGTAAAGATAGAGCAAAACGACTCGGACAAATGAATCCTCGCAGCAAGCCGAATCGAATGATATATAATTTGACCTTACTAGGTCAAATCAAGGATTTGACCTGACCTGAGGTCAGGTCAGGGTCAAACTATATAAAATGCATATCATTAGAACCGCAAAGCAAAGACAAGGCTAATTCAGCTAAAATAAACACTCTATCACTATCCGTTACTGAGTTATACAGTAAAAACCATTTTTCCCACGTATTTCCAATGGAGAGGTCATGCCTCGTACCTGACCTTAGGTTACCGACGTCAAAAATACCGGAAAATATTTTAGAGAACTCGGTGGGGCCATTATGTGATATGAGTTTCAATCGGATAAGTTCCCCCTGTTCTCCGACTTATGCTATCTTAAATGTTTTTTTAGGTCAGGTCACTTGACCTGTACTGGTGACCTGACCTGAGATGACCTAAACCTTAAAATTTTCACAAAAGTTGTAAAAATGATGAGGGAAAAGGTATGCCAAGTACGGCGGCGCGTAGCGCCGCCGTTTTTTCTGCTATTTCCGAAAAACCCGAGGGGGGCGGGTACCCGCCCCCCGTCAATGCGCGTGTTAAAATTTAAAAACATTTGGAAGAATCAGTGCAAAAACTCGGAAACCAGAAAGTGCAAAGTTGTCTGCAAACCTCTATATAATATTATGCATATAACAACCATGCTTACCGAGTCCCGGCAAAAAGGTGTTTCAAGTTTTATGAAAGTATTCCAATAGATGGTAATGGCAGTACCTGATTCCCCTCAGTGACCGTTGCGACAGGCGTGTTCATTCGAACTTCGGTGAATAAGGCATCGCTAGAAATGTGCCAAGAAATTGAATAGGAGGGAGAGCGTAGTTGGAAGGAAAAGGAATATTTTTATGGATATGAAAATGAAATATTGGCCAAAAGGAGAGGTCATAACCTAATCGTCCCTCGGCCTCGCCCCTGGCACACATCCTACTGTTGACAGAAGTGGCCGGCTCCGCTGATGCCCAAATATGGCGAGCTTTCTGCCGAAGCTTTCATAACTTCACAACCCGTTGGGATTCAGCAACCAGTGGGAATTTTGACTTCAATGATGAAAGTTTTACGTTTGTAGGACACAATTTGATCTCTGAGATTTTACGTGCTAGAATAGTAGGCTCGCCTACTTGCCACACAGCGGTAACCACGAGGTCCTGCTTCATAGGGCTGCTGGATGACAAAGAGGACCCCGACAAGGGCGGCTCTCTCTTCTACCACGAGAATAGCCGCTCCTCCAGCAACTACTACGACCCAGACTTCCTGCCCGTCTTTGAACGCATACCGGACATACCTGATAACAGGTAGGGGCTCTGGTAGCACAGCTGGTGGCCAGAGACGCTGCTCTGCAGGGTGGGCAGAGCATCCCGACTGGGTGTGAACATTTACCGGGCGATTTCAACACCTCAACTTTGGGAAACAAAAACCATGTCATTTGACCTGGCGATCTCCAGGAAAGGGCAGGGGTCACATTTCTAAGCTTCCCCATTTGTGACTGGTATGGAGTTCTATGGGATTTGCTGTCACGTAGATGACGGACGATGGCGGGTGTTGAGTCAGTCCCAGACAACAGTGCACTATCCCGCCCAGCTTCAGCGGGAGAGCGCCGCTCCCCGGAGCACGCCGGAACCCCAGCTGACGAGACGCCTGTGTGGGCGGCAGCACGCTGACAGAAGACGAGGTGAAGCGGGTCTGCGGCAGCTCCTACCAGTGCATGTATGACTTCATCGTGACCGAGAGGCGCGACGTCGGCGTCTACACCAAGTTCTACCAGGACGACTTCGTCAACACCAAAACGCTGGGCCTGCAAACCAGTGGGTGCTCGCTGTGTAGGTGTGGTTCAGTCACACTGGCTCATGCGCTTCCACTTCAGTTAGTTCCGGATCAGATCTGGCAACCGCTATCAGGCCTGTGTAAGTCTGATCCAATCGCAATGAATCTGTCACCGTCAGCCTACTTTTGAGACCACGCTCGGGCAAAGCGAGCCGAACGGTGGTGAGCGGCGCTCACCTCGAGTGTACCCAGTGGGACAGATTGCATGCGCTTGGAACGCCAAGCTTGTACTTGGAATCCCAAGGCATTATAAACAGCCGTCAACGTTTATCAGACTCCTGCCACAGTATTCCATTTTGAATAGCCGTCAACGTTTGGCTGGTCTCTCCCACAATATCCAGTCCTTCCCAACATAAATACCCATCAACGTTTGGCCGATTGTCTCACAACACTCGGTACCTCTCATCATAAAAAGCCGTCAACGTCCGGCCTGTCCCTCCCACACTAACCACCCCCAGCCCTCTCCCCAGAGCAGGAAGCAAACGCGCCAGTGACAAACACACACTGTATTGCTGTGATCCATGTCCAGTCAAACGCGTGGGAGATCAGCTGAAGCAGCGGCTGAGCCGGGTTACCAGCGCCGACGGCCGGCCCCTCTGCCGGCAGTCACCTCCTGCGGGGCGCTGCCGACGCCCCAGAACGGCCGCAAGAACACCTTCGCCTTCACGCCCGGCACCATGGTCAAGTTCGAGTGCGACCCGGGCTACATCCTGATGGGCGAGGCGCGCCGCTGGTGCTACGCCTCAGGCAACTGGAACTGGCCCGAGGACGGTGACGTCAGCTGCATCAGTGAGCATCAGTGACGTCACATTGCAGACTTCCCAAACCGAGGGCCGGATTTATACCGATTTTACATTTGAACTTGCGTGCCTTGGTTTTAGTCACTCCTCAGCAAAAATGACTGACCGTGAAAGCTACCACAGAATGATAGAGTCGGTCATTATTTGAAATATAATTTCCATCTATTGCCTAGTCTTCAGAACCTAGACACACTAGAAAACACAAAATGAAAGCTTTGTTGATTACAAGTAATGCAGCTTGGACGCTCAAAATCCAACTTCAGCAGAATGGCCACAGTGTGTCTGGAAACAGTGTATGTCCGACCGATTATAACACCAACAGAGTTTGCAATGTGGGGTTGGTTTAGTCACTAGCTGACATTTTAATTGCATATATGCGAGCGCTGCACCACAGGGGGACGGGGGCGTGTCCTCCAGCTTTGGTGGGGGGGACAGAAATGTTTTTGCTTCATTAAGGACTTATACAATTATGAAAAGATCATGAAAATATTTATATTATTAAGATTTTAAAAACGTATATTAGACTTGTGAAAATATTGTAGTGTGTTTATCATGCATTCTCTCGGCAAAGGGTGATTTTCGTTTTTTATGTGTATGGATAATTATCTTGTATTTGTCTACCCTTGCCAGTCATTTCAAGTTTCAAAACGTACAACGTGGTACTTAAGTACGGTAGATAGTTCAAGAAATAAAATATTCGTAATCATGGGTGAGCATGGCTTTTCCTGTTTCTTCGTAAGTATGGAAGAAACAAAAAGCCGCAACAGCAGAGCGGCCAAATTCTATTAGTTACATTTGATTTGCTTGCGCGGATCCGCATGTCAAGCGTACTATAGCGTTTTAAATGACCGGCAATGTTCGAAAAAAAACTAACTGTACCAATCACTTTTGTGTTCCTCTTTTTCTAAGATAGTTTTCTCTTGTTATGCTCATGTAATAAACAGCTCCCCCCCCGCCCCATAGTCTCCTCACTTAGATCGCGAGGCGCAGGTGTCGATTTTCTAGGCCACGCCCTGGCGTAAAACTGACGACGGGAGTCCGCAGGCGAGTCCCAGTACAAGACAATGTACGTGGGCATCCAGACGGGTATCGTGTTCAGCATACTGATCCCGCTGGCGGGCGCGCTGCTCTGCTTTGGCTGCCACCTGAAGAGCCAGGCCGACCAGCTGGGCCGGCAGCACTACGTCAGTCACGCCAGCCACCTGCCCCGAGGGTGAGTTACGCGGCGACCCGGAGAGCCCGCCGGGCAGACGGTGGATGGCACACATATCTCTCCGCTTTGGGCAGAAATATTGGAGTTAAGGTCAGGTGATGAACCAAACACGTTATCCTAAGCCTCTTCAGGAGGCAAAGCATATAGATAACGGACGTTAAGGACCATTCCTTGGTAAGTGTATATCAGTCCCATTGTCATCTGCAGTTCTGGTAGATAACGGACGTTAAGGACCATTCCTCGGTAAGTGTATATCAGTCCCATTGTCATCTGCAGTTCTGGACATGGCCACGCCGTAAGCAGTGGCGCTCGCTGACAGACGCTGCTGTGTTGTTGGGACAGGTCGGACGGGTTCGCCAAGAGCAGCCAGGGGTCCTCTTCTCTGCACAGACCCGAGTCAAGCACAGAGCAGAACAACTCGACACCGTTCGGGGCTCCCGAGATGGAGTCGTCGCCGCGAGCCGAGCGTGCCCCGCCGCCGCGAGTACCCGTCAGACTTGAGTCTTCCTACTGAGCATTGTCAGACTCGAGTCTCCTTACTGAATTCCGTCAGATATTTCAGACTGAAGACTGAATGGACTTGTGGGGAATGTGGTATGGTGCACCCACACTAATGTATTGCATTCATCTTGTAGAAGCGCTTGAAGTAATATTCTGCACAAAATCTGACCATAACCCTGAATATGTTTGCTCCTGAGGCCATGCTCCCTGCTGCACATGAAGACGATCCTTTGCCCTGCTGCAGGCCAACCAGCGTGACAGGCTGGTCCGCATTTGATTAGCTGTCTGAGGGCAGTAGGAAGTGCCCCAGCCCACATGGCCTGTACCAGCCTGTAGCACAATCTGTGACCTGATCTCATGTTCTTGTGAACCTCCTCAGGGATTGTGATGACTTCTTCGCCTTTACAATACACACTTCTCAAGTTGTACTCCAATGTGGGCTTTAGGTTCACTAGCAGCATGTTCCGACTCTGGAAAAACATCACACAGCTGTATCGCAGACAAGAAGCGACAGTATCTGCTCTGTTATCATCTCGTCAAACACATTCTGCTGATGCGGTCGGCCCCCCTCGCGATTCCCAGGTAGTTCATGGTTTGCTGTTTCTCCAAAGACCCGGCACACTGTCACGTTGTGAACCCAGCCTGGGCAGTGGGCAGGGCTGCTGAGCCGGCTCCCCTCGCAGGGGCCGATGTTAAAGGGAATGTGACACCTTCACAACGTGATTTTAACTGAGATAGCCAAGTTGTAAAGCAGGTCGGAAAACCCGGTACTCCATATTTCATTTGTCTTGGAACTCGATATTTCCGTAGAAAAAAGCTAAAACCTACCTGACACCAGCCCCTCATCCCCCCGTCGCCGGCGGCCATTGTTGTGAGCTACTGGTGTGACGACATATGCTGACGCCACGATGAGCATCAGCCAATCGAAGCCCTTGAAGCGTTTCAAGTATGGTAGTGGTTGCCAGATCGTGACATCATCCACAGTCTGATATTTATTTCTTTTTCTAGAGGAGTATTTTTAAAAACCAAATATTGAGCTTATTGTACATTTTTCAGAGAAATCATGAGTGGTTTCATTATTTTTTACTAAAAGTACGCCTAATTACACTAAATTCCAGGATTCGACCAAGGTGCCACATTCCCTTTAAGGCCTGTTCACAGCCTTTCCGCAGCAACTCTCATCCGTACGCACCGCCCACTCGCATCATCTGCAAATCCGCTCGCAGCCTCGCGATTCTCAGGCATACTCGCCGCCCCGGTAGCTCAGTTGGTAGAGCGTTGGGCTCCGGCCCGCTGCTCAGAAGCATACAGTGGCAGTGGATGTCCAGGCTTGGGATCGGTTCCCCTGAGATGCTCCGGCGCTCAATAGTTTACCCGAAGTACAGGTCAGCTGGCAACTGACGTTGTACGTCAGTTGCCAGCTGACGTACAAGGTCTTCTTCTAGCTTGCGCCAGAGACGGTCGAGGTGAATTAAAATCAGCACATAATATAGCCAAAAGAATGCATCACTCACCAGTATGTCTTTCCTTCTTTCTTCTTTGGAAAAGAGGCCAGGCCAACCTTAGCTGCTCCGGAGGAGCGGCGAGTCTTGAACACGGACGCCCTTGCTCTTGGACCCGACTTGCTCGTGCCTTTCTAGGAGGGAAACACGCCAGTTTTTAGTTTGTCCGTGTAAAGGTCTATAGTCAAACAATATCAAGCTTCGTCCAGTGTAAGCGTCCCAGATGCTTGCTAAGATAAAAACACTACGGAAAATTTGCAATGAAAAATAGGCACCCTGGTTTACATATGTTACTCCCATACACAGAGGCGGATATGATGGGCTAGAGGGCTCAAGCCCCCCCGCAAATGCCAGAGTGCCTATGGTTAATGCATAGCCGAAGACTGCTCCGAGGCGATAAAGGGAGAGGCTCGAGCCCCTTACCCCTCCCCCGATATGTTGGTCTGGATCCGCCACTGCCTATACATGAGATAATACCGGAACACATAATTCAGACAGATGCTTTATTGAGTTGTTATACATTCTCTAAGGCGCACCTTCCCAGGGTTTTTGTTTGGGGACCCGGCTGCCAAAAGGGGTGGGGCACGCTGAAGAGGGGGACGGCATGTTTCACAGGGGGAAGCAGGTTATTGGAATGGAAGACTGGCCGGAGAAGGTATTTATCACGTAAAAAGGAATATTTGATGTAGGGTGTAAACGCAAATGAAGGGGTGCAATCATGGGCGAATCCAGGGGGCAAAGGGGGCACACTCCCCTTGATCAACCCTCGGCGCCCCTAAAATGGGCACGGCGCCCCCCTGAAAGGTCAATGGCACTTCCTTGAAATGTCTCTTACCATTCCCCCAGGATGCGAAAACCGGTGCCCACCGATAGGATTTGCCGCCCACCTGATGGGTTTTCCCGACCAAAAGTGGCGCCCCCCCTGGTACAGATGGCACCCCCTTTCTCAGGAAGGTCCCCCTGATCGGTGATTCTGGATCCGCCTATGGGCGTAATTATTCTAAACCTGGTCTTCGCCATTGCAGAATAAGTTCTTCATGTAAAAAATACTCAGAGTAAGAAAACCGGCGTGCAGCGTATCTTTCTGGGCAATGAGTTGCCTATGATTCAAAGCCAATCATATAATTCCCGGAATGATAGTATGGGTGAGCCATGCAGGGCAGTTGAAGGGACGGAGGTGGCACATGGCCGGGGGCCGGCACTTTGGAGTCGAAGCATTTGGGAAGGGGGCCTGGGCCCGCTGCCCCCTGGGTTCGCTACTGCATTCGCTGAGAGTGTGAGGGGGAAATGGAAGTGGCGTCAGTACCTACCAAAGGGTCGGGCCAAAAGTGCTTTGGAATGGCGTTGAGAATATGGTTGTACTTATTTTCGTTGCTGAGATAAACGAGTTTTTGTGAGTATACCTCATTTCAGCAATCATGGCCTAACTTGACATCTAGTGACCTCAATATTGACTGCATGAAAAAGGGATGAAGTTAATTCTATTGCATTGGGACGAGCTTTTGGTTGCTTTATTCTGCGTCTCTCTAGTTTTGAACCCTTCATCTAAGTACCTACGCCTCTCCACTTCCTCATTCTCGGATTCCTGAGCACGCCTCTGCCAACTGCAACCCGTTTCTCAGTAGTCTGAGCCCGCCTCTGTTCTTTACTTCCCCGTGCCAGCAGTCGGAGCACGTCACTGTCCATTTCGTTCCCCCGGCTAGCAGTTGGAACACGCATCTGTCCACTGCAGCCCTTAGTCTAAGTACGCCTCTGCTCTTGGGAAAGCACCTTTTTCAATCCTGGGCTATTGGGAGCAGTACTGGGTTATATCTGGCTGCTTTTTATCTTGGGATATTGAGACAGAATTGATAGGAGAGCGAAGACGTCAACCATATGATTATCTCTTTTTGACCCGTCAGGTTGAAATTGGCTCATACCCGCGGTGGCGGGTATGGCCCATACGCGGATCCAGGGGCCAAGGGGGCACGTGCCCCCCCCGATAGACCCTCAGCGCACCCTGAAATGGTCACGGCGCCCCCTGAAGGGTCAATGGCACCTCTAAGATGTAGTTTCGCACCCCACCCATCCCCCTCCCAACCAGGATGCGAAAATCGGCGCCCACCGACAGGATTTTGCGCCCACCTGATAGGTTTTGCCGGTCAAAAGTGGCGCCTCCTGGTCCGGATGGCGCCCCCCCCCCCCCCCCGATTGGCAATACTGGATCTGTCTATGGTATGATCCTTCGCCCCGGTGCACCGTGGCGAAGGATAATAATCAGCCAATTGATAACAATTTTGAAAGACATCCCCTGCTTCGCCAGCTGGAAGTGCACCCCCCGCGTTCGGCACCCATAACTTCCATTGGTGGGTCCAGGATTACCAATCGGGGAGGGAGGTGGGCTACCTTCCCAGTGATAATCTATCAGGTGGGCGTCAAATCCTATCGGTGGGCGCCAATTTTTGTATCCAGGAGTGGAAGAGAAGCGGCATTTCGAGGGGGCGCCGTGACCATTTTAGGGGCGCCAAGGGTCGATGGGGGAGGGACACGTGCCCCCATTTGCCCCCAGGATCTGTCTATGATAACTACCACCCTACGTGCCCATAAGCTTTGCCACCCACAAAAAGTTACGGGTAGGGTGGGGCCAACCCCCTTGGGAATATAGCTACCACCCCGCACACCACCCGGGATACGAGTATCGGCGCCTCTGCTATAGGATTTGGCGCCCAAAAAGTAGCGTACCTCCGACCATATACCCTTTGCCCCGATGAAAAATCCTGGATATACGCATGGTAGGAAATGATTGCAGTCTACCCTGGTCATGGAGGCCGAAAGCGGGGGGACGCATCCCCCTGTTGGCCAACCAGGGGGCACATCCCCAAAAAATTGGTCCATCGTCATTAATGCTGTCAGATACCGAATATGCTCAAAATTCGCCTCCCCCGGTCAGCACCAGCCCGGGTCACCCCCTCCCCCTGTAAAAATACCGTTGCGGCGTTCCTGACCCTGGTTGCCATAAGCGGATGCAGGATTGCCGATCGGGGAGGGGGCACCTTCCCGGGAAGCGCCATCTGGTCCGGGGGGCGCCACTTTTGACCGGCAAAACCTATGAAATGGGCGCAAAATCCTATCGGTGGGCGCTGGTTTTAGCATCTTGGGGGAAGCGACATTTCAGGGGCCGCCATCGACCTTTCAGGGGGCGCCGTGACAATTTTAGGGGCGCTGAGGGTTGATCGGGGGGGCACGTGCCCCTTTCCCCCTGGATCCGCCTATGCTGGTTGCAATATTGTTTGTCCGACAGTTCCCAATGCGAATAACATCGTGAATTTTTATGAGCAAAGGGCTCAGGCCTCACTTCTCTTTCCCTTCCATATTTCGGATATGGACACACACAAAAAAACGGATAAAATTGCTCTTATCTCCAGCCATTCACACATAATTCTGTCGCTAGAAACCAGCTCAGGCTCCAGCTCAGGGTAATAGCTCCGGCTAGCTCTTCTGAATCCGAGGTACGCAATGTAGCAAAACGCACGTGCGCGAACGTCTAAGCGTTGCCGGGCGCTGTCGGCGAAGGCGTGGGGATTTGTGGCCAGTGCGCTGTGGTGGATTGTTATGGGACTGGATCTGCGGACAATAAGGTTCTTTAGATACTTAACAGTCTACAGCGGTACGTATCCTGCATTGGTTTGGGACAGCGTGATGTTACACACCAATTTTTATTCAGGTTCTGCTTTTTCCCTGGAGCAAGGCCTGTTGGGCACCGAGATGCCTACCTAGGTACCATACTCATGTATGTAGTACCATACTCATATACCTAGCTGTTCTTCAAAAACATATTTTTATTCTTGCTTCAGCTGTTTTAACCTGGGGTCTCTCCAACTCACAAGCAGGTCGGGGGGTAGGGCAATAGGGTGTCTGACCCTCCCCCAAGTTCCACGATTTTGCTTGATTTTCCTAAAAAGTTTTCCAGTCTTGGGACCTCGTTGCTCGCCCCCAAAACTAGGTACGGCATAAATTCACCAGTACTCTTATCCCTATTTATCACTGCGCTCATTCCCAGCTCAAAAGTGGGTTTAGAATGTTGTAAAACTGTTGTTTGCCTTCTTATGTCGCTCGTAAAAATCATGGGAAAGTGGTAGGGGATGGCGGCCGTGGGACTGAACCATCGCAATTCGTCCGAAGAGTTTCTGATCCTAGATTTGGAAAGATCAAAAGCTGGGTCTACAGCATAAGTCGGAGACAGTTGAGGGTCAGAACGCTCTAGTTCAACACGTGTAGTGGAGATGGGGCTGGCATCAACGTGCAGACTGGAGGGAGGGGGCAACAATGTGCCTCCCCTGAAGCTTAAACAACTAGGAGGGTTAGAAAAACTGCTGTTTAGGGGTTTGGAAGCTCTATAATGATGCACATTATAGCCAATTTTCATTGACCTCGTTCAATATCGTCAGGGCAAAGCAAGGTCATAAAAGCCAAATCTAGGTCTTGCTGGGAATCTATTGAGAAATGTGCTTATGCGGAGAAAAGCCGCAGATACATCATAAGGATAAGCATAAGTTCGTGTAGGAAAGGCGACATACAATGTTTCTTGAAATTTATGATGGTCGAGGGCATTCAAAGCCATCGGACTATGACGTCGCAATATGACATTCCGTATGCTGGACACTATGATGAACACTAGTAGCCGTCGGGCGGGCAATGAGGATTGAATATTGTTGCATAACCTTTGAACCGGCGACCTTGGCCCTAAAACTGAGTAGGTACCATTAAAGGGAATGTGGCACCTTTATCACGGTTCCTATAGATACGGTTCGGACATGACAGCCAGCTGACTGCCTGATTTGGCAGCATGTTGAGCATATGGTAGTACTTTCGAGGGTTTTGTTCAAGATACCTTAGATTCTGGTAGCAGAAGAAAGAATACAGCGTTTTGATTTGTTGAGCGAAACATTCGAAACAGAATTCTGAAGGAATTAGCATGAAATTCATCGTGGATTTTCCTTGTTATAAAAGCATATCAGGGACTAAAAACTGCACCCAGAAGATAGCCTGATCAATTTTACATACCAAAAATAAAAAACATACCCTTAAGCACCGCTTAACTTTTCCAACTGGCCCGCGCCCCAAACCCCTGCAAACAGCCCCATTGGAATTACATGTTAAATTTTTCTGCAAAAAAACGGTCAGACCCAGAAATGGAACCTTCAAAACCCCCAGAATTCTAGAGAGGTATCTCATGTCCGCCCCCTGACCTTTATAACGTGATGTTAACTGAGATAGCCAAGTTGTAAAGCAAGTCGGAAAACCCGGTACTGTATTTGTCATTTGTCTTTGGAACACGATATTTCTGCAGAAAAAAGTTAAAACCCACCTGAAATGTACCTCTCATGTACCTATCGCCAGGCGGCCATTGTTGTGAGCTGCTGGTGTGACGACATATGCTGACGTCACGATGAGCATCAGCCAATCGAAGACCTTGAAACGTTTCGAGTATGGTAGTGGCTGCCAGGTCATGAGGCAGATATTTATTTCTTTTCCTAGAGGAGTATTTTAAAAATAAAAATATTGAGCTTATCAAATAAAAACAAGGGCCCCTGAGACAGTGCCAAAAGGGCCCGAATGGGTAAAAAGGGCCCTGCTTGTTACAGAATAGAGTGCTGAAGAGGGCTTAAGAGAGTGAAGAGGCCCTGTCTGGTATGAAATTTCAAATTCGGCCACAGAGCTTAGTGCGGGCGAGCCGCACTTCGCGCGGCCCGTATCCTCAGGGCGCCCTTCGGGCCCCTCAGGGGGGAGGCGGCTGTCTGCCGCCCCCCCTTGGCTACGCCCCTACCTGTAAATACCAGGAATACTCCACGCTCATTACGTCTCAGCAGGTCCAGAATGCGGAGCAATTCCTTCAGGGTCAGGTTTGACTCATTTGAGTCCTGGGTTTTTGCTAGAAGCTGGAGCTTCTCCAACGAATTGCTGGGAATGAACTGGCCGGATATTTTCAGAGACCCCTGCCCGTGACCGCCTTGCTCTTTCATGGATGTGAACAGTTCGCCTCGAGTGCTGCACACACGCCGACCACGCCGAAACACATCTGTACAGGCGACCACGTGTATCTCCCGCAATTTCGGATTTGGCTCAGTTCCCACGGTACCCTACACATTCATCTCCTCAAACAAAGCATCGGTCCTTTCTTTCCGCAGCGAGTCCACCTCCCTCTGGCTTGGCATTCTAACCTTCATCGGGCCCTGCAATCTCTCCTTCCATTCCCTCATACATTGCTGATTGGTCCGGCTGCGAAAGTGACTGCTAGCGAAACATGTCATCTGCATTGCTTTCGATAGGCTGCTGCCATGATGCGCCAGTATACACCTTAAATTTCATCTCTCCTGAGCCTGGCAGATGCAGCTCGCTGGCATTACCAGCTTCATTTCGAAGGAGATCCGAGCAAATTCAGAAGGTGTTAGCCCGGGCAGCAGTGGCTAAGCTTTCAATGTTTTTCGGTGCCTGGGATGCCGTACTTCTGTGATTTTTGCCTCTAGATGCTTCACCTAAAAGATATCGACAAATCTTGACAAAGGAGAGAGACCTGTTTAATGTTTTTGAACACCTACCCTGATTGCACTCTCGCAGACGCACATACGCCCTAAATGCCTCCATCCGTGGCCAATATTACTTTTCGTGGAAAACTATACGTGCCGCTGCACATCACTAGGGCGTCAACTTCCTTTTCCGGTGGGTGCTGGAAGCGAGAGGTGAGTGTTCCTTAAAAAGTTAATTTTTACGTTTTCTTGAGTGGATTTTCTGCTAAATATGCAACCGAAAAGTTCTTTATTTTGGTGCAATAAAGTTGGTGTCGCATTCCCCATCGATCTGTCCCAGCTTCGAACAACGAAAGGGGTTTTAATTTTGCTGACATCGAAATTCTGAAAAAAATGGCGGGGTGGCGAGAACTGGGACAAGTTGACCCACTTCTCCCCTTGCTGTCCAACCTATCCCTGTACTGTACTTGGATTGATTGTACCTACATATTTGTACTTTGATGGAAATATGATTGTGTCATATTTTTACCTAGAGAGATAGATCATGGTCATCAACTTGTTTTTTCTTCTCTCGTGGTTTATAAATCGAGGTCAGTATACAGATTATAAGTTCAATATGGCGGACTTATCGATGAAAAATGCGACATTTCACCATTGCCAACACCAGGGGTGAATGCAAGTGGGGGGGCGATAAGGCGATCGCCCCCCGCCTTGGGCTCTCCTTAAGCAATGAAAAGAAACGCCCCTCGCCACAGCCACTACCCACCCCCCCGGCAAAGGGGCCCGGCGGCTGCGGCTGTACCCCAGCCCAGCAAATTGCCTTCAAAATGTCACCCAAATGTAGCGTACCCGGGTCCCTTGTAGTCAACTTAGAGCCTCTGAGTCTGCGACTGGACCCCTCAAAATTTACCACTGACCCACTACCGAAGCCGAGCCCCTATTCTCAGCAATTGCAGAGCATTCCCCTGTGTTTTACCCGGGACACCTGTGGCTGCAGCCGGGCCCCCGCCCCGCCATTGGCGTTGCGCTAGATGTTCGAGTGGAGAGGGGATGGTGATAAAACGCTACCTACATCAGTTAGACCCTGCATATTCAATGCTATTTTCGGCCAAAAGAGCTGGCATCCTTCTCACTTTCTCTCCAAAAGAGGGGGCCCAGTCCTTCCACAGGTCCCCAGTAGCAACGCCTGTGGCTATATATATATATATATATATATATATATATATATATATATATATATATATATATATATATATATATATATATATATATATATATATATATATAAAGCCGCTTCAAGGGCTACAGAGTTTCAAGTGTACAGAGCTTCAAGTGTGGGGCAAGATCCACGGTGGGTTGGGGTAGGGCAGGGCGTGTGATAAAGTGTTTATGACCACTAAGATTAGGCTTTTTCAATGATATTACAAGCCAAAGGTGGGGAGCCGGTCTCCTCATCTCCGACAGCAGCGGGGAGGGGTGGCGGGGCCAGCCCTATAGACCCACAGGGTAACTGTATCCGGACCAGGGGCTCCGATTTTGGGCGAAAACCGGCTTCCTGTGGGCTCCAAAACCTGCCAGGAATATGGCATCTTTCCAAAATCTCTAGAATATGGCACCTTTGTAATGGGATTTTAAATAGCTATGTTGTAGTGCATTCCGAAAAACCACTTGATCGATATTTAGTTCATTCACTTCACTGTTGACCCTGTCCTTCCCGGCTGGTCATGTGGTATGAGGCGACCATTAGTAACCATAACAACGTGATGTAGTGGTCGAGCTTCGTTGCAAGGACAATTTTTCTTGATTAGACCTCTACAATATATAAGAACTAAAAAACACAACACAAGCGAAATTGGTACTGTAATTATAAATGCGTATCACTTTCTTCAGTCATTAGTTTCAAACTCCAAATACATTTTAATGTGTCAAGAAAACATCAGAAATTGGTGTCACCTTGGGTTCTAATTGTGCATACCTAGCCTTTTTTAGCTAAAAACGCTTCACTTGTATTTGCGTTTATTTTGTAGCGAAAACAAATACATCCAATGAAGCACAAAGCGTTACCTCTTGAAGACGTCACGCCGATGTGGGGACTCCTCATCCAGCAAAGGAAAATTTAATAAAGTGCAGCATTGGACTTGTATGTAATTTTCTACAAAAAACAATCATTTTCAATGATGTCCGCAGAACTGCACGAGTCTGGAATTGCACCAGGCTGTCACATTCCCTTTGACAGCCTGTTTTCCTCGTCAACGGCTTCTGACAGACATACTCATTTCGTTACTAGTTTCTGACAAACAGCGAAATAAAATATTATCGGCGTGGGCAAAATGGTTGTTCGTAGCATGCTCGCACCTGACCTGGACCTCTTGCCCCGATGTCCTGACGCAGGGCCGATCTTCCCGTTGCTCCTGTGCTGTGTAGGTATCAGCGTCAGAGACCACTAACACCCGACTGTGTGCCGTTCGGCAGCGATGAAGGAGAGGGACGGCCCGCAGGTGGCCGTGGCGGCGGCGCCCGTCAGGACAGTGGTGACCGGCGCAGTGCGACGACGGCCGCCCGTCAAACGGCGCCTCTTCACCGTTGCCGGAGTGCAGCAGCAGCGCCGCGTTCGTCTCAGCGTCAATGTCGCGCCACAACCGCCGGAGGCCAGCGCGCCGCTGCTGGTGCGCACCCAGAGCGCAATGCGGTCGCTGGCGCGCTGCAAGCGGAGGACCACCACTTTCACCAACCGCTACGGCTCCGAGCCTACCGTGTGGCTGAAGGTGGGGGACAGGGAGGTGTTCGACTTCAAGATCTCTGTGGGCGAGCGAGGTGAGGTGATGGCCAGTGAACTGTGTGACTTGGATACGAAGCAGACGGTGGTGGTGCGCTCCTCGGCGGAGGACTCTAACATCGACTGCAGCGGTCTCCGATGGCAAGGCGACTACCCACTGTTGCGAACTCCTCCCAACAGCACCGCTGTGAAGCAGGAGGCGTGCCAGCCGGGCGGCGACTGCAGCCGACACGTGACGCCGCCCGCCCGGCCGCGCACGCCGCGGCTCAGCCAGGCGGCCCGGCCCGACGGCGACGGCTCCAGTCTGCTGTGGCTGCTGGACTACCGGCTGGACCACCTGCTGGTCCCGCCACCCGAGGAGGAGGCTGCCGCGCCGGCGCCGGCGCCTGCTGCCGCGCCGGCCAGGGCCGAGCGTCAGGCGGGCAGAGGGCGGCGGGTCCGGCCGCCGCCGCCGCGGCCCTGCTCACACAGCCGGCCAGGTGCCGAGACCAGCCTGGTGGCGGGTAACGAGGCCGACCACGACTACAAGGCGGCCCCGGCGCAGCCCGGCGACCCGGGTAGGTACGGCAGCCGGCCTTATGGCTGCAGCGATGGAACAGTGGACGGCGTTCTCTTTGAGGTTGTTTTTCCAACTCGCTCGTTACTTCTGCCCCAATCCTTCGGTGCTAACGCCACTTCCATTCCCCTCACACTGCTTCAGCTATTGCATACTAGAAGCCAAGACAGCATCTGCCTGGGTTATGTGTCTGGTACAATTTCTTTCACGTGTGTCAAATAGATAATCCACTATGTTTTGGTTTTGATATTTTTATTGAGAAATTTTCATAGCGCCCATTTAGTATTTTAGGAAGCATCTGGGGCACATTCTACATTTTACCGAATGAAGTTTCAGTTTCTAAGTATAGATACTTCCAGAGGTAATGTGATTCTTTCGTTTGTTTAACTTTGAGGTTGTTGCACGCATGGGGTAGTGGTGGGTGGGTGGGAATGCCCTCTCGAACTAAAAATCTAAGAAAGCCGGGAAGACGCGAAAAACAAACGTTCGTCCCGAGCGCAATTTAGGTTACTTCATCAGCGTTTCGTCAGGTGGATTTGGGGTCATTATAGCTCAAATTAGGTCCAAACTGCTGACATGAGGTGTACTTACAAATCCTTGTTTATCTCAGGAACTAAAATAGCTAGAAGTGTTATTTCAACGCCATTTAAAAGTGTGCTTGGATGCTTTTTTAATACAGTGTCATCCACTTTCGGGGCAGTTCGAAGGCTAGGGCGTTGCAGGTCACGGAATATTGCAAATTTTAGGATATACCTTCATGCTAAGGTATCAGGCAGGTTCGATTTAGATACGATCTGTACGACCTAATTGGCAATATAGGACAGAGATTCCGTGATCATCTGAAAGCTGTCCTAAACATGCATGGATAATGGCCACAAGTCGAGAGTGTAGATTGAGGTCAGACAAGGCTAAGGAAGATACGCTACCCATAGGCATTATGGGGTAATTAACTTTTTGCCCCGAACCAAGTATGATCCAAGTATCATCGTTATTCAGGCACCATTCTAATCCTCTCGTCAATGTGAATCGAATGATACACCGCTTTACCATGCTAGGTCAAATTTAGAGATTGACAGCTATGACCTCAGGTCAGCGGATTGACCCGACGTGACCTTGTAGGCTCATGACGTACAGCATTCGACTTACAGTGATAATAAGAATACAACCATGCTGAAATGAAAGCTCCATCTTTTACCAAAAAGAATTGGGTACGATATAGAAAAGTGCTTACCTGACCTCAGATGACCTGCCAAGGATCACAGCACAAATTGTTCAGTTTCAACTTTAGGAATGGGCCATGAACGCATGTTGTTAAAGTTTTCAAAGTTAACCTGAGGCGTTCGTACTGAGAAATCTACATTCCAAAATTTTCGTATAGGCTTACAATAGGGAGGTCATGACCCTTACACCACCCTGGGTCATCGATATCGAAATCCCGTTACCACATATTGTTGTCCTCGGTGGTCTGGTTCCTTGGTAGGAATCTTAGATCAATGGATCAAACATGTTCCCAATGCTGCCACTTCGAATATTTTTGGAGGTATGGCCACTTGACCTGACGTGGTTACCTGGCCCAATGTGACCATGACTTGAAATTTTAAGAAAAGAATGCACAAGGACCAGGAAAAGTTCATGCCAAGCACGGCAATGCATCGCGCTACCGTTTTCCGGTCACCTCGAAAAACCTTGATGGGTTGGGTAAAAAATAACCTTCCACCAGGCTTAGCGAAACTTTACGTGTGATCCTGAAATTTTTTGAATATATTACTGTTTTTAAAGTTTTTGAATGTAATGTTATTTTTATATATAGGATGGTGAGACAGATTGGTAAAACAGGTGCTTGCAATGGGATTATTTTATTACGTTTTAGTTTTAACAAAAGTTACAATTTACATGCCTACGTTTCGGCTCTTCCGCCTTGATCACGGCATTGAAATAAATTAAAATGCACATTAAGTACATGGAAGAAACAAGCTCCTACAATGAATTGCAAATATTGTGTCTACCGTTTGAATCCTTCTTGAATTTTTCAAAACTAGGTATAGATCGAGCATGCAAACACTTCATGAAAACCTCCCGTCGGAAAACAGTTAACAAAACAGAAACAGTCCACAATACACCGTAATTATCTAACACACTGTTCAATTATTATTTTCGCTACAGTATCACATAGTTTAATTTCCCCATATTCCCGTTGATCGTTGATGTTGTGTTTATAAAGGCTGCTTCTATTGTAAATCTTTCTTGTTTTTTCTTTTTCCGAGCACAGTATGACTAATTTGTTCCAGTTTGGGAGATGGTCTGCATTTTCAACGTGTCTCACAATGGCATTAGTTGTTCTGTGATATCTCACAGAACAACTAATGCCATAGTAAGACACGTTGAAAATGTGTCTTATGTGATATATACAATGCTTATTAGATAACACAACATCAACGATCAACGGGAATATGGGGAAATTTAACTATGTGATACTGTAGCGAAAATAATCATTGAACAGTGTGTTAGATAATTCCGGTGTATTGTGGACTGTTTCTGTTTTGTAAACTGTTTTCCGACGGGAGGTTTTCATGGAGTGTTTGCTTGCTTGATCTATACCTAGTTTTGAAGAATTCAAGAAGGATTCAAACGGTAGACACAATATTTGCAATTCATTGTAGGAGCTTGTATCTTCCATGTACTTAATGTGTATGTTAATTTATTTCAATGCCGTGATCAAGGCGGAAGAGCCGAAACGTAGGCATATAAATTGTAACTTTTGTTAAAACGAAAACGTAATAAAATAATCCCATTGCAAGCACCTGTTTTACCAATACTATCCCTATTTAGAAATAGATCAGAGCAGATGCTTCTAAGCGTCTGCTGGGTTGTCGCTCGCAAGACCGTTTTACTGGCTTCGAATTTGGAAGAGAATTCCATCACAGACCAACATCACATCAAGGCTGATTCGAAAGCTATTCATTGCCTGGTGGGCGTGCGGCGCCCTCCAGGTCTCTCCCCACATACGGATACAATTTCACATATGATTGAGCGGGCCCAATCGTCACGCTCAGGAGAGGGTTATCTCTCGGCGAATAGGCGTTGTACCGGGATAACACTTGCACCCATAGCAGGGGTGCACCTTAACGTTTTCAAGCGGTGGGGCGTGAGTGTTGGGGGGGGCGGTGAAGACTGGTGGGACCCTTTTTAACATTAAAATTTAGCTGACAAGTTGTGCAGTAGAGATATCAATCGGCCTCCCGTTGGCCCCACAGTTGCATGTAGTTTCCAAATTAGGATGTGTG
The DNA here is from genome assembly GCA_034440635.1 of Lepas anatifera. NCBI lineage: Eukaryota > Metazoa > Arthropoda > Thecostraca > Lepadidae > Lepas > Lepas anatifera. Next base: position 182,626 of record JAOTON010001821.1, on the reverse strand, counting down.
GATCACATATTTGGAATATTCGCATCGGATTGTCCCAGAAGCATGAACACCCAGGTAGGTGGTCTCCTGAATTGTTTAAGGATTAGCGGAAAAGTACTCCCATTCATGGTATTCGCTTCCTACTGGAAGTAAAAGGTATATGCTTTTGTTAATTTTGAAGTTTTGCGTTGAAGGACGTCCTTTATTCGAAAAGGCCGCTGCTTTGTTGTTGAGCTCCACTATTGCACACATATACAGACATACACGGGGGCGGATCCAAGGCGGGGCCGATCGCCCACGCCTTGGGCCGGCCTTAAAGGGAATGGCACCTTATAACGTGATTTTAACTGAGATAGCCAAATTTAAAGCAGCCGAAAAAGCCAGTACTCATATATCATATGTCTTGAAACTCAAAATTCCACAGAGAAAAGCTAAAAACACCTGAAATGTACCCCACATGTACCCTTAGCAGCAAGCCACAGTTTTCAGCCGATGGTGTGACGACATATGCTGACGTCACGGTGAGTATCAGTCAATCGAAGCCCTGAAGCCTATCGAATATGGTAGTGGTTGCCAGGTCATGACATCATCCACAGGGATATTTTTCCTAGAGGAGCATTTTAAAATCAATATGAGCTTATTGTACATTTTCACAGAAATCACGGACGCTTCCATGATTTTCGGCTAAAAGTTCCCCTAATTACACTAAATTCCAGGATCGACAAGGTGCCACCTTCCTTTAAAGGAAGGTGGCACCTTCCTAACGTGATTTTAACTGAGATAGCCAAGTTATAAAGCAAGTCGGAAAACCCGGTACCAATATATCATTTGTCTTGGAACTCGAGATTTCCGTAGAAAAAGCTAAAACCTACCGCAATGTACCCCTCATGTACCCCTAGCAGCAGACCACAGTTGTCATGGCTGTTGGTGTGACGACATATGCTGACGTCACGATGAGCATCAGCCAATCGAAGCCCTTGAAGCGTTTCGAGTATGGTAGTGGTTGCCAGATCATGAATATTCATCATCATCCACAGGCAGATATTTATTTCTTTTCCTAGAGGAGTATTTTAAAAACAAAATATTGAGCTTATTGTACATTTTTTTCAGAGAAATCATGAGCGGTTTCATTGTTTTCGACTAAAAGTACGCCTAATTACACTAAATTCCAGGACTCGACCAAGGTGCCACATTCCCTTTAAGCACTGGAAAAAACCGCCTCCCGCCGCAGCTGCCGGGCCCCCGCAAGGGTGATATGAGTGAAAAGCCCTGTCTGTATATGTATGTACTGGCTATACAGTGCATGCAAGCGTGTAGGTGTGGTGGTAACCTGTAAAATGACTCGGGGCTGGGCATGGGGCACCATTTTTTTAACCCTGAGTTGTATCACATTTAAGGTTTTTCCGCGGGCCCCCGAGTCGCGGGCCCCCTCCCCAAATGACGCCCCCCCGAGTCTTGAATTCGCCCCATCCCTCCTTGAGGAAATCCTGGAGCCGCCCCTGCACATACACAGTGACGGCTACACCGGCCAGGAACAGACTGGTCAGCGAGGGCGTCAGAACAGCGTGCCGCCCCACAGACTTCTACGCTTCGACGCCGGCCAAGCCGCCCTTCACCTACACCGAGCTGATCGAGCAGGCGATGGTGGAGGAGGGGGAGCTGACCGTCTCCGGCATCTACCGATGGATCACGTGAGCTCTCTCTCTCTCTCTCTCTCTCTCTCTCTCTCTCTCTCTTTTTTCTCTCTCTCTCTCTCTCTTCTCTCTCTTTTTCTCTCTCTCTCTCTCTCTCTCTCTCTCTCTCTCTCTCTCTCTCTCTCTCTCTCTCTTTCTCTCTCTCTCTCTCTCTCTCTCTCTCTCTCTCTCTCTCTCTCTCTCTCTCTCTCTCTCTCTCTCTCTCTCTCTCTCTCTCTCTCCCCTCCGCACTTACGAAAATAGCAGATTTCACGTCCCAACATGTGGCTAGTTGATATGGATCAAAGTGTTATCAGATTGTTCTAAATGAGCCGGGTGGCCTAATGACTTCACACGACTCCACGTTGGGCATGGTCTCATGTGAGCTCAATCTCCGCGAGGGAAGCAGCTTCTGTGTCACACCTAGTCCGGTGCTGAGGATCCTCAACACGCGCGATGGGGAGGGGTCTGCGTCAACGCGCAGTGGAGCGGGCCCCAAAATACCCCTAAGGTCTCGAAAATTTGGGGGTCTTCATTGTACCAAGTTTTCTTTGATCTACGTATATTCAAGGTCAAAGTAGGTCAAATCTAGGCCGTGCTAGAGAACTTTTTAGAAATGCCACGAGCATGCGGAAAAAGTCGCGAATACACTGAGGATGGAGGATGGAACGAAATGGAGCTATGGATGGTAGGTCCCCTGAATTGTATCTGAAATTTTGGGATCAATGTTCTTCTAGGTCATTGACGTTTGAGGTCAGAATATGATAGCTTCCCCGTAATGCGTATTATAACCAGCACCCCAGCAACCGCAGCTCTGGCACACTTGGAAGAGGCGTCACGTTATAGTGTGGGAGGTCCCAGGATCAAAGCTGACCTCTGGCAGCCTTTTCCTCGACTGCCTCCTACCCAGGAGATGGCAGTACACTGGGTAGTGCCCGCCTTGACTAGGGACTTCCGCTGACGAACCAGCGCGTATGTTTTTGGGAGCACGGGCTTGATTTGCCTTTAAATAGATCCACCGCATAGTAATGCAGCGGGCCTAAAAACGGGACGAAAATGCCAAAAATGACTTTCTAGAATTGATATCAAATGTATACGATGCGTTTGAGAATTGTTTGGAACCTGGAAAACCATCATTATTTTCTTCCTCTGGCGTACCACATTGGTTTCACAGGAGCTGAAACTTGAAACTTATTCTGCCTCGCTAAATACGGGTATCTGGCCAGAAATGATAGCGTGATCTAAAACGTTAATAACAGGAGCTCACACTTCGCCATCCATAAAAAACGTATACTACCGTGAAGCTGGAGATGTTTGCAAACTTCTGGTTACAAAAAAACGTTCTAGCTGCTCCGGAGAATGCAGTGAGTTCGTTTTAATATAAACATATATTGCGGAACTAAAATTTATAACATGCATCATATTTCCTTAGACTGGCAAAAAAGGCAGTCAGTCAGCTAGAAAATCATACCATGTATTCTGGGAAGTGTCTTCTTTACATTTGCGGAATCCATAGGTCGGCAACCGACGGCCGAAAAAAGTTATTGACAGTTTTAGTGAGCGCATATTCTACCCGTAGTCGGCGGGTGATTGTGGCAATGACGCGCGCGGCATCCACCAATCTACGCGTATTATTGCATTTGTCCAATCAAATGCCATATTGAAATGGAGGGAGGAAGGGGGTAAAAATCCCAAAATATGCGTTACGTTATTGATTGACGGCCTCTAATTGGAGGAGGCAATACAGTTGAGAAGCAGGAGGGTAAATTGAGACAACGAAAGCATGTTGTTCAATAGTTATTAGGGCACAGCGAGATCAGGCCGTGGATATGAAAATTCAGATTTTAACTTCGGCTCACTTTCTTCCCCTTTGTAGAATGCTATTTTAAACCGATTTGCCGTTAATCCTTGGCCTCCGCCCCCTGTTAAAACTCACTGTCATGTATGTACAGCCAGTTCCACAGTGATAGGTAGGTATAAGTGTCAGGTCGTTTAAGAAATATCTTATAACCGATTAATCTCCTCATAAACGTTTCGTCTCTAGCAATGTATTTTGACGAGGTCTTTAAATTTGGGACCCTGCAAACTGGATGAGACATCGATTTGGAAAATTATACACAAAAAACTTTTCGCCGATCCCGATTATTTTCTGTGTCATTTCTCAATTACTTCCGAACTTTGGACCTTATGAAGTATTTTGCACGTCAGTTTATGCATCCAGTTAAAACGCAGCAGGTGAGGCAACAACGGTGTCGGCAAGGACCATCACTTGAGAGATATTCTGCAAAAACAACCGCGGCCTAATACTTACCAATCAGTATCGAACCGGCTGTACATGCTACCTCTCTTGAATTTCGAAGAAAGTCGCTTGTCGCACATTTTGTTACGTTTGCCGGCCGTTAAAGTTTAACAGTCATTATCTTCTGATGATGTTTTAAAGGGAATGTGGCACCTTCACAACGTGATTTTAACTGAGATAGCCAAGTTGTAAAGCAGGTCGGAAAACCCGGTACTCCATATTTCATTTGTCTTGGAACTCGATATTTCCGTAGAAAAAAGCTAAAACCTACCTGACACCAGCCCCCCTCAGCCCCCGTCGCCGGCGGCCATTGTTGTGAGCTACTGGTGTGACGACATATGCTGACGTCACGATGAGCATCAGCCAATCGAAGCCCTTGAAGCGTTTCAAGTATGGTAGTGGTTGCCAGATCGTGACATCATCCACAGTCTGATATTTATTTCTTTTTCTAGAGGAGTATTTTAAAAAACCAAATATTGAGCTTATTGTACATTTTTCAGAGAAATCATGAGTGGTTTCATTATTTTTTACTAAAAGTACGCCTAATTACACTAAATTCCAGGATTTGACCAAGGTGCCACATTCCCTTTAATACCCGACGCTCCCCTAAAGGTGGTCCCAATGTTTATAAATACGAGGTGAGAATGCATTTTTCACTTCCAATGTTTGCCGGCTAACAACTGGGGAAATCCAATCATTAAATCAAATTATCAATCATGTGAATTGTTTCCCTTACTATTACCTTTATTCAGCTTATCGTATGGTCAGATTTGCGGCTATGTAATTTTTTCATAAAGCTACAGTCACTGTCAGAACCTTTAAAAACCCTCGATAGCCTCTGCATAAAGTAGCGCACCCAAAGCAAGCACATAACGTAGCACATAAAGTAGCGCAGTGTCCACTGGGAGAGGTCCTAATACAGTTAATAAGTATAATAAGTAAGTAGACAAATACATATAAATATAACAATAAGTGTAATAGACAAATAGATAAACGATGATTACAGTTTAATGCAAGGTGGGCATCCTTGAGCTGTAAACTGAGAGGGATGGAGCAGGGGTCCGGCGGATTCCCTGAGTAGGAAACAATCCAACTCCCTGGAAACCCTTCCAGCATGGAAAGAGTTAGCAATGTACATGACCTTTGCAGTTAATGTTTCGATAAGCCGAAAAACGTTAGAACCGGCTTCATAGGTCAGAAAATTTTAGTGTTACAAACGGAACTTTAAAACACTGTTGTGTCATCAAGAATGTTGAGATTTGACATCAATAAATGGACTTTTCCGAACGCTCGGAACCGTTCTGAATCTTCAAAAACATCTCGAAGGACTGAGAGTCGATGCCGCCTGCTGAGCTGAGTAAAATCGTGCATTCTTGCTAGCATGCTTCATACGTCATGTCCACGCCTGGGTTGCGTTGATAGGGGAAGGAGGGATATCCTTGCTCTGAAACCGGGCAGACGTGTGAAGGGAGAGAATAGGGAAATAGCATGTGCGTTGGCAGTGAATTAGCCCAGTCATCATCTGCTGACTGAGTGGACGGATCCTAGCCTGGCTCTCAGAAGGTGCTGAAGTTGATATTGTTGGTGGCTGTGGAGCGGATACCACTCGAGAGGGCCATGACTCAATACAGATCATTGTATGTGTTAAAGAGAAATAAAGAAAAGCAGTAGTACCTCTCTTGAATGATACCGGGCAATTCAATGCGCTTTGTGCGAATGTTAATTTAATGACCAAATGTATCTTTGTATCCAAATGTATCCAAACGTGGACAAATGTATCTTTGTAACCAAAATTGAAGGCAAGCTGACAAATTTTCAAACCTCAGTAGCTGTGATCAGGAGAGCGTCCAACTCAGATTATAGAAGGTTATGTTATACATGAATGAAATACATATGACTACCTTCGGGGCTGCTTGCAGTGTTTTGTACCACACTCAGAACGGTCCCTGGATTTTTTCCACCGGGGGCACCAAGTGCTATATGCAGTTGTCACTAGAAATCTTGTAAGGACATAAAAAAACCCGCCTCAGTGGGCCTCCGCTCGTCCTTCGCCCCGGTGCGGGAGGTTCGAACACCCTCCTCGATCTCGGCTCCTATGCGAGATGGCGAAAAAACGCGACAGCTGTTAGACAGCCCATAAGGAATGGTGAAGAAACTTCCACTTTTTGACTCAGGTCAATACTGAGGTCATGGTAGGTCAAAGCATGTAGCAGGTTAAAGAATGATCAATAGATTTAACATATTTTCACTGGTGCCACAGGAAACATGTCTGGAGGTGAGGTGACTTGACCTGACCTGTTAACCTGATCTGAAATGACCCAACCTTAATTGTTTTGGGAAAGGATGAACAATTTAATTAAGGATAAAGCGTGCCAAGTAGGGCGACGCGAAGAGTCGCCGATTTGTAAGCCTGTTGGGGAAGAAAATTCGAGCGGTGTTCAAACACTCCAATCTCGATCCGGACAAGGGCTAATGTCATAAAGTAGAGAATTAGCTGGCCCACGCTCATAATAATAGACAAGTGAAAAAGGCGGAAAGGGTTAATAACTATTTTAACTTTCTGTCTTCGTCAGAATAAGTAAGTTTTGAATTTGAAAGTAATTGGCACACATCAAGATACCTTTAAAACAAGGCACATACGTTCGCCCGAAGCATGCACTTATGCTATGTAATATTTAAAGACACATAAAACGTACAAATCCTTACTGTATATCTCCTAAAATGTATTCCTGGATTAAAAAAATCTACATTCATTTGGCTCCGATACCTCTTGTATCTACATTGGTAGTGTCTTTTAATCAATACGTCACTTACTCACGGGAAGCGTAAAGCCACTGTTAACGCTTTGCGCAATAGTTGAATGAGCTGTGCCAGCAACTGAAATATTCGTCTAGTGTGGTTGCAATGCTATGAAGTGAACTGATTTCTCTTTTGCAAATTTACTCCCTTGCAATCCTTAAGATTGCAGATTAGCCCTCAAAACATGCCTTTTTCGCTTTTGGTGCTGGAGAAACAGTATCAATATTGGTAAAGTTTTCAATGCTGAAGATAGGTAAATGGATTTTCTGACGCCTATATGACGTCACAACATTGCGGTTCGTGACCAGGGGCTGGGTGGACGTGACTTTAAAACCGAATTTGAATTTTAGCGAGCAAAAAGCACATGTGGTCATATCACAGCTCATCTCGCACATATAAAACACTCGCATTAACACACACACACACACACACACACACACACACACACACACACACACACACACACACACACACACACACACACACACACACACACACACACACACACACACACACACACACACACACACACACACACACACACACACACACACACACACACACACGCACACACACACGCACACACGCACGCACACACGCACGCACGCGCGCGCACGCACGCACGCACGCACGCACGCACACACGCACGCACGCACGCACGCACACACACACACACACACACACACACACACACACACACACACACACACACACACACACACACACACACACACACACACACACACACACACACACACACACACACACACACACACACACACACAGGATAACAATAGATAACCTGTGATAATTATTAACCTGTGTTAATGTGCATTGCATCCTGTAATGTTGTAACCTTGCAATGTTAATGTGCATTTATATCCTATGTTAACCGCCCACCGGGGCGGCGCCACCTCCCCCACCGGGGCCACGATGGCCCCCTCTAACCCGAAAAATGGGCGTTAGCGCAAATCTGCAAAGTGCAATAGAAAGCTTGCGGAATTCAGTAAGAAATTCCTCACATGTTTTAGTGCTCAGGTCAATGGTTGACCCCAGAGGTCAAATTAGGTCAAGATCGGCTATTTTCACTCAAATATGCAATGATTGAGCAAACGGGCATAACTCTATGTCATTAGAGCTATTGAGGCCTGGTAAAGTACATTTGATAGCAAATTGCCAGTACTTTTCCGCTATGTGGAACGTAAAGACCTCCCGCCAGTGGTTTGACCTCCAGAGGTCACCCGACCTAATATGACCTGAGGTCACGAAAGGTCAGAAAGTGACCTCCGTATATCAAATAAAGCCAGTGACAAGACAAACACGATGGTGTTTGTTTCACCGCTCTAGCTTAATTAGGTCAAAAGTTCTTGCCAAAATACTGTTTTGACCTCTGGTGACCTGGATGACCTTGAAAAGTCAAAGGCAAATAACCCCGGGATCCGGAAAGGGTGTCCAAAACGTTGTTCTGAGCAGTCTGAGTATTGCAATCATTTTGTGGCTTTTATATCATGAAACAGCTTTCCCCCATGCTTTCTAATGGGAGAGGTCGCCTCGTACCTGACCTCAGGGCACGAAATCGAAAAACCCGGATATACACCTTGTAGACCCTGGAGGGTTATGAAGTGTAGGAAGTTTCAAATCGATCGACTTTGAAATGTAGCTCTTACAGAGCCCTAAAGGAAGAGGGACCTTGGTTGACCTCGTCTGGTGACCCGACCTGGGGACCCGGGTAAAAATTTCAGGATGATGGAAAAGATGCAGTGAGAGGTAGAGCCCTCACTGCGGTGCTGCGCCTCGTCGTTTTCTGCTATCCCGAAAAACCTTAGGGGGCCATCGATGGCCCCCGGTGGGGCGAGGGTTAATAAGCATCACTATGGGATGGCTAGATATTCTGTATTGATATCTTGTGTTAATGCGAGTGTTTTAGATTTGCGAGATGAGCTGTAATATGATCACGTGTGCTTTGCTGTTGGCCAAAATTTAACTTAAGTCAAGTCAAGCACCAATGGTTTTCCAATTCAATCCTGACTTATTCTGACCAAGACACCAAGTTGAAATATTATTAAACCTTTCGGTTTTTACACGTTTCTATTATTATGAGCGTAGCCGGTCGATACTTTACTTTACCATGATAAACACGTTCAACTCAACCTCAATCAAAGAGTTAATATGCACATTGTAAAATTATGAAAATAAGAAACGCATTAAAATAAATTCGGCTCACTGTCATTGTTCACATAGTGGCATCTGGTGTGCCATCGCCAGGAGTCACTTCGCCTTCTACAAGTCCTGCGATGACCGATGGAAGAACAGCGTGCGTCACAATCTGTCGATGAGCCCGTACTTCCGGAAGGGAGACAAGGCTAGCAACGGCACCGGCCACCTGTGGATGCTGGCGCACGGCGGCGTCCGCCCCAGACGCTCCGGCCAGCGCGCCAAACAGGTGAGACAGCTCACCGGCCAACCGGTCCACTCAGCACCGGATAACCGGTCCACTCAGCACCGTCTAACCGGTCCACTCAGCACCGGCTAACCGGTCCACCAGCACCGTCTAACCGGTCCACTCAGCACCGGATAACCGGTCCACTCAGCACCGGATAACCGGTCCACACACACCGCTAACCGGTCCACTCAGCACCGTCTAACCGGTCCACTCAGCACCGGATAACCGGTCCACTCAGCACCGTCTAACCGGTCCACTCAGCACCGGATAACCGGTCCACTCAGCACCGGCTAACCGGTCCACTCAGCACCGGATAACCGGTCCACTCAGCACCGGCTAACCGGTCCACTCAGCACCGGCTAACCGGTCCACTCAGCACCGAATAACTGGTCCACTCAGCACCGGCTAACCGGTCCACTCAGCACCGTCTAACCGGTCCACTCAGCACCGATAACCGGTCCACTCAGCACCGTCTAACCGGTCCACTCAGCACCGGATAACCGGTCCACTCAGCACCGGCTAACCGGTCCACTCAGCACCGGCTAACCGGTCCACTCAGCACCGAATAACGGTCCACTCAGCACCGGCTAACCGGTCCACTCAGCACCGTCTAACCGGTCCACTCAGCACCGGCTAACCGGTCCACTCAGCACCGGCTAACCGGTCCACTCAGCACCGGCTAACCAGTCCACTCAGTACTGGCTAAGCGCTCTACTCGTGCCGATATCTATCACCCCGTGGCGTTTTTCTTGCTTTGGGTACCCCCAAAACCTACCGTCAAGCTATATTGTGCACAGATTTTTCTACGCGTGACGTTTTTTTCGACTTCGGCTTGCCCTCCCCCAGACCCGACCGGCTAGATCCGCCACCGCCAAAGGCTACAAGCATCGAAGGAGCTTCCTGAGTCGGCGGAGGGCCGCCTAAAACTTCTGGGGACCAGTCCCCCATGGACTTGTGGCCATTGAGGCCATGGCCGTCATGGCCCCGAAGTCGCGTCGCCCCTGCTAAAATCAAATACGTGACAAAATTCAACATTTGATCAAGTTCCAGCTCAGAGCCAGACTTTGAGGTGTCCGAACTTGTCCTGCATATTTATTCCCTAGCCATTCTCATACCAAAATTTTGCGGGTGCTGTGTTCCAACTTCGGGTACCTCATAGGCGCATTCAGGAGGGGTAGGGGCACTTGCCCCCATCGGTCCGCGGCGCCCCCTCAAATGGTCGCTTCCCACCCCCCCCAGGATGCGAGTAAATGTGCCCCCACGATAGGATTTGGCGCCCACCTGATATGTTTTGCCGTCCTCCCTCCCCACGGTCGGTGATCCCGAACCCGTCTATGGGGTACCTAATTGGTTATGTAAGCGTCATAAATTCCCTTTTTGATTTGGAAAAATCACTTTCTGGAAGGTATTACTAGATGGAACCGGCTTCACTTCAAGTGGACATTTTCTCAGAAATGACGATGTCGTTCAGGTCGGTTGAAAATCTCTATGAAGTGGTAAACTGACGGATACTAGTTAGGAATTTCGATATTTCTTGTTTGAAGAAGCACTACAATTGATAATACATTTGCAAAATTAAAAGAGACTTCATTTACCCCCAGGTACACAAAAGGAGAGCCAGAAAATCAGGTTTTACCCTGATGGGCTTATTTTTTAAGTAAAACATCTGAGATCGTAATTAATTAGGTTTTGTATTGAAGCAATATATGCGGAAACTTAAAATGAACGAAGGGGAGCTTTGGTCCCAATCCACCTAACTTGAAAATGTTTCGGTAAAATTTGGTATTATCTCGATAATCTGGTAACTGCCAATGTTATAGAGAAAACAGTTTGTTGTGCCACTTATGTAAACTGCAAAAACGTTTCAATGTCGAGGGAATTGGTTTTCCCTTCAGAAACCGGTGAAATCGCTTGAAAACTGCCAGTTGACTTTTATCAGAAAAATGGATGGTTTTTCAATTGTAGCTGGACATGTAAAAGGATATAGAAATTGGCAGCTCCCTCCAACGAATCTCGATCTGCGCTTGTGATTACCTACACTGAGAGAAAAACACCCCGATGTTTAGCAAACGGAATTTAACACCTCGTTTCAGCGTGCCAGTGCCTAGTTCGTGGAGGATTGACACCCATCTAAGAGGTTTCTGCTCCTCGCTACATTGGAGTGAATCTTCCCTAATATGAGCGTACAGTCACTCTGGGGGATTAATGACACTCCCATTGTGTGCTTAAATATACCGCTCACTCCGCCAAAAAGAGTATTCAAAACATAGACTAAAGCCAAAAGGGGAGTGATGGTGCAAAAACCATCCCCTTTTGGAGTAACTGATTTACTCTACCATGGAGTATGTTCACTCGAAACCAGACAGGAGGCACGGTCACGTGATTGAACCTCGTATTCCGGAGATATTCAAACGGACCAGTAAAAGCGTAAACGTAAAGTAAAGGATGCAGTTCGATGTAATTTTAGTAATGCCACCACCGGAGACTATTCTAGTGCACTGAATTTTCATCGACGCTTTATAAAAAGTTGGACCTTGAAAAGTAGTATTTGCATAGAAATAATATGCGGAACGGGACCTTGAAAAGTAGTATTTGCATAGAAATAATATGCGGAACGGTGGAAAAGATATATATTCCGACGGTTTTCACCATACTCAGCGACGGTGGGCCGCCCAAATTTAAGGGGGGCACCATGAGCTTTTCAACCCATAGGCGGATGCAGGGGAAAGGGGGCACGTGCCCCCGATCGACTCCGGCGCCCCCGAAAGGTCAAGACGCCCCCCCCGAAATGTCGCTTCCCCAGGATGCGAAAATCGGCGCCCACCGATAGAATTTGCGCCCATCTAATAATAATGTTGGGGTTTAACGACGCACCAACTGCCAGGGTCATACGGCGTCGCCAGCTCCACCCTGTTGAAGGGATTTGGGGATCAGATCGACCTATTCAGGGGCTCCGCAGGACTTGGACCCGGGACCGGTGGCTTAGAAAACAAGGGTGCTATCCACTAAGCCACCTCATCCCCTTGCGCCCATCTGATAAGTTTTGCCGTCAAAAGTGGCGCTTCCCTCCCCGGCCGGATGGCGCCCACCCGGGAAGGTGCCCCCCGATCGGCAATCCTGGATCCGCCTACGTTTCAACCCATTTCTTCCAGTCAACGCCATTGGGTTATTGTTAAAATTTATGATTTAAGGGAGGGCACCGTGCCCTGGTGCCCCCCCAGTTCCGCCGCCAGTGACCATACTCCCGTCATCTTATAATCGAGCAAAGTAAAAATGTCCGGAGCAGCGACGGATCCAACTTCCAAGGGAGGAGGTGAATAGAAAATACCCACTCCCCCCGCCCCTATTGGCAGACGCAGAGGGGCCTTGGGCGGATTCAGGATTGTCGATCAGGGGGACGAGGACACCACCCGAACAGGGGTGTCACTTTGACCGGCAAAACTTATCAGGTGGGCGCAAAACATATCCGTGGGCACGGATTTTGCATCAATGGGGGTGGGGTGGGGTGGGAAGCGACGTTTCAGGGGATACCATTGGCCTTCCAAGGCGACGCCGTGACCATTTCAGGGGCGACGAGGGTTGATGGGCGGCACCTGCCCTCCTGATCCGCGTACGGAGGGGCAGGGGCCATGCCCCCAAATGGCAAAATTTTTACCAATCTTTAACAATACTATAGTATTTTTGTACATATACATATAGTATTTTGTACATATAGTTTATTTGTACATATTTATGAGTTCTGTGGTGTTTATGGGCATCCGAAAAGTGCACGGTAATCAGATTCCCGAACACTTCCTGAGGCTAATACTCCCAAAAGTGTGATCTAATCAAGGTCAAAGTCATATCCGGCTTCAGGGCCAATAGAACCCCGTAAGCCCATTCAAAAAAATCGACCGGGCACCGTTTAGAACCCGGTCGATTTGTGATGGAATGCCCCAATTAAGTTAAAATGTTTTAAAATAAAAATACAAATTAGAAACAGTTTCACCCAAGAATAATGAAATACAGACAGACGATATAACAAATGCATATTCATTTACTATTACAAAGAATCAGCAGACATCGCGACACAAACAAATCACAGCAAAACCACAGGAAAACACACATCCTGGCGCCTGTTCTCTGGCATCCACATCACCTGAGATCAAACACCTGATCTCCGAGGAGTCTATATCGCTCGATGAACCAACGGCACGGGTTTTGCTGGCACTTTGGTTCCGTCCTGTATTCCAAGTATCAGTGCTTGTACATAGTGACCGATGATTTTGCTCCACGGTGAAAACTTGGAGTTGAACACCGTTGTCGGCGAAGGAGCCACCTCCATTTTCCCCGCATAGACCGCACACCCACGAGTTTCAGGCCGGTCTTGTCCTCCACGGTTTTTGCCTGAGCGACAGCTCATCCAGAAGCAGGGATAGCTGGGGTTATATTTACCCTGGAAAAAATAGACAAAAAATAAATATTTTATATTCAATTCGGTGGCTGTACCAGCTTTATTCAACATAAGACATAGTGCGTGTTATTCAGTTGATTCGGAGTTGTATTTAAGTTTGAATGTGACTATTTTGACTAGTGATTTTCCGTTGCCCGTTTGCTGGCTTATTTATTGTTTGTTTGAACATAAGATTCGTTTTCCAGGGAAAAGTTTTTAGAAATATCGAGAAGTTTCGTGCCGGGTATGGATCACGGGAGCCATCCCGTCAATGCCATGGTCCCCTCCAAAGCAGGCCCGTAACCAGCCAAAAACCTCAGAGGACGTGCAACCAAAGACAGGCACTAGCTGAAAGTCAAGTTTAAGTTCAGATTTCGGGAAGTCTCTATGCCTTCGGTACGGGGTACAGGTTCCGGAACATTTTTAAGCCGGGGAGGGGGCAAGAGCCGTCGCCGATGGTAGGGTGAAAGGAAATTCAACCTACTACTAAATTTGATAGGTATCGAAAAGGTTCTGAAATCAGCTCAAAGTTGGGAATTGGGGAGGGGCACTGCCCCCACAGTTCGACATCTAGAGGCAGCCACTGCCAAACCACTACGGTTTCTGCGCCCATGCTACATGGGACATGCATGGACATACATGGGACATTCTGCGCCCAGGCCCAGGAAGTGCTCTGAGCTCGCAGAGTGACCAGGCGCCGAGTGCACCCATGTGGCTACGGAACTGCTCTAAACCAAACCAGGTTTACATAATCGATAAACTCGTCTGTTCGCAAGAATATATTAAGCGTTTTTATTCGTTCACAGCATAAACATTTTAAAAGGGACCAGGAGGTGTGGCCACGTGTCGTCCAAAATTTTCCTGATCTCATTCCAATTGAGAGGGAACAGGAAATTTTAGGTATCGTTATTCCCGAACATTGGTCCTGAGACGATGCCAACATCGATTTATGGATTTAACTGAGGGTCTCGGGGCTGAGCCTGGACTCGTACGGTCTGTCATGGGCCTTTGATGGTCATCGCCCTCCCGGGTCGAATCCCGGCTATGCCGCTAATCCTTGATGCCCGAAAAGAACTTTCGAGGTCTCTCTCACTCTCAGAAGCACTCTCAATTATTTGTTCTCTCCAAAAACTTAACACAACACGGTATTGATTCCGCATTTCCACAGATTAATCCCAATGCGATTTTCGTCCACACTAGCAAAATGCACTTAGACTGCCAAAAATAAAAGGAGTAGGGGTAGACAACTTTCATATTGCTGCTGGCAAGAGATTTTCCACGCTTGGATACAAAACTTATCGGATTTGAGCTCATCGTTGCCTTCTGCATTGTCTAGTAATACCATTTTCCGGTTTCATCCCAATTGAGCTGAGATAGGAATTTTGGACGAAAAAGGAGCCTGGACCGCTGACCCCCTCTTTCCCTGCTTTTGGTATGGATGACAATTATACAATGAAGTAGAAATCTAACAGGAAATATGTTTAATCTGAAAGCAGTCGCGGTCCAGATCTTACGAGTACAGTGACAGACCCAAGAAAGGGAAAGGGGGCCGCGGCCTCCTCACGCCTAAGAGGCACAAATCTGGGGCGAAAAGGCGCCCCCAAAACAAGGGTTTACACTAGGTCTTCGAGGCAAAAATATCCGATCTCCTCTCCCCTAGGATACGACATGTGGCGCCCCTGGGTGAAAAAAGGCAGCTCCTTTGGCGCGAAAGGTGCATCCTTCGTTTGGCAAAGTGCGCCCTCTGAGGCTCGCTCGCCCTTCACTCTACCGAAATCCTAGACCCGTCACTTCACGTGTATGAGTATTCGACAGATGAGGCCATATTGGACGATGGTGTTTATGAAATTAAACGGACTAGAAATGTATGTTCGGAAAATCACACTAGTTGTATGAGATACTCACGGTTCAATTTGACAGGGCCGACATCCTCCTTGCTCGTCAGTAACAATATTATACACCGCATTATCACAGAATAAGTTACACAAGAGGATCATGGCTATTTCACAGAATAGCTACACTTAAAAACCACTCCACAAACGTCTTCTGACCTTAACACAGAAAAATAAGACAGCGCTCTTGCCATCAACCGCCCGACTTGACGTTGAAAGGAAAATGGCAAACAGGCTGCATGGATTCTGGTGTAAAGTAAACCCCCTGATGAGGCCCAATTTCTTCCGTAAGAGTCTAATTACTATATGTATCGGTAAAAGTGTTTTCATACTCTACCTTGTGGTTCTTGTTTCCAAAAGACGGGTGAATTCACTCCATTTATTGTTACTGCTCCAGCTTTTAGAGAACCAGTACGCTAGTAGATTAAGCTCACTTTTTTAAGCCACTTTTCTGTTTTCCCGCCAAAATTCACTCCTTTTCTTGTGGTATGAAGCCTCTCTAATGAGGCGTGATGACCAAAAGGCGTTGGAATACTACACCAGGAGTGATTTTCTCAGTGTACATTGCCGGGAGTTTTAAGTTGCGGGCTGAGGCCGGGGTGGTTTCATTTCATGCAGCAGCATTTTATAGGGGAAGAGGCTTGGAATTTGGCAACAACGGGGAGGAAATTTTATGACTAGGCTAGCAATTCTAAAAACGAATTTGCTTTATTCTTGATTTCATGCCTCGGATTCGTTTATCAAGTGAGGCAAAAATCGGTTCCTGGTGAGTCCAGCAAAATCTGGAAATGATACCTTCTCCACTTACAATGTTGAATTTGGGGACACTCACAAGCCAGCTGCAAATTACACATTTCTCGTTCCAGATCCCTTAAGCCTTGCTGAAATTGTGTGATGAGGATTTTGCAATGCTCCGAATGAAAACAAAATCAGCCTAGAAAAAACCCAGCGGCTGGTTTTTATCGCCAGTCAGTGGATTTCGTGCAAACATTGATCGAATGTCCCCCAGATTTCACCAAATTGCCCGCCAAACCTTGAAGCAAATTTACCAAGTCTTGATATTTCACACATGTGAAGTAATTCTTCTGTTATCAAATCAATTTTAAAATAATTATATTAATTACTAAACATACCAGAAACATAGCATAATTACAAAACTAATAAACAGAAACTAAACATATTCCCGTCTTATTGACAGGGTAAAGCACGAAACCGCAGTGCTCATAATTTCTATTTCCACGTAACGGACAACTGTACCCTTTGATAGGATTTTGCGACTGCTTACTTGAGCCTATCCCCCTCAGCTCAGGTTACACCAGAACTGCAGCTTAGTGTGCTCCTCAGCGTCAGCAGAGTCGTGGGCGGGCTGACCTGTGACCTCTGTGCAGCGTCAGCGTGTGAGCAAAGCTGTGGGTGGGCTGACTTATGGCCTTTGTACAGCGTCAGTGTGTGAGCAGAGCCGTGGGCGGGCTGACCTGTGACCTCTGTGCAGCGCTCGGGGCTGCGTCAGCGTGTGAGCAGACCTGTGGGCGGGCTGACCTGTGACCTCTGTGCAGCGTCAGCGTGTGAGCAGAGCTGTGGGCGAGCTGACCTGTGACCTCTGTGCAGCGTCAGCGTGCGAGCGGAGCTGTGGGCGAGCTGACCTGTGACCTCTGTGCAGCGTCAGCGTGCGAGCGGAGCTGTGGGCGAGCTGACCTGTGACCTCTGTGCAGCGTCAGCGTGCGAGCAGAGCTGTAGGCGAGCTGACCTGTGACCTCTGTGCAGCGTCAGCGTGTGAGCAGAGCTGTGGGCGAGCTGACCTGTGCAGCGTCAGCGTGTGAGCGGAGCTGTGGGCGGGCTGACCTGTGACCTCTGTGCAGCGTCAGCGTGCGAGGCGGAGCTGTGGGCGAGCTGACCTGTGACCTCTGTGCAGCGTCAGCGTGCGAGCGGAGCTGTGGGCGAGCTGACCTGTGACCTCTGTGCAGCGTCAGCGTGCGAGCGGAGCTGTGGGCGAGCTGACCTGTGACCTCTGTGCAGCGTCAGCGTGTGAGCAAAGCTGTGGGCGGACTGACCTGTGACCTCTGTGCAGCGTCAGCGTGCGAGGCGGAGCTGTGGGCGAGCTGACCTGTGACCTCTGTGCAGCGTCAGCGTGCGAGCAGAGCTGTGGGCGAGCTGACCTGTGACCTCTGTGCAGCGTCAGCGTGCGAGCGGAGCTGTGGGCGAGCTGACCTGTGACCTCTGTGCAGCGTCAGCGTGCGAGCGGAGCTGTGGGCGAGCTGACCTGTGACCTCTGTGCAGCGTCAGCGTGCGAGCGGAGCTGTGGGCGAGCTGACCTGTGACCTCTGTGCAGCGTCAGCGTGTGAGAGGCAGAGCTGTGGGCGGGCTGACCTGTGACCTCTGTGCAGCGTCAGCGTGTGAGCGGAGCTGTGGGCGGGCTGACCTGTGACCTCTGTGCAGCGCTCGGCGCCGCGCCCGTCCAGCGGCGGCGGCGGCGACCTCAACCTGGACCTCTGCGACGACATCCCGTTTCCGGCCAACGACATCTGGCTGAGCTCGGCCGCCGCCGATTGCAGGGAGGCGGCCCCGATCGCGGCCGATTACGACGTCCAGTTCCTCAACTACGTTCCGGAGGAGGTCAGTCATGGCCCAGCCTAGCGTGCTTGGGGCGGTGGGGGTCTGTATATCGTGGGCTGTGTCAAATCTAGGCCGGATGGGTATTCGCGTCACCTTCGTCCTGAAGCTGAAGAGAGAGAGAGAGAGAGAGAGAGGGGATCAATCTACCGCTAAATCGGAGAGGCTTTGGAGGACCTAATGAACAAATGTTGCATTGTTGATTACCGGTCGAAAAGAATTTTATATTCATCATCATTTGGGTGCTTAGTGTGCTTAGTGCGTGCAGCAGAAATTCCACCTGCCTGTTCAGCACCGCCTATAGCAGTGCTACACAGGCCAGTGGATAACGCTGAGCCCGACGCTGCTGGGAAAAGCGGCGATGTTCGATATTTCTACACGGAGGAACTCCCCAAAACATTCTAGGAAAGGAAGCATGACCCATAGGCGGATCCAGGGGGAATGGGGGGGGCACTTGTCGCCCCACCAACGCCCGGCGCCCCCTGAAATGGTCAAGGCGTCTCCTGAAAGGTGGATGGCGTCCCCAGAAATGTCACTTCCTGAAATGTCGAATTTTTTACCCGAACTACTACAGTACGTCCAACACGTCGACTTGCGGTGTTTTGTCCAACATGTCGGCCCTTGGAATAACCTGGTATTGCAAAATGTTATAGTAGAATTGAAGGACAACCATTCTATCGGCATGGGATGAGGGTTGAAAAGAATTGAACTCGTAAACAAATTATTGTAGAAATGGAAAGAACAAAAATACTATCAGGGTGGTCATTATGTCAAAGAACAAGGAATGTATCCGAATCTAAGAATCAAGCAGGGCTAGTCACGGGATACAAAAAAAGAACGAAAAAGGTAAGAAGTAGTTTAAGATAGGTCTTGCAGATTATGACGAATGTCATTTATTAATATATCGTTCGTCTCAAAGCTTGTCGTTTGTGCAGGAGTGAAAATTTTCAGAGCAGAGTTCAGTCAGAATTCGTCTCCAATGCGCGTGCAGCCTGGACATCACTTAGTGGAGATCAGCGAACCGCGGGAAGGTGCTGCTTTCAGCCCATGGGACGCTTATTTCTCTGCGAGCTGCGTGATTTTGAATAAACGAAAGCAGCGGTTGTTGGGTTGATATTCCGCACGGGACTTCTATCATTCATAATCCCATGAGGGTGCTTTATTCCCCGGAGCTCTGAGTAAACCGGCAGCATTTTAAAAAGTTTACATACGCATTCTTATACACAGGACCGTATTTTCAAAGAAAAGGGTTTCTAGAAATTACCGATGACGGTGATATTCAGCACCTATACCTACTCAAAAGAATTTAACCAGCCGAACCGTCTTGGCGAAATATCTGTTTACTCCAGCATTTTATTTGCCTCTCTTCTTGCAAAGACAAACACATATTTTTTCTCTAAAAACTACTTGCTCTAAACGGTTTAGGATAAGTGTCTTTGATATTCGTACACCGGGCAAACTTATCTACTTAAGACCGCATGGTCTGACAAGAGGGCAATCTTTAATGCCAATCATTTTAGGTACTTACCTCTCGGTCTTTGGGTCTGTAAACAATTTTTCAAGTCAAAGTTACCATATAAATATTTACAAAACCTATGGGAGGCCCAAAATCCAAAATCCAAAATCCTATTATAATGCCCTGGTGGTAGTTCGGAGTCGCGGTGCTGTATGGTTATTGTAATGCCCTGGTGGTAGTTCGGAGTCGCGGTGCTGTATGGTTATTGTAATGCCCTGGTGGTAGTTCGGAGTCGCGGTGCTGTATGGTTATTATAACGCCCTGGTGGTGGTTCGGAGCTGCGGTGCTGTACTCGCGCGATGTGCTGCTTCCACTACCAGTCGCAGCAGTGAGCAGCCGCTCCGGTTGACTCGGAAGGTGTCGCTCGGGGTGGGGCGTCTGCTTCCTAAGCCGTAGGTTCCGGGTTGCAGTCGCGGCAGCTTCCCCGAGTGATCGCAATCTGATATCGGAAACCTCCGACAGGATGAGAGCTGGCGACAGCGGGTAAACCCAGTAATTACAGCCGGCAGGCTACGACGAGAGCGGTAGACCTGTTCGATAAGAAGCGACTTTGCAGGCATTGCACCTTTTCAAGTGGTTCTGACGATGAGCTGGCGTGTGTGCCGACAGGCGGACCCGCCCAGCGCCTTCAGTCTGGAGGAGTCAGCCGAGCGCATCTTGTCAGGCTCCTCGAGCCAGGTAGAGGTGCAGTACATCACCTCGGCCCGCGGCGGCCGCATCACCTCAGGTACGGCGGTCAGCTGCTGGCACCGCTGGTCCAACCCAGACTGTCACCGTCCCTTGCCAGATCCCAGCCCCTTGTTTATCCTCGAGGCATCCATTTCCTGCACCTTTCACTGACGACTCAATCAAGGAGGGGCTTATTTTCCTTAAATGTGTGACTGAGTAATACGAGGGAAAGGCGTGTTTCCTGCCCCGGATGTTTGGAACCCGTCAGCTCCGATGACAACGCACGCCAATTCGTTGCCTGAGGGGAGTGCGTGTAACAAGAATAGCTTTACAGTTCCGCGCAGCGGTTACGAAGTAGCGTGGTTTTGGAAATGCTTACAATGTGTAGCCCTATCGTTGCGTCTTAGTTGATCCCTCTTATTTGAAATATTATGGTTAATTGAGATCCCAACGGATTTTAGAACTAAGTAACTATTAGACACTGTCCCTTTCTTAGCTGGCATACCGCCACAAAAGCACCAGTGGCCGGCGTGATTCATGCCGGTTAGCACTTAAGCCTTTAAAGGGAGATACGCGAAATAGATTGTATTGGCTAGATCAAAAGGTCACAAAAAGTTGTTTCAGAAGTCCTTTTCTCATTTTTCAAATTCGGCCTCCAAATGCCTTAAAATCGCTATTAAAGTCAAAATTTCTAGACTTATCGAGAATTCTCACTATCGGTTAAATGACGTAGTCTCGGCTATGACCATCAATTTTTCTAAGAATTAGGTCATATCTGTCTTAAACAGTGATGTAGGACTTCGGACCTATCAGACGAAAATATATTAAAAAACTACATTTCAAAACCCTTTTAAAACCGAAATATAGGACTAAAGTCATAATTGACCAATCAGAAGCCCAGGAATTCTCCCTACCTGGGTCACGTGATGTATCCGACGCAAAAGTTTCTCCATCCTGGGAATTTTATGGAAAACGACTGAAGACCTGAGGTACGAAACGATTTAAGACTTAAGTAATTATTTAATGCTCCACTTTTAGAGCAAACTGATTCCTTTCGTAGTTTTATGGGTTATGTAAAATTTATTCAAATACAAATACAGGAGAACAAACATTTTTATCACACAAAATTACTTTAAACACTTAAAATACCTTTGAAAACTAAGAGATGAAGAGCATGTTCCAGCCTTTTACCGGTACAGTTAGCATATTTCAATAATAGCTGAGTGGCTTCCAAAAATTTGGCCGAAGATAGAAAAATAATTGATAGTTTCGTAATCAAGATTTATCAAACAGCAGGAAACCACAATAATTTTTCTCGCGTATCTCCCTTTAATAAGTACCCGTGGGGATCGATGGCTCAACGATGCGCTCAGCTTAGATGTAAGGGAATGTCGCACTTTTAAAATTGGATTTGAACTGAGGTAGCCAGAAGATAGAACTTGCAGGAAAATCCCTGTTCGAAGTTTCATTTGTCCCAGAGCTCAGCGTTTCTGGAGAAGCGAATGAAGAGCGGGCGCGACCCTTGCGGCCCCGCGCCGGCCGCGGCCACCAATGAACTGCTGCCGCAAGGCTCTCAGAAGGGGATGGGAGGCGCTAGAGCAGAGATTAGCTAATGTGTAGTTTTGAGAGGACCGATATGAAAGCAGGGTTTTTCGGTGTTCTGCACGCGGCCGACAGCTCACTCCATATTACCTGAGGGTGCCATATTCCTTTTACGGCTGCCCAGGACACGGCGCTGGGGTGACGCTGTCAGACGCAGTCGGCGGTACCTTGACGGGGGACCGCACCGGCCACTGACCACCGCCGCGCTTTCAGAGCCGATCCTGGCAGACTATCAGAACCTGGACGTGGGCATCCACTAGAGATGTTAGCAGCAGGCCTGGACATGACCACCCAACGCCACCCACCAGAGCCAGGAGTCATGACCACCCAACAAAGCCACGAGTCATGACCATTCAACAGAGTCAGGAGTCCTGACCACGCATCCGAGTCAGGAGTCATGAGCATTCACCAGAGCCAGGAGTCATGACCACCCCCGCCCACCACCGAGCCAGGAGTCATGACCATTCACCAGAGCCAGGAGTCATGACTATGCACCGGAGTCAGGAGTCATGAGCATTCACCAGTAGCGGACCTGGACAGGGCCAGTAGCTGCCCCGCCAGCAGCAGCAGTCTGATGACGGGCTGTTCTTCGAGCCCTGAGGACGCCCCTCCAGTGCCGAACACTGGCTGAGACACGAAAGTGCCGTTGGCTTTAACCCGCCCACCGGGGCCATCGATGCCCCCTAAGGTTTTCCGGAAAGCAGAAAAGACGAGGCGCAGCACCGCGGTTGAGGGCTCTACCTCTCACTGCATCATTTTCCCATCATCCCTGAAATTTTTGCCCCGGGTCACCCAAGGTCAGGTCACCAGACGAGGTCAACCAAGGTCACCTCACTTCAACTTTAGAGCTCTGTAAGAGCTACATTTCAAAGTCGATCAATTTGAAACTTCCTACACTCTCATGACCCCTCCAGGGTCTACAAGGTGTATATCCGGGATTTTTCGATTTCGTGCCCTGAGGTCAGGTCACGAGGCGACCTCTCCCATTGGAAAAGCATGGGAAAAGCTGTTTCATGATATAAAAGCCACAAAAAAGATTGAAAATACTCAATAAAAGCCACAAAAAGATTGAAAATACTCAGACTGCTCAGAACAGCGTTTTGAACACCCTTTCACGGATCCCAGGGGCCATATTTGCCCTTTGACTTTTCCAAGGTCATCCAAGGTCACCAGAGGTCAAAAACAGTATTTTGACAATAACTTTGACCTAGTTAAGCTAGAGCAGTGAAACAAACACCATCGTGTTTGTCTTGTCACCGGCTTTCATTTGATATACGGCAAGGTCACTTTTGACCTTTCGTGACCTCAGGTCATATTAGGTCACGAGGTGACCTCTGGAGGTCAAACTACTGGCGGGAGGTCTTTACGTTCCGCATAGCGGAAAAAGTACTGGCAATTTGCTATCAAATGTACTTTACCAGGCCTCAATAGCTCTAATGACATAAGAGTTATGCCCAGTTGGCTTAATCATTGCATATTTGAGTGAAAATAGCCGATCTTGACCTAATTTGACCTCTGGAGGTCAAACCATTGACCTGAGCACTAAAACATGTCAAGTAATTTCTTACTGAATTCACGCGAGCTTTCTATTGCACTTTGCAGATTTGCGCTAACGCCCATATTTTCGGAGTTAGAGGGGGCCATCGATGGCCCCCGGTGGGCGAAGGTGGCGCCGGACCCCGGTGGGGCGCGGGTTAAATGGCAGTAGGCTGGTGATGAACCGCGCACCCACCGCACAAGCGTTTGCTCCAAACGAGGAATCATTCATCGTACGTTTCAATTATTTCCTGTGCTAATGTCCAGCTTTATTCTTCTGGCAGGGTATTTAGTATGTGTCGGGGGTTTGTTACGGATTTGCCGTCCATTGTCCGCCGTCGGTTTCAGCATGTATGTGGCAACGCGATGAGGACCAGCGTCCATTGACGTCTGGAAACCATGTTCGGGAGTGGTGGGGAGACCTGGGAGCAAGCATTGGTGTTTCCTACCCCAAATCAGTGTTTCGTTCTGACCACTTTCCCATGATGTTCTCTGAAGCTTCATGGAGACGTGCCCTCCGAGGCCTCCCTGTGGCGACGCTTCGCCGGTGCCAGAAACGACGCTGTTCTGTGATTTAGCCAAGCAGCGCCTCACTCCAGCGCTGGTTACAACACCAAGTGTGGTACAAAATGGCGTGAACTGTCTGTCTTTCACTGGCGCTTTGAGAGTGCATGTATGCCTTGGCATTAGTATCGTTCATTAGTACTGCATGCTCCACTGGTAGCCGTTTCATTCCGGAATAGCTTGTTCTCACCATGCCAACGGCGTTCGCTCCACGTATTTGTGCGTAATTTATTGTGAATATTAAACACGGTTTAACCCCTTACAAGGGGAAGCTGTTCTTGTATTCTAAAATGTTTAAAAATAAAGTACGTAAAATAGCAATCACTCTCGACTTCAATGTTCTTCAACAGTGGCAAACACCAGTCATTTCAGCTGCATGACAGCGGGTGTCAGCCCGCAGTGATGCCCCAATAAAGTGGACAAAAATCACACAAACGAACATTAGATTGTGGGCTACAGCGAGGCTCTTAGCCCTTACGTTACGTTACACATAGCCCTTACGGTTACCCTGGCCAACCTCGAATGCGAGACAGAGATCCTTCTCGGATTCGAGTGATCAGGCCAAAATGTCGCCTCATCTCACGAACACGATACTCGCTTCCAGCTGAAAGCTGACTGCAATCAAATCACAGCAGAACAATATCCCCAAGTGACATTCGCCGTTCAGTACAAAAGAAGCGTGGGATCGATCTCCTTCCAGGCGTACAGGCCGCCGCGGATGTCGCGCACTACAACTTCCGGCGTGTCCGCTAGATTGCTCTGTAGTATCCTGACTGCCCGCTGGGAGTCGTTACCTCGCCGGCACAGCATCGCGACTGGCGAGGCAGACACAGAATCAGCGGCGCACTATCTGTGCCCCAGGTCTGCCCGCCAAGTCAAATCCAGCCTACAGTAATTTGAACAGGGTAGAATAAACCAGTGGTATAACAGTTTCGACACATTTACCTCAATTATGACGTCACTAGTGATTTTAGATAACCGAAACTGAAATTTTTGGACTTCCCTCGGACCGGGCTATCCATGGCACTTTAGATGAAGAAAATCAGTTGAGCACCTAATTCTTGAGTTCGGAGGGGGAGCCCTCCCCCGTGCACGGTAAGTTACAGTTCAGACCTGGGGACGGAACGGGTTAAGGAACAAATTGTGTCTGGGTTCGACGAGAGGCTGTGTGGAAGGCAGTGTGGTGGGCTACCCCGGCGTGCGCCGTCCTCACCTGAGAGAAGAGTGACCGTCACCACCCAAGCCAGAGTGAGCCGTCCTCCCCTGTGACAGAGTGAGCCGTCCTCACCTGTGACAGAGTGAGCCGTCCTCACCTGTGACAGAGTGACCGTCCTCACCTGTGACAGTGTGAGCCACCCTTGCCTGAGAGGTGGCCGTCCTCCCCGCCACGTACAGTGTGAGCCACCCTTGCCTGACAGAGTGAGCCCTCCTCACCAGTGACAGTATGAATCGTCCTCACCTGTGACAGAGTGAGCCGTCCTCACCTGAGAGAAGAGTGAGCCGTCCTCACCTGACCCCTCACCTGGACAGAGTGAGCCGTCCTCACCTGTACAGAGTGAGCCCCCTCACCTGACAGTGTGAGCCCCCCTTACCAGTGACAGAGTGAGCCCTCCTCACCAGTGACAGTGTGAATCGTCCTCACCTGTGACAGAGTGAGCCATCCCCACCTGAGAGAAGAGTGAGCCGTCCTCACCTGAGACAGAGTGAGCCACCCTTGCCTGTGACAGTGAGCCGTCCTCACCTGTAACGGTGCCGCTGCCGGCCCGGGTGTGCTCCGCGGCGCTGAGCACGGTCTGCCTGCCCTCCGGCGAGTGCAGCGCTGCCAGCGGCACGTGCAGGGCCTCCGGCAGGCTGCAGATCTGCAGCTCCGGCTCGGGCCGCACGTCCACCAGTAGCTTGGCGCCGGGCAGCTGCTGGTACTGCGTGGGGCTGAGCCGCTGACCGGCCTCCAGCAGCCGCAGGCCGGCGTCCTGCGCCAACGCCGCACAGTCAGCCTCAGCCCTAGCCACGCACCCCGGTAATATCTCGTCTTCGTCTTATATCCACTATCATAACAGTTTCAATACAATTAGCATCATCAATCTCGTAGGAGCTTTATTGCTGCCACGTACACCTACAAACCCAAGGGGTGGGCTCAGTCCCAAATTCAATTCAAATTGACAATTCAACTGAGCGAGCCCGGACGCAGCCACAAGCACGGCATGGACCAGCTGGGAGCGGACGTGTGGAGGTGCCTTGGCTCTTAGTATCAGTTTCAAATGTTCAAGTTAGGGAATGAGGGCAGCTTTCGGTTTGAACAGTAATTTTAACAATACATTGTGTATACTGAGCATTTGGCTGGCACTTCCGCGCGCCGGGTGAGAATAAATGTCATACATAGCCAATATCGCACAAGGTGGCATCCCGGGAGAAGGCAATTTCTCACATTCAACAGTTCAAGTCGCAAAAGACAAAGGATATAAGTGCGATGGCCGCAAATGACGTTACATTTCGTCCAGGCACTGTTCAATAGTCGGGACTTTGTTCCCGTTACTCATCCCTGATATGTGTCAATGACAGTGACAAAAATACCTCAACGCTCGGAGCAGGCAGCAGGAGCCAGCATCATAATTCAATGATCATTGCATATTGGGTGAAGACCGTGCGGCAGTACACGGGTGTGCATGCTAAGTGTCCGCCAAAGCTTGCAAAACGAACACTTATTGACACTCGTGATATTATATGCGCGGCTTTCAAGTTCGATTTAATCAAAAGGAGTCTAAAAATATTTTTACACTTGGCACTAATCAATTCACGCTATCACAAAAAGTTACGTTAATCCTTTTGACCGCAACCACGAAGATTATCACTTTTTTATCATGTTGAATGTCACGTTTTTTATCACGTTGAATATCACGTTTTTGGTGAGCATCACCCAATGTCTTCTCTTGTTTTGGAGCGCAGTTCAAACTCCATCCATGAAAACGTTTTGAAAGTATACTGGTGGGTTTCGCGCGATTTGAGCCAGGTGCATTATTTGTGCCAGGCCCGAGGTGTGCTCTGTTGAAGCCGAAGACTGAGACGGTGAGGCCGCGCTACCTTGTCGGTGGGCGCGGCGCCGCAGAACTGCGTGTAGTCGACCAGCTCAGTGACGGTGGGGTCGGCGCCGCAGACCACGCAGTCTTGTTGCCGGCCGCGCAGCCGTACCGTGCGAAACTGGCCCCGGGCTCCGTCAAATAACAGCATAGAGCCGGCGTGGGCCGCCTCCAGACCGGGAGAGAGCAGCCGCAGCGCCTCCAGCGCCTGAAGCACCGTCACGTCAGCCCTCATCAGTCAGTCTGACGGACCGTCACATTAGCCCAAACAGACAGTCCGAAGGACCGTCACATCAGCCCTCACAGATAGTCCGACGGACCGTCACATCAGCCCTCACATATAGTCTGACGGACCGTTACATAAGCCCTCACAGATAGTCTGACGGACCGTCACGTCAGCCCTCAGATAGTCTGACGGACCGTCACATAAGCCCTCACAGATAGTCTGACGGACCGTCACGTCAGCCCTCACATATAAGCCGACGGACCGTCACGTAGCCTGCTGGCAGCGAGGACTCAGCAAACGCTACAGACACAGATCGCTACAATGCAAAGTTCGCAGGCGTGAAGTTTTTAGTATAGCCTAAACCAGGAACCTACTTGATCACGGAAGGTTCTCGAATCTCCTGCCTATGCAATGGTGCCCGTCAAATTCTAACCGCCATGAAACATAAACCACTGGCCGGAGAGGCGCTGACGAGAGTGACGTCAGCTGACGTGACCCACCTGCAGCGAGCCGATGACGCCGGGCACCACACCCAGCACGCCGCCGTCGGAACAGTTGGTGACCGTCTCGGGGGAGGAGGCCGGGGGAACAGGCACCGGTAGCACGGCCCGCCGCCGTGACTGCCAGACACGCCCGCTGAGTCAGAGCGCACCGGCCGCAGCTCAACTGCGGCGGAGCCCCGGGCCGCGTGCCACACAAACGTACAGGATGGGAATCAGGGCCCAGTCCGGTCCGCCGCACTTGCTATGCGGCAGACCGAAACGGGCCCAGATCCGCGCGGCGGCGCGGCGGCGTGATCACGGACTGCACGTTCCAGCCCCACCGAACAGCTGCGGCACAGCATCGACATTCTGCGGTGCAGGGAATCAGCTCCCTCTTCATGGATGCTCAGAAAATTCCCACCGGCTGATGCCAGTCTGCGCTCATGTTATAGCTTTATCGCGGATGTTTAACATAGAGAAGATAAAACGTTAAGTACCAGATATATCGCTCACTTGGCTGTCAGTTCCCACAGCAAAACTAAGGCGGCAAATTGGCGTTAGTCCCAGCTGAGTGTCTGACTGTCCCAGTTGCCTGGCAAACACCTCCGGGCATTAGAGCTTTTGTTCCCTGGCCAGGAATGACCGTTAATTCTTCGGCTATGACTGTGGACCGCTCGGCTGCGACCGCGAACCGCTCGGCTGGGACTGTGGCAGGGGCAAATAACAGTTTATTTGCGCCGAGAAACCACGGCGTAAAATTTGGGAGCACCGGCCATATGCGTAAGTTTTCCATCCCAGAACACATAACGTAAAAATGCGTACAGAGCAGAGCGGCGGCATGGCCTTAAAAACATTCAGAGCGAACCACTCGAAGTCCTCTACGTTTCCCCAAGACTTTTGGGTATAAAGTAAGCAAAAATCCGTACCGTCGTGGGTAACTTCCAACAGTGTTCAGGTTGGAATGGTTCCAACAGTGTCGGGAATGGTTCCGTGGGAAGTGTTGCTGACTTTCGTGGACAATGACTGTGAGTCGGCTGGGACTGTGAGCCGCTCGGCTGCGACTGTGATTTTACCGCTCGGCTGGGACTGTGAACCGCTCGGCTGGGACTGTGAGCCGCTCGGCTGGGACTGTGGACCGCTCGGCTGGGAAACTATAACTCTGGGACCGTGGACCGCTCGGTTGGGACTCGTGAGCCGCTCGGCTGGGACTGTGACCTGGGACCGTGGACCGCTCGGCTGGGACTGTGAGCCGCTCGGCTGGGACTGTGAACCGCTCGGCTGGGACTGTGAACCGCTCGGCTGGGACTGTGGACTGCTCGGCTGGGACTGTGAGCCGCTCGGCTGGGACTGTGAACCGCTCGGCTGGGACTGTGAACCGCTCGGCTGGGACTGTGAGCCGCTCGGCTGGGACTGTGAGCCGCTCGGCTGGGACTGTGAACCGCTCGGCTGGGACGGTGAATCGCTCGGCTGGGACTGTGAACCGCTCGGCTGGGGCTGTGAGCCGCGCTCGGCTGGGACTGTGAACCGCTCGGCTGGGACTGTGAACCGCTCGGCTGGGACTGTGAGCCGCTCGGCTGGGACTGTGAACCGCTCGGCTGGGACTGTGAACCGCTCGGCTGGGACTGTGAACCGCTCGGCTGGGACTGTGAGCCGCTCGGCTGCAGTGTCCCAAAACCTGGGGTGCTGGGTGCAGAACGACACCCAGTCAAGCAGAATTTTCCACTCACTTTTATATATTTTTGCTGAATTTTCCCCTCACTTCCAACAATACTTACTACTATTTAATTTTACTCAGCAATACTTACTACAAAGGCCAGTTCCATTACCTCCTCTACCAACGTCCACTGGAAAAGAGAGCAGCAGCATCGACTAAGAGGTCGCCAAATTAACTCGGCTCTTATGCGCTTCTCTGGCTTTTCTGCAAGAAAATCTGGCGATTTCTATTTTTCTAGCCAATTATACCTGGCATCCTTATATCCACCGATTTCAGTGGAACAACTGAATCGAAATTCTGGCGCGGGCAAGACACTTAGTGCCCCCTGCCCCACCGGAGAAAGTTCCAATGGGTGAACACCGCCGCTAAATTCCACCACTCAATAAATTGGTGAGTGGAAAATTAGACACCCTAGCCTTGTGTTGCCAAAAAATGAGCTGACCGCTTTGAAAGATACATTTCTGGAAAGCAGTTTATCTGTGCACATGACTTCTAGGCTTACGACCTTCAAAAGTTGTTTTTGTTTTTTTGGTACCGAGAATAGTGAAAAACCATTTTTGGTCATCTTGTTGTTAAAAGCAGTTATCTTGAAATTTGTATGCTAAGCAGCATATTTTTTGACATTGTATGGTAGAAAATTGACCATTTATTTCGAAGAAAATAATTTTTATCCATATCAGCCCTTCATTGCTGCGTCCACGCCCTGTGACACCCAAATCCACTCACGACACCCTACGACACCCTAGGCATAAATACGCTGATATTTAAGTTCAACTGAAAGTGTCCGGTACTTGAATACATTGAAACTCTACATTTTCATGAAATGATTTTTTTGGGCAACAAGAATGCATCCAGTTACCCTTCAAACATCGGCACTTTTTTGTATGGCTGGTCTACGGCGTGGACTTACCAAATCGCCGTCTTTACACCTAGTAAATAAAAGCGGCATCTTTAGACTTTTTGAAAGGCCGGTTTCATATTCGTTATTGACAAAACATTGTTAGTCTTCCTCTTGGTGTGCTTTTAGTTGTATAATTTTCTAGTCTATAAGGATTTAGAAAATTAATTTAGAGCAATTTTTGAAATGCAAATTATGTCGCTCATGCGACCGGCAAGCGGAAAGCGATCAGAAATTTAAATAAATAGTCGCTCTGACGCTGTCGCAACCCGCCGCGCCTGGCTGATTGTAGACGAAAGGAAGAAACAACACAGAAAGGAGGCTGCAGCATCGATTAGATATTGATAGAAAGCAGCACATTCATATGAAGGTGAGCATATATGTGAAAAGAAGCAGGGGAGTTGACAGGTAAAGAAAAAAAACTTTTAGCAAGAGTCTGGAAGAGTTTATTGCCATGATAGAAAGTTTGTAGCTTCGTTTGGGTTAGTTAGGTGTAAACCAAGGCTCTACTGGGCCCTAGCATAGGTGTATGCGAGGTGCAGTGATTGAGGTCAGGAGTGGCCTCCAAAATTCCGATAACTATAGGTATAGGTATAGGAGGGGCGTTGTCCCGGACAGAAAAAACTATACAGTCTATGCTTAGATAATTAATTTTGGCACTAGGTATTGCATGAAAAAATTCCTTTTCAATTATTACCACCTGCCGATCTCGGAGGCCCCCTCTGCAGAGTTGGTCTAAGGGGGCCCCGATATTTCGTCTCAGGGGCCCTTTAGAGCTGGTCGTGTGGGAGAGGAGAGGAGGGGCACAAGAGTTGGTCTAGGGAAGCCCCCCAAGAGTTTATCTTCCTCCCACAAATGTTAGTCTTGGTGGCTCCCAGAGTTCTTTTCCCCGAAGGTTGGTCTCAGAAGCCCCCAAAAAGCTTTTTATTTGTGGAAATTCACCAATTCCTTAAAAAAGATTTGAAGACTGCATCAGGGGGTTTCAGTTGGTAAAGATTTACCTGCTTAACCCAAATTTTTCATATGGTAATGGTCAAACAATGCTGCTTGGGGACGATTTAAAAATATTTACTTCGAGAAAATTAAAGGAAGTATCCATCCCTCAGTTCAAACAAGGGCTCTGAGAGTTTACCACCCGAGTACCCTAATTGGAATTTTTTACTCCGCCATACATTTGGGGGAATTTTCCACTCACTCGCCATACATTCCGAGCTGAATTTTCCACTCGACACCCTAGCGCAAAACCTATTTTGGGTCACTGCTCGGCTGGGACTGTGAGCCGCTCGGCTGGGACTGTGACCTGGGACAGTGGACCGCTCGGCTGGGACTGTGAGCCGCTCGGCTGGGACTGTGGACCGCTCGGCTGGGATGGTGAGCCGCTCGACTGGGACTGTGGGTTGCTCGGCTGAAACTGTGAACCGCTCGGCTGGGACTGTGAACCGCTCGGCTGGGACTCACTTGTAGGTGGTGAGCTGACCCTCCAAACGCAGCGCGCTGCCGGACACCAGCGGCCGCCGCGCCAGCACGCAGGCGTCGTTCAGTAGGTAGCGGGTGGCAACGTTGTCGGTGCAGTCCAGGGTGACGTCATAGCCGGCCACCAGGTCAGCAGCGTTACTGCTGTCCAGAGCCAGCTGATGCACTTGCACCGTCACGTGGTGATTCAACCTGGTGGGCGAGCGGGTTTAGCCCATGGCAGAGAATTCACATATTCACTGCGGAGGGAATATCCCCCCCTAGGGCTGCCCATTTTACTGGCACCCCTCAGGTTTGCAAAAAAGTCCACCAGATTCCCATTATGTGAGGTCCTGGTCCCATCACTTGAGGTCTAAACTGAGAATCTAGACCGGCGGTGTCGGTGGCGTCGGCGGCTGGGAGGTATTGTGAAGGGAGAACCATCAATGCTTCTTGTGAATGACTGTGACTTGGTACTGTGCTACACGTAATGCTTCTTGTCGCATTCGTGCTCAATGAAGCGCAATAAATAAGGTGTGTGAATATAAACAGTAGTCTTTTTGCTAGACATATTTAATAGCTTATGTTTCATGGTATAGATTGGGGTGTTAGCGCAATATAGGGGATATCTTCAACCTCGCTGCGCATGGTCAGTTTTTGAGTCTCGAAGAAAACAAAACCAGTTCCGAGTAGCATTTGGGCCAAATAATGGGAATCTGGTGGACTATTTTGGAAACCTGCTGGTGCAAGTAAAATGGGCAGCCCTACCCCCGCCCCCTCCGAAGTATAGAAAATCACCCGTATAAAAGAACTTAACTGGTGGACCTAAACTGGTGGACTGGGTTTAGTATAGAATACCGAAAACCCTGGAGTTTGGTTATTGTGTCTCAACTCAAAATCCCAATTTTGAATGGCTTATTTGACTTAGTCAATGGCTTAGTTGACCTTATTTAAGCTTCATCATCAACGGGTCAATGAAGTTCAGATCAGATCATATATAGTTAGGTGGCGATCCAAACATGTTGCGGTTTTTCAGACTGACACGTCACAAAAACACAGTAAATGTTGGGGCACAATAAGAGGGTAAATAGTAAAATAAACGGAGTATCACACGACTGAAACATCTTCAAATGCCCAAAAATGAAAACCAGACAAGCTCATGGAAAATTTCCATGTTGTTTTTAGAACTGCAGTCCTCAGAGAACGCCTGGATGGTATGACATCACTGGTTACCAAGTTCGTTAAAACATTTGGCGCCCCGGTAACACAGCCGTCGTCTCCCCGCCTCGGTTCTTATGCGTGGCAAGGTAAGGTTATTTGCCTGGCGTGTAGCATGGTCATGCATATCATGAATTCGTATTCCCAGGTTGTTGGCGACACATGATGGTCCAGAAGACAATGCACTCTGTGCAGCACACACCGAATGGTATTTAATAAGTTGCTCGGCGCTGAGCCATCCCAGTTCGGCCAGAACATCAGAGACATGATCACGTTTTCTACGGCCACTACCGACTCGTGCACATAAATTAACTATTTTCTGAATTCTTCGAACTTCGAACTTCTTCGAAGTCCATTTGAAGATGAAATCCGTGAGTGAAAATATCACATTGTACTACAGGAAAAAAGGAGCCAATAATGAAAGTAGCCGGGCAAAAGGGCTTAAACGATTAACTATACTGTCCATTTTACACCTATCTGGCCACCGCATGCCACGTGATAAATGTAAAATGGTATGGTCACGCCAACCTTACATTTCGCAAGCCGCCACAAGCTGCCAGATTCGTGATTACACGCGATGTTTGGATCAACCCAGCGTAGTAATACAAAAGGCGATCTATTTGCTTTGAGCGATTGGAGGTGGAAACAAAATGTGGCTTCCTGATTTTCAGGCCGATTTTCCTCATAAAGTGATATTTTTAGAATTTCGACAAAGCAGCTCGCTTTAAAACGCGTTGGAGGCAAGAGGGATCCTTTTACTACTACTACTACTTCCATGTCATAGACCTATGTCAAATCAAAATTACATTTTTATTCAAGAGCTGTGTTATAGATAACACAGCTCTTAAATAAACGTGTGGTTTTGATCAAAATAATTGCCAAAGAGATCGAAACCAGCAGGGCGCTACCAAAATATGTAAATGAGAGCTACCTGACAATAAAATTTTACACAAAAGAAACGTTTTTGCTTTACTTTTTAAATTTTACACTTCCACATTTGTGAAATCAGACAACATTATATGAATAAAGTAGCGAAAAATACAAAGCCGAGTTCAGTCAAAATAAATTACAGGCCCATCAAAAAATACCCTCCATTAAAACTTGAACACAAGCATCCGGCCAGGTACTACACAAGCAGCCCAATCCGGATCCTCGATGGCAATGCTGAGAACGAGTCGCAGTACGTCGAAGACTCCACAGTAGCTTTTAAAAGACAGGCTTCTAGATGATGCACCGAGAAGCTTTCCTGCCCCTTTACTAAGCATGAAGAGACACGGAAAAGGCCATATATAGTGACCATCGCTATCGCTCCGGAAATCGCAGTCGCTATCAAACAAGTGGCCACAACGGGATTAAGCTCTAAAGGCACGGCCACGCTACAAGCTATATCTCTTACTGTTTCCAAACTGATTTCCAAGACTATCGCACAGGCATCTGGGACGAAAAAATATTGGGCAGAAGGAAGCCGTTAGTGAATAGTGGCCCGGTAGTGAATCCTCAGCAGTGTGGTTCAGGCGGGCGGGAAGTGGTATCAGCTCGCTAACTGCTGGAACGACAGCCACCCACATCTTCGTCTCTGCCGCGGCGCCGCTGCGGCGTTCAGTCCCGAAACTCGATTCAATCACACACCACTGGCTTCAACCTTACTCTGGATACTTCCTCCGCCTCCCCTTCAAAAAACCAGATTGAGAATAGCTGTTTGGGAGCCAGCGTTAAGGTCAGTGCCCCAACATGTCGAGAAGGGAGGAGGACTCACGCAGTGACGGCGGTGCCGACCGAGGCCGCCTTGGGGCTGCCCAGCCGCTGCTCAGTGTGCAGCACCTGCCGGTGCAGGTTGCTCAGCTCCACCACGTCGTGGTCGGCCACACCCAGCGTACCTGTCGGCCACACACAGGGTAAATGTTGGCCACACCCAGCGTACCTGTCGGCCACACACAGGGTAAATGTCGGACACACCCAGGGTACCTGTCGGCCACAACCAAGTTAAATGTTGGCCACACCCAGCGTACCTGTCGGCCACACACAGGGTAAATGTCGGGCACACCCAGGGTACCTGTCGGCCACAACCAAGTTAAATGTCGGCCACACCCAGCGTACCTGTCGGCCACACCCAGCGCACCTGTCGGCCACACACAGGGTACCTATCGGCCACACCCAGCGTACCTGTCGGCCACACCCAGCGTACCTGTCGGCCACACACAGGGTAAATGTCGGCCACACTCACCGTACCTGTCGGCCACACCCAGAGTACCTGTCCGCCACACTCACCGTACCTGTCGGCCACACCCAGAGTACCTGTCGGTCACACCCAGCGTACCTGCCGGCCACACCCAGCGTACCTGACGGCCACACCTAGGGCACCTGCCAATTGCTCAGGGTACCTGTCGGCAACATCCAGAGTGCTGTCGGTCACACGAACGGTACCTATCGGCCAGACACACACGCAAGCATTAAGACACCCAGAAAGTACGACGGAAAAACAGATTTACAGAACTAGGCCCCAAACAACAATTCGAGACCTAATTTTTCCAGTCAGTGCATTTAATTCATCCGTATCAATAACAAGGCTCAAAAGGTCTGCACCACACAATATAGACCCCAAACATGGACCCACTTGTGACTTGTGGTACCGCACGTACCGATGCCGGCCGCCGCCAGGTAGATAGCTGCGGGACAGCCCAGCCCGCCGGCGCCCACGATCAGCGCCGAGCAGGCGCGCAGCTTCTCCTGGCCTGAAACCCAGCAGGGCGTCAGACCATCCCCGACACCTCGTCAGACAAACCCGACACCTCAGAACAACCCGGCAGGTCGTCAGACAAACCCGACACCTCAGAACAACCCGGCAAGTCGTCAGACAAACCCAGCAGGTCGTCAGACAAACCCGACACCTCAGAAAAAAACCGGCAAGTTGTCAGACAAACTCCACACCTCAGAACAACCCGGCGGGTCGTGAGACAAACCCGACACCTCAGAACAACCCGGCGGGTCGTGAGACAAACCCGACACCTCAGAAAAACCCAGCAGGTCATCAGACAGACCCAACACCTCAGAATAACCCGGCGGGTTGTGAGACAAACTTGACAGGTCGTCAGAAAACCCAGCAGGTAGTCAGACAAACCCGACACCTCAGAAGAACCCGGCGGGTCGTGAGACAAACCCGACACCTCAGCACAACCCGGCAGGTCGTCAGACAAACCCGACAGGTCGTCAGAAAACCCAGTAGGCCGTCAGACAAACCCAACACCTCAGAAAAAACCCGCAAGTCGTCAGACAAACCCGACACCTAAAAAACCGGCAGGTCGCCAGACAAACCCAGAAGGTCGTCAGACAAACCCAGAAGGTCGTCAGACAAACCCAGAAGGTCGCCAGGTAAACCCGGAAACGTTTATAACAACAACGCGGTTCAAACACACGGCGCACTTAATACGCACCAGTATCGGGTTTTGTGCCACCCATGCCGGTACGGGGCTTTCCACCCATCCAGATCTCAGTAAGTATACTAACTAGCGAAAAGCAAAAGGCACCGTTAGATAGCCTGTCTTGATCTCAACCGAGCTTGCTACGAAAAACTTTTTTGGTCAGGTCACATTTGAGGTCACTAGAGGTTAAAGTATGTTATCATAGGAATACAATGGAAACATAGGCACGTTTTGTGTCGTAATGACTGCCAGCATAGAAGGGATGAGAATAACATTGGAGTAGTACTGTCAAACTCGATCTAGTGATGCATATGACCTCCTCTGGTCAAAATCTATATTTAAACTAACTGGACCTGACCTGTGGCCAGGTCAAGGTAAGCGTAGATAATCAGTGGCGGATTCACGACTTCATCTCGAGGGAGGGCTCGCGCCTCCCCAGACACTGCCTCAGATCAGCCTCCGGCTATGCATTTACTTTAGGCACTGACATTTCGGGGGGATCGACGCACAAACTACCAAAGTGGCATGTCGTTGTCAACTCTTTTCCTGTTGGAAGGGTTTCTCGGGAGCAAGATTACCCCTTGTTCAGGGAATCCTCCGGACGACCTGGACTGGTAACCTGCCTTGATAGGCCTGAGCATACAATTTTGCCAGGAGGTGCAAACAAGATCAAGAAGCTGCCATTGTCCAAAATTGTATAGAAGGCATGACGGAACTTTAAAGTCTCGTAGTCGATTAAAAACTGACCTCTATTGTCTTTGCAAATGTACAGAGCCTGGCGTCTGTAGAATGTCGGACCCGAACGGTGAGCGCTGTTACCTTACCTCTCCTGCCGATTTCTGGCAGGATCATCTGCCGACTGTAGCGGAAGGCTTCATCTTGACTAAGCGCCCCTGCAGTAGGCCTCCGATCACCTTCCGCGTCCATCTCTTCGTAATGTGACTGTAAAAAATGCACACAATATACACCCTCACAGGCCTTAAAGGGAATGTGGCAGCTTGGTGCAATTTCAGACTGAAGTGTTTAAACAGTCATTTTTCTCTAAAATAATTAATTTGGTCCAATTTCTGCTGAAAATTGTTTTTGTACTTACTGTGTGCTTACAGTAAATCACATGTACCTATGGCTTGATAAGCAATATATTTAGCTTTGTTTCTTCTGCTGTAGTTAAGAAGGTCCACAACAGTGTGACACAATGGTCTAGTAACACTTAAGGCTACAATAAGAGCCTTGTCCATTTTAGTCACAAACAAATACAGATGCAAATCAAGAGTTTGAACTTACATGAGACCAAAATAAAATATAT
Source organism: Lepas anatifera (assembly GCA_034440635.1). NCBI lineage: Eukaryota > Metazoa > Arthropoda > Thecostraca > Lepadidae > Lepas > Lepas anatifera. The sequence continues at coordinate 144,823 of JAOTON010001821.1, read as the reverse complement.
AGTTTATACACACATACATACATGCATATATATATATATATATATATATTCTTAGAATCAGAATTGACATTTCCAATTTTGATATTTACCTGATCATAGACAACACTAAACCTACTGATAACATCTACTACTGTGAGCGATGCCTCACTGATGTATCACAGCATTATGCCAATTGCCACACCTTTGTGCAAGTGCCCTTTGAGACAGGAGCAAGTGGTGCAAATCATACTACCCTGGTGTGAATTTGCAGGACTAGTGTGAGAGAGGCAGCACTGAATACTGAAGGAATCATGAGGCAAGAGGTACAAACTGGCTAGAAATAAACAACCACTACCAAAAGCAATGGTGCATATTAGGCTGAGTGTGCTAGATATTCAGTACCCGGGTTCTTCCTTGAAAGAAAGTTTTGCAAACTTTGGAGTAAATTAATGATATATGAATGGTCCCAATTAAAACAACAAAAGTTTTATGGTTTTTCATTCCTTACAGCCAGCTTTTGATAGAATGCAAGCATTGCATAAGGGAATGCTTTTTGTGATAATGCCCTGCTGAAAGCTGAGTTTTCCCTCTCAGTGCCATCAGTTCAAAGGTATGGCTTCAAATTGATGTGACCCCAACTTTGCTAAGCTACATAGCATCATGATATGCTTCCTCTATGCTGAAGGTTCAACTGCAGTTTAACCAATTCACTTCCATGGAAGTTGAAAGTTCGATAGGCTCTTGAAAGTTTTGGTAAGGCTTTGTGTAAGTGGTGGCAAGGAAAAGATGTGCAGCATACTGGGAGATAAATGTTTATAGGGACTTGGGATGGACTATGAAAGAGCTAGCATTGAACCATCTGAGTAGGGATGATTGCATTTTTCTCACCAGCTTGTATTGAATCAGAGCAAATTTTAGGTGGCTGGTGGTGCAAATTTGTGCAAGGATTCAAGGTAGCCACTGTAGCCTGCTGCCACACTTTGCAGACTGGCAGAGCAGGCTGAACATTAGGATTCATTGTGGAGTGGTTGAAATCATTGTTATTTTCCCAACAATCTAGCATGGACCATGCTTAACACACACATTGACGAGGCGGGTACCCGCCCCTCAAGTTTTTCAGAGATAGCAGAAAAACGGTGGTGTGTAGTGCCGCCGTACTTGGCATACCATTTCCCTCATCATTTTTACAACTTCTGTGAAAATTTTAAGGTTAGGTCATCTCAGGTCAGGTCACCAGTACAGGTCAAGTGACCTGACCTCAAAAAAGTTTAAGATAGCACAAGTCGTAGCAGAGTGAACTTATTCGATTGAAACTCATCATATAATGGGCCCACCAAGTTTTCTAAAATATGTTCCCACATTTTTATATCGATGATCTAAGGTCAGGTAAGGGGGCGAGTCTGCAGAACGTGGCAAATTTCGACGAGATCTCGTTGGGGCAGCCTCGGGGCAGACCTACCGATTTGGGGCAGCTTTTGGTCGATCTTGGGGCAGAGGGGAGTTCTTGGGGCAGGAACTAGTACTTGGGGCAGCAGTCAGTCCGGGTAATCGCCGAGGGAAGAAGAAAAAATAACGAGAAGAAACAACAATCAGTAGTTAAAATTGCGCCGTAAAAGCTGAATTGTCTCAAAAGCGTCATATTTGTCATCAAGAGGCATATGGTTAAAAAGATACCAAATCAGGAAATTTTTTTAAAGACGTAAAGTCAAAGTTCCTGGAAATTAATAAAAAATCGGGCAACGTGTGCCTTTCTAAAGCTAAATTTAATTTTTTTGGTAAATTTTTAATCTAAACTAAGTTTTAGTTACAAAAAAACAATCTAAGAACTCTAAATAAAATTTCCCTGTATGTAGTTTTTTGCATTTCCTCTGCTATGTTTTGATCACCAAAGGCCGGCAAATCGGGTGTATGTCAAAAGGTCCACTGTTCAAAGGCTCCACCGTTCATAAGAAAATCATGCCAGCCCCTTCCTCCCAAGAACAAATGCCGGTCAGTGATGTGACGTCACAAGGGCGTACGGGAATCTTTCTTTACTTGAGTCTTGTGAAAATATTCCAAATTTTGTTATGCTTTCATGAAAATTTGGGAAAATGGGGAGAAATGCTTTAGCTTTAGAAAAATTATTCTTTTTCAAATTTAGTTATCTATTGAAAAATTTTGTAAAGTTTAGATTATACGGCCTGAAAGCAGAGGCAAATGACGTCTGTAGGGGAAAAGACTTCGCTTGTAAATATACCTTTGAATAAAAGTATTCTTGAAGTCATGCAACATGAATGCAAGATAGCTGCTGCTGTGCGTGGGGGGGGTGGTGAGTGCGTTGTCGTCGTGGAGTTGGATGCACAGTTTTGTTTCATTTGCTGGGTGTTTCGTTTAAAATGGAGTAGATAAAAATGTATCAGTAAAAATACCCTCCTATTGGAGGAGTCTGCCCCAGCATCCAAATTTCTGCCCCAATTGGGGCAGGCTTTGGGCTGCCCCAAGCGCCTCGTCGAGTCGCCTGCCACGTTCTGCAGACTGGGTAAGGGGCATGACCTCTCCATTGGAAATACACGGGGCAAATGGTTTTTACTGAATAACTCAGTAACGGATAGTGATAGAGCGTTTATTTTAGCTCCATTAGATTCACCCTATCTGTGCGGTTCTAATTATATGTATTTTGTATAATTTGACCTTGACCTAACCTCAGGTCAGGTAAAATCCTGGATTTGGCCTAGCAAGGTCAAATTATATATCATTAGATTCGGCTTGCTGTGAGGATTCATATAATTCAAGTAGTTTTGCTCTATCTTTACTTGTTTAGATGTAATGGCAAAAAACCTTAATTTACATGTTATCCCTATGATGGCATGTTTTGACCTCCTGTGACCTCAAAGGTGACCTGAAAAAAATGGTTCAAATATTTTCAATGGAAAAGTGGATGGGCTACCCAGCGCTGTTTACCGTTTTTTGCTACATATCATGGTTCTCAAGATCTTAGGGGCGGGTACCCACCCCTGTCAAAGCGAAGGTGGCTCAGACCCCCATCAATGTGTGTGTTAAGTGGTGCGGAAAAACACTTGAGGACTCCATTGGCAGTCCAATCTTGATCTGGATCCCATTTTTACCCTGAAGACTAGAATTTTAGACATATACCTAAATGTATTTAGCTGCCAGTCTGCAGAACGTGGCAGATTTCGACGAGATCTCGTTGGGGCAGCCTCGGGGCAGACCTACCGATTTGGGGCAGCTTTTGGTCGATCTTGGGGCAGATGGGGGCTCTTGGGGCAGGAACTAGTACTTGGGGCAGCGGTCGGTACGGGTAATCACCGAGGGAAGAAGAAAAATAATGAAAAGGAACGACAATCATTAGTTAAAGTTGCGGTGTAAAAGCTGAATTGTCTCAAAAGCGTCATGTTTGTCGTCTAGAGAAATATGGTTAAAAAGATACCAAACAAAGGAAATTTTTAATAGATGTAAAGTCAAAGTTCCTGGAAGTGAATAAAATATTAGGCAACAGGCGCCTTTCCAAAGCTGAATTTAAATTTATTTTCTAAATTTGTAATCTTAACCTAGTTTTTGTTACAAAAAACAATCTTAGAACTCGAAATAAAATTTCCCTGTATGTAGTTTTTTGCATTTCCTCTGCTATGTTTTGATCGCCAAAGGCCGGCAAATCGGGTATATGTCAAAAGGTCCACTGTTCAAAGGGTCCACCGTTCAAAAGAAAATCATGCCAGCCCCCTCCCCTAAGAACAAATGCTAGTCAGTGATGTGACGTCACAAAAGCGTACGGGAATCTTTCTTCGCTTGTGTCTTGTGAAAACTAGGGGTGAAAATATTCCAAATTTTGTCATGCTTTCATGCAAATGTGAGAAAATGGAAGGGGGAAAATGCTTTAGCTGTGGAAAAAATTATTCTCTATCGAATTTAGTTATCAATTGAAATATTTTTTTAAACTACTGATTATACGGCGTGAAAGCAGTGGCAAATGACGTCTTTAAGGGAAAATACTTCGCTTGTAAATATACCTTTGAATAAAAGTATTCTTGAAGTCGTGTATCATGAATGCAAGATAGCTACTGCTGTGCGTGGAGGGTCGTGAGTGCGTTGCCAACGTCGAGTTGGATGCACGGTTTTCTTTCATTTCTGGGTGTTTCGTTTAAAATGGAGTAGATAAACATATATCGGTAAAAAATACCCCCCCCGTTGGAGGAGTCTGCCCCAGCATCCAAATTTCTGCCCCAATTGGGGCAGGCTTTGGCTGCCCCAAGCGCCTCGTCGAGCCGCCTGCCACGTTCTGCAGACTGGTTTAGCTGTGTTTAGTTTATGTTATTTGGCATCTGCATCATGAATCATGATGTTGAGAAAACTAATGATGAATTTCCAAGAGCTCATCAAGGCTTGATTTGAATGAATTTGTGGTGACTGCTGAGATTACATGGTTAAGTATAGCACATTCCATTTGTTGACAATCCTGCTCACTGAACCTCTTCGGTTGCTTAATTTTTTCACCGGGAATGTGGAGGGCACAGAGTTGCAAAAGATACTACCTATTCACAGCGAACAAGAGGGCCTTACCACCCAGTTTGTTATAAAATAAACACAAATTGATTTGTAATGGATGAGCTGTGCTCTACTACCCTTGATATATCATCCAAGGCGTACTCAGTCTGTTTTTTTCTTCTCGTCCTCTTGATCTTTTCTCTTGTCGATGTTATCGCTGCCCTTTAGTAGTACCCTGTCAAGATCAAGATACCTTTACTTTGAACCCTGTAGGATATTATCACCCAAAAGTAAAGGTAGGTCACGGTTCCTTTAGATAGACAGATAGAGGTAGGTATCTTGATTATCACCTCGAAACGTTGTGTTTTATCTCTCGTCGTTGTTTATGAGTCTTTTGTCACTGCGGCGCGTTATACGGTATTGGCATAGTGAAATCGAAATTATAAATCAAAGAAAAATAAATTGATTAAATGCATTCAAATGTTTGTTTTATCAAAAATAATTTTTAATTATACCTGTTTTAACAGTACATGTCCACTTGATTTGAAGAATCTACTCAAGACCACGGTTTCTACCGTTTGCGCGTGCCTTACATCAACCGAGAGGAAACAGCTACTACTGAGGTATTATTCATCCAATATAAACCTAAATAATGGCATAATAGCCATAAAATATGAGTGCAAAACCAGCGTGAGCCCAGATTGGAACCCGAAACACTAGGATTGCTAGACAAGCATGCTGCCAACTGCGCTGTTGAGCAACATAATTACCATTATGAGGATGAAAAGCACCAGCCGCGGGATCCCAACCCGGGACCTTTGGCTTACTAGTCGAGCCATTAACACACTGCACTATCGCGGCGCAAATCCGCGTGTGCTTAAAACATGTAATAATACAAGTTGAGCTGCAGTATGAGATTCTGATTTCCCCTGCGCTTTGCTCTGAGATTTTAGATATTTCATGCCTAAAATGTATTTTAGCGGACGCAGCACAGATTGGGCTTTCCGAAATGCATGGTCGTTTTCCTGTGCAAGCCACGGTTTATAAATTATGACGCATCAAAGTCACCGGCCACCACATCTCCCATTGACTTTACATCAGTCCTTACCGAGCTTTACTTACCGAAGGATTTTTTCATGTTCTAGATTGGCACCCAAAACCGGGGCGGGTTCGCATTGAGGTCTCCATTCCAGGTATCTCTATTCCATGGCCATCGATGGCCCCCTCTAACTCCGAAAATATGGGCGTTAGCGCAAATCTGCAAAGTGCAATAGAAAGCTCGCGTGAATTCAGTAAGAAATTACTTCATATGTTTTAGTGCTCAGGTCAATGGTTTGACCTCCAGAGGTCAAATTAGGTCAAGATCGGCTAGTTTCACTAAAATATGCAATGATTAAGCAAACTGGGCATAACTCTTATGTCATTAGAGCTATTGAAGCCTGGTAAAGTACATTTAATAGCAAATTGCCAGTACTTTTTCCGCTATGTGGAACGTAAAGACCTCCCGCCAGTGGTTTGACCTCCAGAGGTCACCTCGTGACCTAATATGACCTGAGGTCACGAAAGGTCAAAAAGTAACCTTGCCGTATATCAAATGAAAGCCAGTGACAAGACAAACACGATGGTGTTTGTTTCACCGCTCTAGCTTAATTAGGTCAAAAGTTATTGTCAAAATACTGTTTTTGACCTCTGGTGACCTTGGATGACCTTGGAAAAGTCAAAGGGCAAAGATGACCCCTGGGATCCGTGAAAGGGTGTCCAAAAACGCTGTTCTGAGCAGTCTGAGTATTTGCAATCGTTTGTGTGGCTTTTATATCATGAAACAGCTTTTCCCCATGCTTTTCCAATGGGAGAGGTCGCCTCGTGACCTGACCTCAGGGAACGAAATCGAAAAATCCCGGATATACACCTTGTAGACCCTGGAGGGGTCATAAAGTGTAGGAAGTTTCAAATCGATCGACTTTGAAATGTAGCTCTTACAGAGCTCTAAAGTTGAAGTGAGGTGACCCTGGTTGACCTCGTCTGGTGACCTGACCTTGGGTGACCCGGGGTAAAAAATTTCAGGGATTATGGGAAAATGATGCAGTGAGAGGTAGAGCCCTCAACCGCGGTGCTGCGCCTCGTTGTTTTTCTGCTATCCCGGAAAAACCTTAGGGGGCCATCGATGGCCCCCCGGTGGGGCGAGGGTTAAGTTCTATTTGGGAAAGTTTCGCGATTTTTTCCCGATTTGACCCACCCAAACGGGTGGTTTGCCCCCCCAAGTGCTTCTAGATCCGCCAATGCCTGGGAACCAATGAGGGGAGGCACGTTCCCCTGCATCCCTTTGGCTGCGTGTCTGACCGAGGGGCACATTCAAACTAAACACAATTGTAAAAGTTAAAACAACAGTTTAAAATTATCAAAGACATTGGGGCACTTTCAGTAGGTGAACCTTTACCATTCTAGGTAGACACCTAAATGAGGAAATGTCTTTTATTCAGAAGAAAATTCACCCGAATGTACACAGTTACATAGGCGGATCCAGGGGCAAAGGGGGCACGTGCCCCCCCGATCGACCTTCGGCGCCCCCTGAAATGGTCACGGCGCCCCCTGAAAGGTCGATGGCGCCCCCTGAAATGTCGCTTCCCACCCCCTGGATGCGAAAATTGGCGCCCACTGATAGGATTTGGCGCCCACCTGATAGGTTTTGCCGGTCAAAAGTGGCGCCCCCTGGTCCGGATGGCGCCCCCCGGGAGGTGCCCCCCAGATCGGCAATCCTGGATTCGCGTATGCACAGTTACGTGATTAAGGGACACTTCCGAGCTAAGGGTGCATCCATAAAGAAGGTGCACGTTTCAGCGGCCTAGGGGCACTTCCATTCACAGGCAAATTCACAATGGAGGTACATAGTTAATTGGTTGAGGGGGCCGTTCTGAGCTAAGGACACGTCCAAAGAGAAAGCCCACGTTTCAGCGGCCGTGGGGCACTTTCATCTGCAGAGGGCACCCGGAAACTAATGGGGGCACGTTCCCCATGCCCGTTGGCTGCGCCACTGACTTAAGGATGAGTTCTACAATTCATGTGTTCTGAAATGCACCATCTTCCTTTCAGGTGGGCGCCGTAACTAAGTCAAGGGGCGCCATGGGTAGATCAGGAGGAATGCCTTATTTGCACCCCTAAATCCACCTATGAAAACTCCAAGCTCAAAAGCTAATTTCTGAAGCCTGAAAACATATTTTCCTATTTTTCTGTGAACTACAAAGCATTCTGATGTAAAAGGGGTCAAGTTTTAGAGCTGGGGAATAATCAGAAAACACAAAAGCACAAGTTGAAAAGCAATTCAAAATTCTGGGAACAATTTTGGAATTTTCGCAAATCTACGACCGGCCGGGGTGTTCCTGCGTCAGTGCCTTTCACTCAGACAAGTATCAGGTCACTGATATCAATTTTCAGGCCGACGCGACGCCGACGACTACAAACGACGAGACAGGTAAAACCGTTAGGATTAGAACCCGATTACTTACTTCACTCGTCATCGGCTTCTAACCCCCCCCGTGAACCGTTCGCTGCCGGAAGGCACTACTGGGCCACATTTGAGAGAAATCATGAGCGCGTGGATTACTGAGACAAATTTGAAAATCGGTCAATAACTTTTTTACTTTTAGGCTTTCAAAGTCAGACCAATATTTTGAGACCGTCGCAATCGCGCGGTTGCACCAGTTCGCTTGCACTGCAGACCGAGTGGTGACGTCATAGCGTCATATAATCATATCACCTATACCTACGTCAATTTCAACCCACATGAAGGTCAAGGTTAAAGGCCACGGGTCCAGGTTGTTGACCCCAATATTCCGGTCAGATAGCATTATTGAGTATGACTTATGACATGGCTTCATAGTTAACGCTCCAGTCAAGGTCAAAGGTATTTTCAATGTCAAACCTTCAATTCCTGCCCAAAGGCTACTATAGTGCCAGTTAAATTGTACATTATAATGAATATTTCATATCGTTACGTCATAGGTCATTGACCTTGAATGACCTTAACGTAACAATTTCAGAGAACATTGTGTGGTACCTCAGGATGTAAAGGACTCTCTATGACCTAAGTTCACTTTTGGTGTATTCCCGGCAATTTTTCTGCATAATTACGGCATTTCCCAATAGGTCTCCAGCACGGCCCAGATTCAACCTTAACGACCTCCTTTGACCTTGAAATTATTAACCGCTACTATCACTCCCACGCACCCTCCCACGGATGTTTTTCTAAACCTCTTGGTTTCCGAGATCTCAGGGGGCATTTAAGGACACCCCTCCACTGCGCGTTGACGCCAGACCCCTCCACTGCGCGTGTTACGGCTGATGTGAAGGGAGTCAGTCGAAGGATATTTCATTTTATTTTAAAATTTCATATACTAGTAGAAAAGGGTTGGGGGTGCAGGAGGAAGTCGGTCCACACTTTTCCTGGAGAGGTTTCCTTATTTCAGCTGACTGAAAATAATCGTAAAGTTTCTTAACCATTGTGTGGGGATGGAAACAAGGGATCGGAAAACCCGCCGAGCGTTTACTTTTACGGGAAAAAGTTTCATGTGAGCAGGAGATTAAGAATTGATTGCCCCTCCCCCTCTTTTTGTCGGTTTGTGTCGCACATGGTTTATGTATTGTATAGTGCAACTGGACAAAGAGGCAGCATCTGCGTCGTCCTTTTCAACTTTCCCATCCAACTGATTCAGCCAGGAATTTAGCGTCTCTATCGGAATGCCGGGTCAGGTGATGTATGTACATACATGGTGCGCTCAGAGAAGTCAACTGCACTGAAAAAATTATTTGACCACCCATCACACTCACTAGCTTTTCTAACCAGCAATATGTATTGGCCCGTATCAGACGGTCGATAGAAATGCATACACTCGTATGTATCTATCATTTACGTTACCTTATATGTCCGTTTTTGGTTTTGGAGAGGAAAATATTAATTTCTCCAATTGCATAAATGGCACTTCAAATGCAAGGCTGAGGGGCACTGCAAATGCCAATGAGGTAATCATATGACCAAATATTCTATACACCAGTCGGACCGTATCCATGTAAAGAGTGCCCTTCATAGTGAGGTCGACGAACGTTATGACGCTGATATGAACGAGGTAGCAGCTGTATGTGAGACGGCTGAGCGGAACGAAGGCGCTGTATGATAAGAAGGTGTTGATCCAGCCGCCGTAGCCGGTGACACAGGCGAGGATGACCCAGCTAACGGCCAGGCCCCAAGCGAACCTGTGCAGGCCTCCATAGACCACGGCGACGCCGGTACTAACCGGCTGCCACGGCATCTGGTAGTTGCACAGCCCATACACGACGGAGAGAGCTATGACAAAGGAAGCCAGCCAGGCTGGCAGCCAGACCCAGGGCTTCAGGGTGATCTTCTTGCCGCGTAATCGATGCAAGAGGTAGCCGAGAGAGATTCCCAGCAGCCACACGGTGCACCGGTTCCACGGGTAGCCGTAGTTACTTTTCAGCTCATCGTCGTGAGGGCCAGGAACGAGGAATAAGAATGTGGGTGGTAAGCCCTTCACATCCCAAAGCACCACGCGCAAAATTAAGAAGGCAACTGTGAGTAAGCCCAGCCAGAGCATACCGAGTAAAGGCTTCCACACCAGAGGCAATAGCACCAAAGGCGAGAACACAAACATCTGCGTATCAGCAGCCAGGTACCAGGCCTGTGGCACACACGTATCTGTCCACGAGAAGAAGTTGTTGATATAGAGCAGTTCGTGCCAGCCATATTTGGCGCAGTTATCTCTTGTACGCGGTCCGGCGACACCCCAGAGGGGGCCGTTTCCGAGATGGGTATACCAGGTGGCCAGGATGCCGACCACCATGGCCAGCGCCGGCGTCAGGCGCATCCAGCGATGCACGTAGAAGGCCACCGGGTTGAACCGCCGCGATTTGTCGTAGAGAGAGCAGAAGCCGTAGGAGAGGAGCAGCCCCGAGAGCAGGAAGAACGTGTCGACGCTCGGCGTCGCATTCGCAATCACCATGAAGAGCGGGTTCTTGAACCAGTCCGCGGATACCAGCGGAGTTTGGTTGTAGTAGGCAATGTTGGAGACCGCATGGCCCAGAACCACCCAGGACATGGAGAGGAAGCGAATGCCGTGCAGACAGGTCAGAGTGCCCGGACTCTGTCGGGTGTTCAGCAGCTTCTGCACGTTAGTGTAGGGCGAGAAGGCGACGAGTGCCTGGAGACTGGTGGCCAGAACTGGGGGCTTCTGCTGCTGCAGTACTGCTGGCTGCGGGGCGCCTATGTACAATATAGCCGACAGTCTCTTGTTGATACTGTCAGCCACAGAGGTCATTTGGAGCTCTATTGCTTGTTGCTTGACGAAACGTCTATGGAAGTAGTCGACGGGAATAGCGAGCACCATCAGGCCCCCGATTACGCTCATGACGACGATGACGAAAATATCGGACCACGTGAGCTCGACTGTGTCGGGTTTGGTGTCGGATGGCCCGGCCTTTACAGTGAAGTTTTCCCCGAGCATCTCCTGCAGACCATCTCTGACGTCTTCACTCGAGCAGCTCGACGGTACGCAGAGTCCAATAGCACCCGTGTTGAGGCCCAGTCCAGGCACGAGAATAGCCTCTTCCTGGGCGTATTCTTCTCGCTCGGCCAGCTGCTGGCTGAATGGATCCTGTCCTGCCAGGAACACGGCCACGGGCGTGTACTTCCCCCGGAACTTACGGGCGTTCTCTGGCAGGTCAGGGTACTTGGTACCGTCTAGCTTCACCTCCACCTCTAGACATTCGTCCCACTCGCCAAAGGCGTTGACATTGCCTGCCAGAATGCCGTCAGGCAGCTTTCCTGTGGCATCCAGCATAGCGAACGCCCAGAGCTCCATGCGTCCTGTCCTGATTTGTTTGATCTGGTTCCAGTAGATTTGGGTGTGGTTGCGACATGCCTGGTTGCTAGACTGCAGTGTGGGCGCCAGCAGTCGCGACACCAGCCTCGTTTGCGAGTCGTCCACCGGCTGGTCGTCCAGCAGGCTGGCCATCCAGTCCACCATCTGCTCCAGCTGAGGCATGGTTACGGCCTGCAGGCTGGTGCGCGGGATGTAGCCGAGCAGTGTGCCCCCATGCTGCACATCGTGTCCCACACTCGGCGCCGCCGTGCAGATCAAAATAACGCCGACAGAGACCAGCAGAATGCGCCGCATGCTGTCTCCTCACTCCGGAGCAGGCTACTGCCGTCATCAGCTAGCAAACTACCCGCTATCAAAAGCAGAGCGGGTGACCTTCGTACCGCTCTTCAGATCGATTTCGCCACAGTGTAAACATTCGATATGGGATGTGACTGTGCGAATACCAGGCGCACGACACGTCATTCTGCGCCGGGCTCTTCTCATAACCTGTTATCAAAATACGTCGGCTACACTTCATTTTTTGGCGCAGATTGTCCACATCATCGCTCCTCTATCTTGAAGTTCTAGGCGTCGCCTGTCTTATTCGTGACCGACACTGTCGTCGAGATACAGATTGGCGGTCTCTTTACCTTGTTGGCTGGTCAAAATCGATAGGTTATCAATGATAAAGTTGAGTGGTGATGCGTTTGAATACCAAACCCAAGTGCCCAAGAATGCCAAAAGCGGGAGATTGGGGGACGCGAGCACCCCCCTTACGCCCAATTCGTAAACCAGCGGGACGTCCTCCCAAATCGGTAGACGATATCCAGGTTTTTCGCCTTTCTCTACCTGGGGCGTTCCAGGACAAATCGACCAGGCACCACCTGAATTGTACATAGCATAGTCTTAGATTTTGCTCCAAATTCGACACACGGTTATCAAATGCGTACAATTCAGATTTGAGAATATTTACTTTATCAAAATATAGGCTTTGGAGGTACAGCCTGGTGAAAATTGTGGAAATCCGTGTTTTTGAAAAAAACATGGTGGCATACAATCATTATTTTCTGTGTAGTCCTTCGTTATGGATGCTCATTTAAAACGTGATTGTATTTAAGCTTATATTACCCAGTTTTGAGCATCTAGTTGTTTTTATCATTTTTTAGTCTTTGGAAATTTGTATTCAATTTTTGAAACATTTTTTAGGTGTGGCCAGTGATTCACCTTAAAATGATCTGCAGTAAAAATGTTTCTCTGTACCTGTGGTTTCTAAAAACATCAATACGATTTTGCGTTCTTGAATTTATCGATGTCTAATCAGCCAGAGTGGCGCCATGCGCGCGAAAATGGGCCGCCCGGCAAGCCTCACTGATAGCCGACTGGCAGGGTTGGAAAAAACCCGGGTTTTTGTAAAAGCCCGCGGGTCTGGGTTTTTAGGTTTTTGTGGGTTTTTCCGGGTTTTTTGTTTTTGCTTTGTAGCATTCTCGTCACAGCGTTTCTAGATTAATGCCATTGTTTGAGCACGCATTAAGACTGTGATGCTTTCAGTATCATCGTTGCCTATCAGTCTTTGCCTCAGGTGGCGGCGGGGAGAAGAAGCTCCTATTCCCCAAGCTGTTCTGAAGTACCCGATTGACGGCAGCGTGCAGAACCCTCCCTAATTTTATGGGCACCCGTGGATAAGAAAAAATGAACCGACTTTTGATCAGAATAACAATTTTTGGGGCTTATCAACTCATCCACCTCTATGTTTATACCGCGTCGTCGACTCTTGTTCCAGATTTCTCTTAGGAGCCGGATTCTCCGTACTCAAGAAATCCACCGGACGTAAACCCGGGCGACCCCATTGAAAGCAAGTGCGCCAAGCACCACACCACCCCGCCCCACCGGAATTTACTTTCAATTTTTTTCTTCTTTCTAAATCAGTAGCTCATATTCTTCACGGGCAAATGCTAGCGCTGAACATCTTTGTCCGGTACATAAAATAAAGGCCGAATTACAATTCTCGGAGCATAGCAGGGGCGTATCCATTATCTGCTCAAGGGGAAGGGGCGTGGATATAGGCTCGGGGGCACTGCACGGGGCCCCCAAAAAAGTATTAAGTCGCCCGAGAAAGGGTCTTGGTATCCTCGAGACCAGCTCTGGGGATCCAAGAACGATTCTTGGGGCCCCCTGAAACCAACTCTGGGGGCCCCAAGGACCGAATCTAGGGACCCCGAAACCAACTTTCAGCCAAGTCAGCCACGCCAATGCTCCCTGTAATTGGGCAAGTGTGCCTGTTGGGAGTGGCCCTAATAAAACAAAAATAAAATAGGTCTGAGACCAGCTCTATGGACCTCCGAGACAAAACCTGATAGGCCCTGGAGGCCAAAGCTGAGGCCCCCTAGACGAATTCTTAAAGGCCAACCGAGAGCAACCGTGGGCTTCCCGAGAAAACGTTTCGGATCCCCCCAAGACGGACTCTGGGGGCCCGCTGAGACCAGTTCTGGGCGCCCCCCGTGACAAACTCTTGGGTGTTCTCTAGACCAGCCTGTCACTGCACCACCATAGGCCTTAGAGGTTCCATGAGCTGGCTAAGGAAACTATTTGTGTGTCTCGGGTCAAAGACAGTCAGAGTCACAATCTAAGATTTTACTTTTACTTTGGCATATTTTGACCCTAAGGAGATGTTTGTAATTGAATGAAGATATATATATATATATATATATATATATATATATTTTATATATATATATACATATAAAGGTTGGATTTTGGAAAAACTGTATGGTAGAGAAAAACTAACGTCCTATTCAGAGTCAGTTTTGATCTTATCCAGCGAATCTTACTTGTGGTGAAAAAAAGATAAAATTTCTGTTGCACAATGTGCAATTTGGCCGACATGTGGGTTTTTGGCAATTATTTTTTTGGTAAGACGGCAAGAATTTTCCAATGCACTTTTCCAGCGGGCTGTATGATGTGCAATATGGTACCGATTCTGCCAAACTGGTATATTCTACACATACCAAGGCTTAGTAGCTTTAAAAGTGATATGAATAGCAAAATAGACAATATTTTTACTCATGGACATCTAGAAAATGAATTACGAAAAAGCCTGCGTGGGTTTTATCCGTTAAAAACCCACTAAAAGCCAAAAAACGCGGACAGTGGGCAGTGGGCAGTGCCAACCCTGCCGACTGGCACTCCGGCCAACCGACGACACACACGCGTGTGGTGCTCAGCGGAGACTATGGGTTAGACATTTGTTGCCAGGGAAACATTCATCTACATACATAAGCACATGGTATTGTGGAAATTTTCATAAGGTATAGACATACCGTTGACATAAATATTTTCCAGTCTTCTTCTTTCATCTTTTGTTTTCGGCTTTAGTAAGGTTTCATTAAGAGTAAGGAACGTAAGCAACATACGTTATAGAATATGTGTTTTGAAGCAAGGTGGAATCAACATTATTCAGGTCCTGGGTGGAAGCGAATTCATAGCTAAAGGGCTGTGTTATGACTGTGGCATTTGGTTTGGTTCTCCAGCAGAGGAGGCAGAGGAGGCTGAATCAATGTACCAAAAGACAGTTTTAATTTCTATTAAGGCATGAAAGTGACCTACTTTGGTTCACAGTTTGGATGGACGTTCCCCTTGACGCTTACCACTTCGGTTCTGAAATAAAATGACAAACCCCAAGCACATCATATTATGTTTCGAAAACGGTAATAAGAAATTGAGAGCACACAGCGAAGAATAAGCCAACATGAAAGGATCAGTTCAAGAATCTATCTGTTCTGACGGTAGTTTCGTTCAGCAGCGGCAATATATGGGAAACATCGACTTCGACTGAAACTGTTGGAGCGCCCAGTGAGTCAGTCGATGATGATTGTGTCTCCGCAGCGAGCAGCTCTTCAGCAACTGCCTCCGGCTGCTGTCTGGTTCTTCTTGAGCGATTGTGACATTTTCTGAATTTAAATTGCTCTGCCTTGTAAGTAGGCGGCTTTTGCGGAGAGCGCTCGACGGGGCCAGCACCAGAGGCTCTATTTTTGGTCCCGGTGTCCCGGAGCCGGGACCGGGTGCTGGGGCCGGCCGGCACTTTGCCGGGATCAACTGGGTCTGTACCGGGACCGTGCCGGGACCGCTAAGGATCGGAGAGCGTAATAATCTTAACTAGGACTTGTGTTCCTTGGGGCCCATATCAGATTGTGATTAGTTAATTTTTAACCGATTACATTAATTTTCCCTTAGTATTTGACGAATAAATAACCTAATATGGGTAACTACGCACACATAAACTGTCTTACTTAAACCTATATGCAGGGGTGTAATTTTCTATCGCTTTGGGGGTGCGCGAGCACCCCAATCCCAAGTCGAGCACTCCCAATCATGTGTTGAGCACCCCCAATACATGTGCCGCCCCTGGCTTATCACCGCTACCCTGAAGAGTGTCACCCTATCTCATCACTGCCACCTTGATTCGTGCCGCCCCTGTCAAGTTTTTCCCGTCCTGGGTTCATTGCTTCCACTCTGATTGGTTCCACCTCTAGATAATCAATGTCACCTGACTTATCCTTTCCCCCTGATTTATGACGTCACATCACTGCCGCTCCCGCCTGATCACTGTCGCCAGCAATTAATCACTGCCGCCCCCCCCCACCCTTCTGGATGATAACTGCCGCCTTTTGTTAATCACTGATCAGCTGACTGATCACTGACGCCCCTGGTTTATCACTGCTGTCATGATTCATGCCGCCCCTGGCTAAACACCCCGGTTTACTTCAACACCCATATACTTGCCCCTCCTGGTTAGTCACTGCCGCCCACCGAATTATCACTGCCGCCCCCTGGTTGATCATTGCCGCTCCCTGACTAATAACTGTCACCCCTTGACTGCTAACTGCCGCCCCTAGCGGATGACTGCCGCCCCTGGCGGATAACTACCGCCCCTGGGCAGATCACTGCCGCCCACTGACTGATAGCTGCCGTCCCTTAGCTGATCACTTCCGCCCCTGGCTGATCACTGCCGCCCCCTGGGCCGATCATTGCCGCCCTCTGACTGAAAACTGCTGGCTCTTGGCTGATAACTGCCGACCCTGATTGATCACTGCCGCCCCTTGACTGATAACTGCCGCCCCTTGGGTGCTAACTGCCGCCCCTGGCTGATTATTGCCGCCCCTTGGCTGCTAACTGCCGCCCCCGGCTGACCACTACCGCCCCCTGGCTGATCATTACCGCCCCCTGACTGAAAACTGCCGTCCCTTGGCTGTTAACTGCCGCCCCTGGCTGATAACTGACGCCACCTGGCAGATCACTACCGCCCCCTGCCTGATAACTTCCGTCCTTAGCTGATCACTGCCGTCCCTGGCTGATCACTGCCGCCCCCTGGCCGATAATTGCCGCCCCTGACTGAAAACTGCCGGCCCTTAGCTGATAACTGCCGCCGCCGGCGGGTTTGACAAGTGCCACCCCCTGGCTGATAACTGTTGCTTCTGACTGATAGCTGCCGCCACTTGACTGATAAATTTCGCATCTTGGCAGCTAACTGCCGCCCCTTGCTGATCACTGCTGTACCTTGGTTGATAACTGTGGCCCCTGACTGATCGCTGCCGCCCCTGGCGTATCACTGCCGCCCCTGTTTGATAACTGCGGGCCCCAGGCTGATAACTGCCGCCCTTGATTGATAACTGCCGCCCCTGGTTCATCACTGCCGTCTCCCGGGGCAGTGAGCATCCTGGGGATATCTGGGCAGTGAGCGTTCTGGGGGAGCATCCTTCTGTGGATATCACTAACGTCATGTTATATCTGAGGAGAGTTAGTTTTAATGTTATATATTCATCCTAGTAGTCTTTCAGGTTTTACATAACGTCGAGTTTCATGTTACCGATAGTCTCTGACTTTGGTATATCGTGTGAAATTGTCCGTGCCATTTTTCAGTATTTGTATTTCATTTCATTTGTTGTGTTTTAAATAAACTTATGATACAACTTTCACAACCTGACCTGTTTTACCACCTGACTTAGTAAAATTCGTGTGGAAATGTCCTATTTGCGTATCTTATGTAATGCTATGGGCGCCATATGACCCTAGATGTCAGCGCGCTCTAAAACCCCAAATATGATGATGGACCGTCTCACGGCTGATCACTGCCGCCCCTGGTTTATCACTGCCGGCCTAATTCATGCCGCCTCTGGCTAATTGATGTTGTTCCTGGCATATTTTGACCCAGATGCGCGCCGCCCCGACTCATCGCTGCCGCCCCTGGTTCATCACTGCCGCCCCTGGCTGATCACCGTCTCCCCTGGTTCATAACTGCTGCCCAGATTAATCATTGCTGCCTTGATTCACACCGCCCCTGGCTAATCAATGCTGTCCCTGTTTTTTATTAGCCCATATATGAGCGGCCTCTGGTTAGACACTTCCTCCCTCGAATCTTCACTGCCACCCCCGGCTGATCACTGCTGCCCCTGGTTTATCTCTTCCGAGGAGACCAGTCCGGCCATGGCCCCCAAAACCGGTCAAACTTAGGCCCTGCTGTCCGAACAGTTTTGTCAGGAGGAATCTCTAACACCCTTCGAGAAAGCAAACAGAAGGCCACAATCATCTTATCTTTATATGTTTGTCTATTGGAGGAATTATCCGAGCCGAGTAAATAGTACACTGCTGCTGCCGTGCTTTTACTATTTTAGTGTCAACCAGGGGGAATTTTTATCTCTTTGCGGTGTGCAAGCACCCCTAATCACAATGAGAGCACCCCCAATACATGTGTCGCCTCCCCCCCCGGCTCAGCATTTCTGCCCTGATTCATGCCGCCTCCGTCTTACCACTGTGATCATGCCACCCCCGGTTCATCACTACCACCCTGGTTTATGCCGCCATGGTTCATCACTGAAGCCTCCTACCTATCACTGCCACCCTGATTCTTGCCAACCCTGACATATCACTGCCGCCCTGATTCAAAAAGCACCCCGCTCATCACTGCTGCCAGTGGCTCACCAGTGTTATCCCCAGTTATCACTGCCACCCTGTTTCATGCTGCCTCCAGTTCATCACTACCGCCTCGGCTAATGAATGCCGCCCCTGGCTTATCACTTCCGCTCGAATTCGTGCCGCCCTGTGCTCATGACTGCCGTCCCCAGCTCGGGGGCGGCGGATTCCATTTTCGGGCGGTTTTACAAGATTTTCGGGCGGGTGCGCCTTCTTCCTCAGGGGGAAGGGGGTGCCTCCATTCCCAGGGGGCACCTTTGGCTTCCTAGGAGCGCCCACTCAGGGGAGGGGGCGCCGTCATCATTTTCCTGCGTTGAGTCGATAAATAGGGTCTATTTACTCTCCATGGGATGGCTTTGATAAAAGGGGGCACCATTCATATTTGAAACTGTTTTGATTTCGCACAGAGAGCCCTACCTATTCAGGTAGGCGGTGATTAGGTCTGATGTTTTCTTGGCCGGTCGGGGGCGCCGCCCAAATCCGGGGGCGCTTCCCCGGACGAAGCCAAAACCGGGTGTGCAAAAATATGCTTTTGCACAACCTACTTTTTTCAGGGTGTGCAATTGCACACCCTGTGGTTGCATGATCTGGAAACCACTACCATATTCAATAGGCTGCAAGGGCTTCAATTGACTGATCCGTGACGTCAGCATATGTCGTCACACCAACAGACAACAGTGGCCTGCTGCTAAGGGTACATATGGGGTATATTTCAGGTAGTTTTTAGCTTTACTCTACGGAAATTTTGTGTTTGAAGGCAAATGATATAGAGAGTACCGGGTTTTCCGACATGCTATAAACTTGGCTATCTCAGTTAAAATCACGTTATAAAGGTGCCACATTCCCTTTAGGTCCTTTGCTTTCATTTCAATCTCTATCCACTATGCAATACTGAAGGTAAAATTTAACCCCACAAAACTGATACACTTCAATCGTGGACAGGGGCGCAGCCAGAGGGTACGTGCCCCCCATCGGTGCCGGAGTGCCCTTTGATCGCTAGGCGGTGTACCCCACTTGGGCTGTGCCGCTCGAAATTTATCGCCGTACGCCGTAGAACCTAGGTACAATTAGATCACATTTAGCGATTAAAGCTTTTGTTTTACAATTTAGTACCTTTTTTGGACAGCTAGGGCATTCTGCCGCCTTTCCAAGCACCCGATGAGAGTATTGGTACTTAATCCGTGAACAACTAATGCCTCATCGTCGCCAATAATTCTACCGGCGGAGCTAATCTGGTGCCCCTTGAGCTCATCTGGTGCCCACTGAGCTGGTATTGGCCACTTGAGCTGATCACGTACCCTCTAAACTGATCTGGTGCCCGTTGAGTCAATCTGGTGCCCCTTGAACAAATAATTGTGCCTCTTGAACCTAGCTAATGCTCTCTGAGTTAGTCTGATGCCTCCGAGCTCGCCTGGTACCCTATTAGCTGTTTTAGTGCCCCTTGAACTGATCTGAGCCCCTGAGCTGATCACATGCCTCGCAGAGTTGATCCCCTGAGCAAGTATGGTGCCTCCTGAGCTGATCAGGTGCTCCCTGAGCTGGTCTGGTACACCCTGAGCTGATCTTGTGTTCTCTGAGCTGATCTATGCCCCCGTTTTGGACTGGGGGCTAGGAGCTGATCTGGGCTCCCGGACTGATCAATCTGGTTCCTCTGAGCAAATATGTTTCCCCCTGAGTTGAACTAATGCCCCTGAGTCGAACTGGTGACTCCTGAGCCAACATTTTGCCTCCTGAGCCCATCTCATGCTCTCTGAGCTCCTCTAGTGCCCCCTGAGCTGGTTTGGTTCCCCTGAGCCAATCTAGTGCCTTTTAAGCTGATCTGGGCCTCCTGAGTTGATTAAGTAATTTCCTCAGCAGCTCTGGGGCCCTGAGCTGAGTTGTGCCCACTGAGGCTGATGAAGGCCCCTGAGCTGGTATGGGGCTCCCGGGCTGATTAAATGCCTCCTGGCTTGATCTAGTACCTCCTAGTTGATATGTGCCCGGAGCTAAACGGGGACCACTGAGCTGACCCCTTGCCCTCTCTCTGAGCTGATATGGTGCTCCCTGAGCTGATCTAGACCCCTGCTCTGGTCTGGGGACTAGGAGCTTATCTGGGCCCCCTGAGCTGATCGATCTGGTGCCCCCTGAGCAGATATTGTCCCTGAGCTAAACTAATGCCCCCTGAGTTGATCTGGTGCCTCATGTGTCATCATTGTGCCCTCTGAGCCCATCTGATGCCCTCTGAGCTAGTCTGGTGCCCCCTGAGCTAATATGTTGCAAGGCCCTATGAGCCTATCTGCGGCCCATCAAGCTAGTCTGATGACCCCCTCCCCATCTTTGGGGCCACTGAGCTAGTTTAGTCCCGGGCCAAGCATGAGCTCTGGGGGGGGCTCTGATCCACACCAGGGGTCCCCTGAGCTGTTCTTGAATAGACAGAGAATAAGAACACAAGGCCAACTCCCATCACCTCGGGGGTCACGGGGCTAGTCTAATCCCAGGGGGACAACTGGGGGAATGAGGGACAGCTGCTCTGGAGGACTCTGATCCACACTAGGGGGCCCCTGAGCTGGTCTTGAATAGATGGGGAATAAGGACACAGTGCAATGTAAAATGGAGCTAACGAAGAATGAGCCGTCATCGCTAAAACGGCTTGTGATGCCTAGGCACCCCGGGTTAAATGAATTGCTTATTATACTGGTGGATTCTGGGGATGGGTGATAAAAGGCATGTGCCCCTGAGCTCAGAGCACAGTCCCCTGAACCAGGATTTGTACTAATTAATTTAAATGAATGAAGGACTAGTTTCTCACAATTTTCAGCCCTATCCAAACTACCAGCCTGTTTACTTTTTCTTTACTTCAACTGGGACCGATCCTTGAAAATATGGAACTTTAAGCGCGTTTAAAAGATATCTCCCAAATTACTCCGGCAAAAAATTGTACCTATCCGTCCAATGTCACTATGCCACACCTCCTCCCACGGCCCTTGTGGGAGCCGCGGAATTTAATCCGCGTTCCAGAGGTGCAGAAAGTGCACTGACTGTCACAAACTCCATGTGACGGATGCCTCCTCTGTCACACGGAGCTAGAAAATGTAATAGTATGCTTGTATGTTATTTCCAAACAAAATATTACGGCCATGATCAGTGGCTGACCCAGGGGGCAGGATAACCATTTGCCAGCCACACCGTAAATCTCCATAAAACTATATATTTCCCCTAAACTCATCGAAGATTGTCAAAACATACTAATTTGTGCTAGTTCTGAAATGAAAAATCCAGCTCCCCCGAT
Organism: Lepas anatifera; assembly: GCA_034440635.1. NCBI lineage: Eukaryota > Metazoa > Arthropoda > Thecostraca > Lepadidae > Lepas > Lepas anatifera. Next base: position 123,259 of record JAOTON010001821.1, on the reverse strand, counting down.
GGAGCGATAATGGATGCATTCTGAGACACAAGTTTACACTTCTTCTTCCTGGCTGATAAACTTCATTTTCAGATTTCGTGGTGGGATAATAGTGTTCCTGAAAAATATGCTGAATGTGTTTCACCAGTCTCCTTATTTTCGGGGCAGCCATGATTTAAACACGCAGCGGCGACGGATTCTCTTCAAAAGATATCACGAATAAGTCAGGGCACAAAATCCCAACGTTTATCAGAACTTAACAACCATACATGAAATGATATGCAACGCAAAATATCAGCATACTTTGACAGCATGTCGACGGAAGCGGCAAAAAATCAACAAAAACTGTGTGGGGGAAGGAAATGGTACAAAACAAACAAGTGAGGGAAACTAAAAACCCAACAATAATTCGCTAAGCGAACTAATATCCAATTATTGGTTATTTTATCATAGATTTCAAACGCGTTATTAGCTACAGTTTCAACAAAATTTTATGTTTCTATCAAAATACACTCAATGCAATTTTTCAGTGAGATGCAGCACAAATATACGCATTGGCGGATCCAGGAGCAATTTTTGGAGGGCGTCAAACCAACGTTTTGGGCGGGGCTAAATTGAAAAAAATCGCAAGAACATAGCATTACAAAAACGACAAAAATATGTTTCTTTGGGGGCCGTCAAAAGATACTATTTTAGGTTTTTGAGGGGGCCACGACCCCTTCGGCCTCCTTAGATCTGCCAGTGAATATACGATAAGCACATTAAATGGCATTTGCGTGATGCCAGAAGTGGTTGCTACGATGACCGGTGAATGTTTCCATACAATATTACAAGTGAATCATACGATGTGGGTAAGCACCGGTTAGGTACATCGATAGAGGCCCTACACCAGCGGCGGCAAGCACGCGTGGGGCATCCAAAAAGGGGGAGAGAATGGACAAGACGAGATCAGGTGGTGCTGCATCCGCTGAGCGTGAAACACTGCCCCTACCTAAAGGACACGCTCCGAAGGTGGAGATGGTCTGGGGAGGACGGCGTTTGCGATGCATGCAACGAACCAGAAGGCACGGAACATTACACAACCAGCGGCATAAAATATACAAAAGCAAGGATCATACATTTCGGGCCCATCACACACATAGCGGTATTGCAGAAAAGATCAGGAGATGTTATAAGGTTCATCCGTGCGGATTGGTCTCCTCTGGGGACAAGTTAGTCGGTCTGGGCCGACAACAACACACATGAGGAAGAAGGAGGCCAAAACCAGTAGTGACAACGCTGCAGGCATCAGCTTCCGGTCATCAAACACGACCCCAGTCATCAGCCGTCGCAGCGCAGGCAGGCGACCGTGGGAGCGGCACCGCTGATGCAGGCGGCGCCAGCGCAGACCGCGACGCAGGCAGCCGCGGCACCGGTAACCTCCCGAGGAACGGCATGGACGAGGCCGATGCGCATCAGTCACCGGCCGTCACACTCATGGTAGCGTGGAGAGCAACGCTGAGTGGCAGCATCAGGCAAGCTTACGATAAAGGCCTGTCCACTATAAGCACCAGTTACACGCGGGAAGTTGCGGAACAACTATACCTGGATACGGAACGCCCCAGCTTATTTCCATAAGCGCGCTCTACGGTCGAGTGCCGTTTTGTGGCGGGTAATAACAGTCCCCTGTAGCGCCTGTCCAATGGATGCCGCCCTTCGTGTGCACCGGAACCCGTCTTTTTTCAGGCAGCTGTAGACGGTCTCTAGTAGCCTGTCGGATTTGGGGACTGTCGGACCGTTCCAGCGGACAACCAGTTCCTGGGCGGCGTTGATGTGGCTGAGCTGACGATGCTCTCCAAAAACCTCAGCGATGACGCTTGCCATCGATTCAACGACACTCTCCGGGGAGCTGAGGAGCCAGAGACGAGTCACAAAATCGGTGAACTTCTTAGTGGGATGATGTTCCCGGCTCCTGGCCACCAGCAGCTTCCAGAGCTGCTGATTGGTGGCGGAAGGATGACTGCGAAGGATGGCGATAGCGAGTTCAACATCGGAGGCGGCTGGAACAGTGTAGGCAGGGACCAGCTTACCACCTGCCAGCCTCGTTCCGGCTTCCTGGACGAGCACAGCCATCACGTGCTTCGGTGAATGCGAGGAAGCCAGCTGCTGCAGGTCTGCACATTGCCTGATGTCGTGCATGAAGCTCATCATCTTGCTGTTTGCTGTCCCCTTGTTGGATCCGGTGTTATCTTGGCCCCTTTCACGGTGATGTAGTCGTTCCAACAGCAGTGTGCAGAATCGGGTGATTCTCGCGGCCTATAATGGAACAAAGGAAGATGTAGGACTGGAACGGATTGGAATGGGAAAGGATGGTTTCAAAATTGGATTCAAATGACAATAAAATGTACATTTTACAGGAGAAGATAATATTTTATCGTTCGAGAAATTTATTCACATGTGTATATTGGAAGAGATGTGCCATCACATTTGAAATTATAGGACGCGTCGACAATCTGAGTCATCTGGCAATTATAACGATGAACAAAACATATCCGTTTGAGTTTGAACCGATCAGGTAGTAAAGTCAGGCAGTTATGTCTTAAAACTTACTAAACCTGTAACATTCTTATTGCGCCTTATGAGGGTCACAACATAAGATTATGATGCATAATAAAAATAAAAATACTTAAAAACCTGTAAGGAAAACAGTGAGTTCATAAAAATCCCAAATTCCTTACCCTAGATTTAGAAATCTGGCAAAAAAACGACACATCGCATACAGCACCCAGGTAAAAACAGAGGCTTCGCGAGGCTGACTAAAACACTTTTCGACATCGTCACTCTTCAAACCGTCCGCAAAGAAACATATGTGATTCTCTCGTGTGATATGATCAAGTGTCTGCGTAAAATCCAGTAATGTCAGGGGCAGGTTTGGCCTCCGAGTGTTTCCAAAAAACTAAAACGCAATTAGTGGAGCTGTTGTTCTCCCGGCGAGCGTGGAGTTGGGACGGTGAACAGAGTAAGCGATTTAAATGACTTCTGTACCTGCTGTAGACAAGGCTACAGGCGTCAGGGATCCTTGGGCTATACCCACTGTTGTTTGAATTGGTCCGATGAGGCAGGTTCACGTGAAATTGGAAATATCCATTTTTAGAAAGTTATAAATAAACCATTACATGCGGCCTCGCACGTCGAGCTCAAGAAGACAAAATTCCGTGCCTCCACGTTAAATCATAGGCAGGCTCGACGTAAAAATTTAACCTGTGTAAGATTTCCGTAAAAAAACCCTCTCGTACTGATGCGCCCAGAGAAGCGTGGCGGTCAAGCGTAGAGCGACCCTGGGGGAATCCACACTGACCGTTGCAAAGTATCCCGTTGACCTCAAGGTACGATACGAGACGCGCGTTTACGATTTTTTCGAAGATGTTACCCACAGACGAAGTCAATGAAATTGGACGAAATTCGCTGCACGACGAACCAGTCTTGCCGGGTTTCAAAATGAGTATGGAAATCTTGTCACGCCACTGGTCTGGAAAATGATGATTGTTCCACACGTGGTTGAAAATATTCAGCGGGGACAAGAGAGCTGGTTCGGGCAAATGGCAAAGCATACTGTTTATGATGTTATCAGGGCCGGGCAACACCGATCTGACAGTAGACAGTGCAGCCCTGAACTCGGCCATGGGAAAGCTTGTGGTATAAGATTGCGGATTTATCCCGCACAAATATTGACAGATTTCCTTTCGGTTCTTTCTCTGATTCTTATTAATTGGTGTAGAGGCGCTGCATCGGTCAGAAAAAGCAGATGCCATGCATTCCACTATATACTACAGGTTAATATTTTTCCCAGATAATTTCCAAAAGGGAGAAAAAGCAGGACGATTCTTTTCTTGTATGCTTTGAATCTGGTACCATACCAGATTGGATGGAGTAAAACGATTCACAGGGCACACATGTATTATCCACCATACCCTCGTGGAATTCAGCACTACATGACGTGGAAACACTCGGGCGCCTTAAAGTTTATGTGATTTGTCTCCGCAGAGTGTCGCTTAACAATGTAGAAGCTCATTTCCGTTGTCGAACAGCAGCTTTGCACTCGTGAGACCACTAGGGCACCGGGGTACCTTTTAGCTAACCACGTGTCTTGAAAAGTGGCGGGGAGGGTCTGAATTTTAGGGGCACCATGCTTTGCTTTCAACCCATTTCTTTTAAGTCAACGCCATAGTATTCAAATTAGTGATAAAGGTTATCATTGAAGGAGGGGCACAGTGTCCCCCAGTTCCGCCATCTATGGTATGAAACACTTTGCGGCTGTGAAGGTCTATTAAATTAAAGTTGGTGTGGGATGGAATGACAGTTGATTGTTCGATTCGGAAAAGTGAAAGACAAGACCGAAAGCCGTGTAAAATTCTGTCAGTGTAGAAAACATATGGCTAGTGTATAGTGAAAATTGTCATGTACCTTTTCGGCAAATTATGTAATTAAGGTTGTTTTAACATTACGTTACTGACCTCTGCGGCTTCAGGCTGCGCTTGATTCGACAGCAGTCGAGGCCAGAGTTGCTCCTTGTCGGACACCAGCTGAAGGTCTTTAGGAGACTGGCTCCTCTTGAACATGGCCGGCAGCACGGCTCGCATGTCGCTGAGGACCGTAGTGGCCTCAGCTTGGCTGGCCTGCCTCTCCCATGGGAGAGCTTGAGTGTCTTGGACCCTCTTGCTACACGTGCCGAGAACTGCATACACGTCCTGCAGAGCTCTCACGCGCATCTGGAATCTTGGATCTGCAAAAACCGTGTATGATTGTGAGTTCACGGCACATGTTATGCTTTCAAAGGAGCATGTGCCTGTGTAATAAATTTTACCAGAAGAAAAGTTCAAACAAAGAATGTGTTAAATATATCGATTTTTCATCTAATAATAATTAGGATAATGCAACAACAACCACACTCTATACCATGAAATCTTATCGATTTCAGGGAACAATCACATTTGCTCATTTCGGTTCCACATATTGCTAATATCCGTCATGTTAACGTCAAACACCATTTTCGGAACAAGTTAAACTAGTTGCAGCCCCATTAGAGATTTTTTATTCCTCGTGTTTTGTTTTAAACTGGATTTCAATCGTCTGAAATTGATCTTTACTAATCCAACTTGGCTCTAGAATGGTCCACACTATTGTAATACTCCATTGCGGACACGACAGATAAAACTAAAGCGTTGGAATCATACTAATCCCAATATCCCCCACATTTCACCAAATTCAACCGATGAGGAATTCTACCGATACTTGTTCGTCTTACCTCTCAGCTGAGCGAGCTCTCCTCGCATTTCAGCGAGGGGCGCTGGTCTCGTCTCAGAGGATATCTTCTTCCGCAGTGCTGCTATGAGTAGGTCCATGTCACGCACGAACACCTCCAAAACTTCAGCAGCGTAGGCCGAAAATCGGGTGTCAGACCAGACTTTAGGTCGCCGAGCCTCCCTACCCGCTTCTTCGCCACAATCGAGGAGCTCTTCCAGTCCTTTCCCAGATGCAAACCTCTTGTTGACTGAGGTAACAGTCATGATGGTATCCCGTGCCCATTCACAGTCGGCATGCCTCCTCGTATCCGACTCTGCGAGGTTGATGAGGTGCGCAGGATCCCATATCGACGGTACACACACATCTCTATGGTTCTCTAGCAGATGTCCCAGTCTGTCACCGACGGATAAATGGTGATACTGTCCGTCCGCCGCAAAGCAGGCCACTTGTTCTGCAGCCGTAACGCCTACTTTGGCCAGCGCGTCACGTATGCCGCAGGCCAGTCCTGACCCATCATGAGCTTTCACGACGGGAGCACCCACCACAAAGCTTTGATAGAGGTGGTTACTGTTAGCGTCCTCGACGAGAGTCATGACCGCTATGATGTCGACGGTTCTCCTTGAGATCGTGACTTTGTCCGCGAGGACTGCCACACATGGCTGGCTCTTCACATGCTCTCCGATCTTCATGAGTATAGCTTCAGTGAATTTGGGCCGGACAGTGTCCATCAGTGCTCTGGAATGATTGATATCCCCGACTGTGGTACCGTTCAGGTGCTGGAGCACGATGAGGTCCTCGAACATTCCGAAGCCTAGTGAGTTCCGTAGAATCAGGTACGACGTCCGCAGAACGTGAAATTCTGCAGTGCGTCTTGTCTGGGCCAGCTGTTTGTCGTGATCTTCTTTTTCGAGGAGACTCTGTACTGTCTCCTTGTGCCGTGTTGAGCTGAAGTGTTTGGCGGCACTGCTCCTCAGGGCTTTGAAGCGTTTGGACATAGGTTCATGAGGTTCGAAGCATCTTTCGGCATTGATGTCATAACCGAACACGCCTCCCGCACCCGTCTCCGGCCGATTTGGGTTTGGTACGCATACAGCACAGCGCAAGGATTCGCCCGAGCTATTCCACACAAGATGTCCATCGGCGGCCGATTGGAGCGTTTCTATACTTCGTCCCGAGCGCCAAGCTGTGCTTTTCAGCACATCGGCATCTGATTCCTGAGAAGAAGCACACTTATCCCCCGTGAGTTTGTCATCCAGTCTCGCCAGAATCCGCCTAGCGTCGTCCATGAAACTTGTCCCAAGGAATTTTTCCTCCAGCTTAGCAAATAGCTGTCGAGCTTCTGTCATAAAGTGTCCGGTCAAGCATGATGCGCCGCAGTCAGTGCAGTGGCCACTGCAACGCCTCTCTGTTATCGCTCGCGTTGCTGGGTTCACGATCCGGTGCAGGTCCGTATCCCGCTGAATCCGTACCTGAAATTATGGCATGCTATTACTGCCCACTATTTACATTATTTTAGAAACGCAACACATTATGCCGTTTCAGCATCAGGCTTTTGTACCGTATTTTCAAATCGATACGGTATAAATCAGGTATGCTGCAAAGGACGTTCCACAGAAACACCTATGTAGTACATAAAGTAGGAAAGCGTCACAAGAAGACGCAGCGATAATATCCCAATGAATTTCCATGTCTCGTTACCATATGAATTGAAAAGCGATGCCAATATACATCAAAGTGGCATGGATTATAAACGTTCCTATTAATTAGGCAGATTCGAATCCGATGTCATATTTTATGCCAGACAGACTGGGTGAGGTCACAAATAAATCGTGGAAATTAACATAATTGATTCTTGACTAGTGAGGCGCGGATTTTCTGGTCACAGGAAATGTGGTACCTTTTTTAAAGGATTTAAACTGAGAGAGTCGTCTTGAAAAGCAGGCTCAAGAAACCTATGTTTGAGTTTGCATTTGCCCCAAAACCCGGAAATTACGTAGAAAAGAAAACTCACTCTACAGATACCACTGGTGCCAAACATACTGACACTGGTTTTAAGCTGATTGATAGTATATGATTGTAACATTATACGAAGGGATGACCTTGTCAAACACCTGACTGCAGCATGAATATGATGACACCGTCTACCAGATTAAAAACTAATACTTGAGGAAAATTTAGTAACAAATCGGAAAGTGAAAAAAGACAACGAATTATTGAGCTAATTGTAAATTTTCTACACGGAGCATGCTCACATTCATGATTTGCTGTACAAGTGTCCCTAAAACAACTAAATTGCAGAATTCCATCAATGTGCTGCATTCCCTTTGACACATGATCACAACAAATAATGAGGAAAACCGTTCATTGTTATCATCGCAACAAAAATTACATCAAAATATCGCCCATTGATACATAGCTGGCTACAGTGGAATATAACTGCTCCTAGCCCGATTTGCGCAGGTGGATGAGTTGTTATCGTTTGGTTACGGCTAAGCTTATGACAGCTCGGAAGTAGATATAAAAGTTCTGGAGTAAAATTCTAGTTCGATAAGAGCCCTAGACTCAACTCACCTATCCACCATCATTCATTTCGCTTTACAGAATCGGCTGCAATGGTGGGAAAAATCGACCGTTCCAAATATAGGCAGAACAGGTTCAATTTGCCTCCAAAATTAACTTCACTTTTGGAACCCTACTGTTTTGAATCTTACTCACAGCAACAGCAGCACCGGGTATATCTGAAGCTGTTTTTGTATTTATTCTTGGAAGGCGAAATTATGATGCAATTTTACTCCAAACATTAACACATCGCTATGTCCGATTTTTCCACCTTAGCAATGCGAGATATGAGTCAAAATCAACAACTTCAATGACCTAAACCTCCAATTAGAAGCTTTCTTGTTCAGACCTCCTCCAAAATCGAGATTTAGGCCATATAGCTTATCAAACTTGAATGTGCAAACTGACATCCAAGCGGCACATAGCCATGGGTTCAGCCGTGGCCAAGCGATAATCGTGCATCAATGTTAATAAATCTGCCTAGAAACTGCACATGACATCAATAGTTTGCCGATTAAACTGCACACATCAAAATGCAATTTCAGTTTAAATGCTTAGAAACTGCAAATGACATCAATAGCTTACCGATTAAACCGCCTACATCGAAATGCAATTGTGTTTCTAGGCAGATTTATTAAAATTGATGCACGATTATCGCTTGGCCACGGGTAAACCCATGGCTATGTGCCGCTTGGATATCTGTATTCACATTCAAGTTTGATAAGCTATATGGCCTAAATCTCGATTTTGGAGGAGGTCTGAACAAGAAAGGTCATTGTAGTTATTGATTTTGACTCATATCTCGCATTGCTAAGGTGGAAAAAATCGGACATAGCGATGTGTTAATGTTTGGAGTAAAATTGCATCATAATTTCGCTTTCCAAGAATAAATACAAAAACAGCTTCAGATATACCCGGTGCTGCTGTTGCTGTGAGTAAGATTCAAAACAGTAGGGTTCCGAAAGTGAAGTTAATTTTGGAGGCAAATTGAACCTGTTCCGCCTATATTTGGAACGGTCGATTTTTCCCACCATTGTAGCCGATTCTGTAAAGCGAAATGAATGATGGTGGATAGGTGAGTTGAGTCTAGGGCTCTTATCGAACTAGAATTTTACTCCAGAACTTTTATATCTACTTCCGAGCTGTCATAAGTTTAGCCGTAACCAAACGATAACAACTCATCCACCTGCGCAAATCGGGCTAGGAGCAGTTATATTCCACTGTAGCCAGCTATGCATCAATGGGCGATATTTTGATGTAATTTTTGTTGCGATGATAACAATGAACGGTTTTCCTCATTATTTGTTGTGATCATGTGTCAAAGGGAATGCAGCACATTGATGGAATTCTGCAATTTAGTTGTTTTAGGGACACTTGTACAGCAAATCATGAATGTGAGCATGCTCCGTGTAGAAAATTTACAATTAGCTCAATAATTCGTTGTCTTTTTCACTTTCCGATTTGTTACTAAATTTTCCTCAAGTATTAGTTTTTAATCTGGTAGACGGTGTCATCATATTCATGCTGCAGTCAGGTGTTTGACAAGGTCATCCCTTCGTATAATGTTACAATCATATACTATCAATCAGCTTAAAACCAGTGTCAGTATGTTTGGCACCAGTGGTATCTGTAGAGTGAGTTTTCTCTTTTCTACGTAATTTCCGGGTTTTGGGGCAAATGCAAACTCAAACATAAGTTTCTTGAGCCTGCTTTTCAAGACGACTCTCTCAGTTTAAATCCTTTAAAAAGGTACCACATTTCCTGTGACCAGAAAATCCGCGCCTCACTAGTCAAGAATCAATTATGTTAATTTCCACGATTTATTTGTGACCTCACCCAGTCTGTCTGGCATAAAATATGACATCGGATTCGAATCTGCCTAATTAATAGGAACGTTTATAATCCATGCCACTTTGATGTATATTGGCATCGCTTTTCAATTCATATGGTAACGAGACATGGAAATTCATTGGGATATTATCGCTGCGTCTTCTTGTGACGCTTTCCTACTTTATGTACTACATAGGTGTTTCTGTGGGACGTCCTTTGCAGCATACCTGATTTATACCGTATCGATTTGAAAATACGGTACAAAAGCCTGATGCTGAAACGGCATAATGTGTTGCGTTTCTAAAATAATGTAAATAGTGGGCAGTAATAGCATGCCATAATTTCAGGTACGGATTCAGCGGGATACGGACCTGCACCGGATCGTGAACCCAGCAACGCGAGCGATAACAGAGAGGCGTTGCAGTGGCCACTGCACTGACTGCGGCGCATCATGCTTGACCGGACACTTTATGACAGAAGCTCGACAGCTATTTCCTAAGCTGGAGGAAAAATTCCTTGGGACAAGTTTCATGGACGACGCTAGGCGGATTCTGGCGAGACTGGATGACAAACTCACGGAGGATAAGTGTGCTTCTCAGGAATCAGATGCCGATGTGCTGAAAAGCACAGCTTGGCGCTCGGGACGAAGTATAGAAACGCTCCAATCGGCCGCCGATGGACATCTTGTGTGGAATAGCTCGGGCGAATCCTTGCGCTGTGCTGTATGCGTACCAAACCCAAATCGGCCGGAGACGGGTGCGGGAGGCGTGTTCGGTTATGACATCAATGCCGAAAGATGCTTCGAACCAGGGATGCGGAGCCGAGACAATTTTGGACGGCTCCGGCTCCGGCTCCGGTCCGGGGTTATGATTTCGGCTCCGGCTCCGGCTCCGGCTCCGGGTTCAAGTGTCCTAACGGCTCCGGCTCCGGCTCCGGCTCCGGGCAAAATAGTCGGCTCCGACCGGCTCCGGCTCCGGCTCCGGCTCCGGCAATGTACCTATATCCAAAATGTGATCGAAACGTTCTCAAGGACGTGAAAGTCAATAAGATACAAAGTGACTATGTATTTGTACGAATGAAAAATGGCGATTGGATGAACGAACGCTCTTGACCAGATGCCAAAGGCCAGTGAACCTCAAAACTGGACCAACCTACACTGCAGTGCAGTCGTATGGCAAACTGCACTGCATTGTTATGGCAAACAGAAATATGGGTCAGACATGCCCGCAAACCCACATAAAAATTAAAGTTACAACGATCAAGTAAAGCTTGGACAGCCCGCAAGGAAAAACTTCGATGAGCTAAGAGCAGGGTCGTTCAAAAAAATATTGTTTTACTTTTCAGATTCGAACCCACTTTTTCCCATTATATATATTTAATTCTGATTTCAATAAGCCACATTTCAAGCGTCTACGACAGTGGGAAAGATCACCCCAAAACGGTTAAAGATTTCATGTTTCGGGCGCAATTGGCCACCCGGCGTTGCAGTCTCCCCTTGTTAAATTGGAATGAAATGGGTGTATAACTTACCAGTAAAGACAGCCTGGCATGTGCGTGCGTATAAGAGCGGTAGATGGGATTTAACATGCAGGCATCTACTTGTCAGATGTATTTGCAGCGCAATACAAATACATGTTATTCCACAAAATACCTGAAATTAAATGATTCAGCACCCTAGTACTCTAAATCCCGACAGAACAGGAATGCCTTCCGGAGGCGAACCTTTCTCTAGTAACTATCGCTGGAGAACGTCGTGAGGCAGATGCTTCTCCCTATTCTCCTGCGAACTATTTAAGAGCTCTGGTACTGATAAAAGAAGATCCTGTTTCATAATTTACCCTTTAGGTGGCTCACGAAATCTTCCACCAGCTTCACACCACATTCTGTGGGACCATTGACGACAGTAAGTTCTGGAATACCTTGAAACAGGGGAAGCTATACCAGTCACCAGCTTCTCAACGGGGCCATTTCATGTCAGAATCTTTCAGATTCAGGCGCTCGAATACCATCCAGCTTTCAGGAATGAGAAATTGGCAGAGGCTTGGTATCGAGCCGAGCTCTTCATAGCCTCTGTCGGAAACTTTAGCTTACCTAACTGAAAGGTGGATGGTTTTGCTGTTTAGGCCAGGTATTGTATCACTGCCTTTTTTACCTTTAGCATTGTGATTCTTATTTGCGAAGCAGATTATAACTTTCTGGTCACAAATAACAGCTGCGTTTGCACATTGACTTCAGCGCCTCTACACAATACCGGAGTATTATCTCGAATTGCGCAAGCTGGTTTACGTGTGGCTGTCAGGAGAGGTTGTCTCCAACAACTGTCTGTTTAGAAGACCCGGAGCTCACCAGCGAGCCATATTATGGAATATAGAACATTTATGGCATGAAGTGCGTGCTACTACTGTGTCAGATTCCGTTCATCATTCCAGAAGATACTTAAAGACAGAATATTATAATTTTTGGAGTTTAACAACGCATCAACTGCTCAGGTCATATGGCATCAGAGGAGAGAGGGAAAGAATTAGCTCGGGCTAGAGCAGGGCGCCAAATTCTGCCTCTGGGTGGGCTCGAACCCACGACACCCAGCACATAATGAATGTCATTGGCCAAGCCGAGCGCAAGCGCTAACCGACTGAGCCACTCAGACTCCGAAATAGTCAGCGGCTTTCCTTATAAGTGGTTCTAAACCATGCATTTGGGCTCCTCCGTCGCGGATAGTCAGCTTTAGAGCCTTCTATGAGCCTCAAAGCTATCCATAAAATGCAGTGCAGTGCTTTCATTAAGTTAATATAGAAATCACCCTGAATTGCTGAAGTCAATTTGTCATCAGCTGTGGTATCTGTGCACAGAAAGTTATATTCTGTCGCGCTGGTCCTTACCACCATCGTGGAGGTAAGGAGCCAGTCGCACAACAATTGGCCAAAACAGCAAACGATTCACATTTGACTAGGGCAGGCTTAAGTTTCCGATAGAGGCTATGAAGAGCTCTGTAAATGGTCGGTACTAAGCCTCAGCCAGCTTGTTACTCCTGACAGCTGGCTGGTATTCGATTGCCTGAATCTGAAATATTCTGACCAGAAATGACTCCGTTGAGAAGCTGGTATAGCTTCCCCTGTTTCAAGGTATTCCAGAACTTACTGTCGTGAACGGTCCCACAGAACGTGGTGTGAATCTGGTGGAAGATTTCGTGAGCCACCTAAAGGATAAAAATATGAAACAGGATCTTCTTTTATCAGTACCAGAGCTCTTAAATAGTTCGCAGGAGAATATGGAGAAGCACCTGCCTCACGACGTTCTCCAGCGATAGTTACTAGAGAAAGGTTTGCCTTCGGAAGGCATTCATGTTCTGTCGGGATTTAGAGTACAAGGGTGCTGAATCATTTAATTTCAGGTCTTTTGTGGAATAACATGTATTTGTATTGCGCTACAAATACATCTGACAAGTAAATGCCTGCATGTTAAATCCCATCTACCGCTCTTATACGCACGCACATGCCACGCTGTCTTTACTGGTAGGGTATGCACCCCTTATATCCCAATTTAACGAGGGAGACTGCTACGCCGGGCCGCCAATCGCGCCCGAAACATGAAATCTTTAACCGTTTTGAGGCGATCTTTCCCGCTGTCGTAGACGCTTGAAATGTGGCTCATTGAAATCAGAATTGAATATATAATGGCAAAAAGTGGGTTCGAGTCTGAAAAGAAAAAAAGTTTGTTTGAACGACCCTAAGCTAACAGTGTTCAACATCGAAAAACACATCAGATAGGCTGATGGCATAATTCCTTTTCGAGAAAAATTGGAACCAACCACCCTACTGCCCAGGGCCCAGCACCTGGTTCGCTCACTACACCACCCAATCGCGGTTGGAGCGGAGCAGCAACATTGCCTCCAATATGTCTGCTCTTAGTCTGGACCTGAGATCAGTAAGCAGTAGCTTCATCGCGGAGAATAACCTCTCCACGGACACCTGAGTAACTGGTAGCGCGGCCATTACCAGGCTAGCCGGCTGGATGATGGCTGGATATCTATCTAAGATGTCGCATACGGTCGCCCTGTTTAGGCGACCCAGGTTTTTGAAGTCGGCTAGTGCCGCATCGAGTAACGGGGATGCTGTTTTCTGCGCCTTTTGCCCTGGGTTCTCGACAGACGTAGTATAAACTACTTCTCCGAGTACATGATAGCTCTCCTGGGGAGGGGGGGAGGTGTTAGCAAAGATTTTATTGCTCGACAGATCTAGTGTAAACACCTTTTTCAAACAATTTCTTCGGCCTTTGGGGGCCAAAAGATAGTCTGCCCCCCCTCCAGGGCTTTGGGGGGCATGACCGGAATGGCATCCCCCTGCGTCTGTCAACAGGGGCGGATGCAGGCCGACGGTATGGGGTAAATCGTGAAAAACATATGTTTTTTTAAGAAAATCGCCAAAAATTGGGCAGTTTGGGGAAATGCCTTTTTGCTCCCCTCCCATGGATCCGCCAGTGTCCGCCAATGTTTTCATTTGTTGCCAATTTCTGTCCATGCTAAATGGCCGGGGTGCATTTCCTGCCCGAGAGTGAGACCGTCTACGGAACACCCTAGTTGCAATATTTCATTAATCTTGATATACATAACATATTGAGAAAATGTAATTTTCAGGTGAATAAAGGTGTTTCCATGCGACATCTCACGAGGTAAAATGTGACCATTTTCCGTTTGATTTTTGGTAATTTTAAAGCCCTTTGTGAGCCGGATTCCGGCTTCGGCTCCGGCTCCGATCAAAAGTGTTTCGGCGGCTCCGGCTCCGGCTCCGGCTCCGATCAAAAGTGTTTCGGCGGCTCCGGCTCCGGCTCCGGCTCCGGGCAGAATGGTCGGCTCCGACCGGCTCCGGCTCCGGCTCCGGCTCCGGCTCCGCATCCCTGCTTCGAACCCTCATGAACCTATGTCCAAACGCTTCAAAGCCCTGAGGAGCAGTGCCGCCAAACACTTCAGCTCAACACGGCACAAGGAGACAGTACAGAGTCTCCTCGAAAAAGAAGATCACGACAAACAGCTGGCCCAGACAAGACGCACTGCAGAATTTCACGTTCTGCGGACGTCGTACCTGATTCTACGGAACTCACTAGGCTTCGGAATGTTCGAGGACCTCATCGTGCTCCAGCACCTGAACGGTACCACAGTCGGGGATATCAATCATTCCAGAGCACTGATGGACACTGTCCGGCCCAAATTCACTGAAGCTATACTCATGAAGATCGGAGAGCATGTGAAGAGCCAGCCATGTGTGGCAGTCCTCGCGGACAAAGTCACGATCTCAAGGAGAACCGTCGACATCATAGTGGTCATGACTCTCGTCGAGGACGCTAACAGTGCACGCTAAAAGTAGCAAGAGTAAATATTGCTGCCCATGGCTAATTTAAGATGAATATAGGCTACTGTAGGACTGATGCACTCGCACATATCAAGCTAGGTGTTTCATTCCTTAGCTTGCTCGTGCCTTAGCTTATTTGCGCCCTACCTTGGTAGTGGGTGCTACTAAATAAATGAAGGGATGCTACATTGGCGGACGCAGAAGGGGCCATTCCGGCTATAGCCCCCCAAAGTGCTGGAGGGGGTCAAACTATCTTTTGGCCCCCAAATGCCGGATAAATTTTTGAAAAGGGGTGTTTACACTAAGTCTGTAGAGCAAAAAAAATCGCTCCCACCCCCACTCCGCAATGTGCAAAATATGGCACTTTTGACGAGATCTCGTCGGGCCGAAAGCCCTTTGAGACAGGAGTGAGTGGTGCGAATTTTACCACCCTGGTGTGAATTTGTGAGTCTGATGTGAGGAAGGTGACACTGAAAATCAACAAAATCATGCGGGAGAATGGAGAAACTGACTTCGCCAACCATGGGTGTTTTTCTCCCTGGTATATTGCAGATTGGTGCGAATTTTTGGTGACTGGTGGTGCGAATTGGTGTGAGAATTCTAGGTGGCTGGTGCAACTCGTCTGAACTGCTACCATACTTTGCATATTGGCCCCCTCCCTCAGGAGAGCAATCAGTACTTGGACAGGTAGCTTGTACTAGGTCTGTCAAGCACCCAAATTGCACGCCCCCCCCCCAAGAGGAGAGGCTGACATAAGTTTGCCCCCCCCAGAACTCGGGTCTGCGTCTGCTCCTCGGATACTATAACACATTAAAAGGTACCATGCATTTAGAAGTATAGTGATACCAAAATGTTAAGTGCCAGATCCATTTCTTAGCATAGTTGCTCTCTGTTAACACGCGCCCCGCTGGGGGGGGAAATACGCCTTCTGGTTATTCCTACATAACGCTAAAAAGAAGACACTCAGAGCAACGAAACTTCCCGTACCTTATTCCTGATCAATCTTACACCTCTGACCAAATTTTTGAGTTAAGGTCATGTCAGGTCAAGGAGCTATTCAGGGTCAAGTGACCCAACCTCAAAACCTAAAATTACGAGTTTGAAGCAGCGCCCAGGGAACATTAGCACACCGATCAGTTTGAAACTTCCACAATATGATAAGGTCATTAGGGTCTACAAATCTCCTATCTCGGAATTTTGATATTGTTGACCTAAGGTGGGGTCAATTTTTTGGTCATCCCATTATAAGTCTATGGTGAAAAATGGAATGGGCTCGTTTTCAGTAAATACTGGATAGATAAAGCTGAAAATCCTCAAACCGTCTATCCTTACCACGGTCTTGACCATAAAGTTGAGTTTTTGAGCATCTGACCTCTCAAAGGTCATATCAGGTCACGGGAGCAAAGAGTGATTGTTTTGCCAGTAACTTCTCACTGAATTGAGATAAAGCTCCCATTTTGCTTGTATTGTGCTTATATTGCCACGGGGAGTCGATTGATATGCAGCATGACCATACCAGGTCACTTTGTGACCCTGACCTAGGTCGAGGTCAGGTCAGTTTGTCTATTTGACCTAGCAAGGTTATATTATACATCACTCGATTTGTTACGATGAGAGGAATCCAATGATGCATAAATATTTGCTCTAGCTGCCCTGAGAGCAGGTCTAGAGAGGGAAACGTACACTGCTCTGTTGTAAGCCTATGGAGCCTTCTATGGACTATGCTGACCTATTCTATTCTAGCCTATGGACCTATGCTGACCTCAATATTGAATTGACATAAAAAGTCTACCTTTAAAATCTCTTCGTCGTGTCAAGAGCTTTCGAACGCCGCCCGTAGTTTTCCTTTAGCTTTCGTGGGGAACGAGATACGGAGGGGCGAAAACGCCCCCCAGCTGGGTGTGTCATGCCAGGGACCCCAGCGGGGCGCGTGATAACCCATTGTCTATACCTTAAGCAATCAGTATTTACAAATAAATAGAGCAACACGGAAAAACTCTGCATTGTGATTCACACCTGGCTCTGGGATGAGAGGAGCAGCTGTAGTCTCTGGTGCACCTGCACACTCAGCACGAGGGCCTGTCTCCGGCGTATCCACAGCCTCAGCACAAGGCCGCCCCAAGGAAGAGTCATGACCTGTGGGACAGGTAGAAGAGTTTTAGTCATTGCCTGAAGGGGCGCTTTTAATGGGAGGTTTTCATTGGTAAATTGTGTCTACAATAGTCCATAAGAGGAGGTAGCTTCTATCTCTAAGAGACAGTAGCTGAATATTTATCTCGAAAATATTACCCATTCAGATAATTGAATAGTGGTACATGCAAATAGTGGTCACAATTAACACGTACACCGGAGTGGGCTTTAGAGACTCCAACCACCCACCTTTTTCCGAGGTGGCCAGAGAACCACTTGTAGCCGAAAAACGATACCCTGCCACATTTAAAAGAAATCAAAAGCGCGTCGGTTTGTGAAGAAGTTTCGAAGCCAGCCGAAATTTTGTTACTTATAGGCTTCCAAGTCGAACCTTCGTTTCAAGATCGCCACAGTCGCGCCGTCGGATTTTGCTTGCATTGGAGACAGAGTGGTGACGTCATAACGCCATATTAACAGGATGATATGCCAAGGTCATCTCACATGGAGGTCAAGGTCAAGTTCAAGGCTTACAGCTCAAGGTCACGCCAGCATTTTCAAGGTCATTGACTGCAATGCTTCTGGTCAAATGGCATTACCCAGTCTGACATATACTATGCTATGAAGTCATGGTTAAGGTAATTCAATGCAAATGTCAAGGTCAAAGGTCATGGGGACATTTCCCGCTCAATGGTTGCTATAATGCCAGTTATAGGATCCATCATAGGGAGTCTACAACATTCAGGTTTCATGGGTCAATGACCGTGAACTCAAAATTTTGGGGAAGATCCTTTGTAACTTTCCTCTATGACCCTGGTCTGTCTGAAGCATATTCCCAATTGTTTCCTGCATAATTAGGGAATTTCCCAATATGTTGCCAGCATGGCCAAGATCTGAAACCATGCATACCTATTATTATTAGCGCTTGATCTAACGATGCCATACATACAGGGCAAACAGGACACTAGTGGTCTTGCCCCTTAAAACTAAGCTGTACAGGAGAGAAGGGGTGTATGACTTGTATGACTTTGTTTGACCTTAAAGATATTGACCTAGGTCAACCAAATTTGATATGATGTATATCATTGTAGCCAACACCCACCCCCCAACTTGCATTTTTCTAAGTCTTTTTCTTTCTGAGATATTAAAGGGGTTTACTAGACCCCCAGTCCATGTTAGTGCCAGAACCCTCTCCAGTGTGGGTGTGAACACTTTGCAGAGGACTGCATAGGCACACATTTGTTATCTGTGCAATATTGACATGATGATTTGATCATGAAATCTCACCTGAATCGCTGTTGCTTCCAGTATGTTGCTTGCGCCAGCTCTCCCACCTTCCTCCAGTTCCAAAACTTAAATTTCGAATCACAACTTTATGGCCAGGGTGCTTTGCATCAAAATGCCTCTTCATAATTCTACGTTCTCCAGTATATGTACAACTATGGAACCCACATGATACCTTTACTCTTGATGGAAGTTTGGAGAGTGGCTTTCCAGGAACTTTTCCCATGCTGGAACCTGTCAGGAATCAGACATTGACTTAAAAATAGTAATGAATAGTTGAGTAAGAAATTGTGAATAAGACAATTGCACCAGAACCAGAATAAACCAGAATAGTAATGAAAAGTTGAGTAAGAAATTGTGAATAAGACAATTGCACCAGAACCTAGACAATCTATGTCTGTGCAATATACATCAAAGAAGACAATGGGCTATCACGCACCCCACTGGGGTCCCTGGCATGAGACACCCCGCTGGGGGCATTTTTCAGGGACCCTCCCTTATCTCAGTTCCCAGAGAAGTTAAAGAAAAATTACAGTGTTCGAAAGCTCTTGACGAGACGAATAGAAATTATACGAAGCATTTTTATATCAGGTCAATATTGAGGTCAGCATAGGTCAAAGAAGGTTCCATAGGCTTACAACAGGCTTACAAGAGTTTCTTCATTATAGCGTTATGTGGGACAAAACCAGGAGGGGACATATTTCACCCCTCCCCAGCTGGGCGCATGTTAACAGAGAGCAACTATGCTAAGAAATGGATCTGGCACTTTACATTTTGGTATCACTATACTTCTGCCTGCATGGTACCTTTTAATGGTTACCTTTATTATTTACCTATATAGTATCCCAGGAGCAGACACAGACCCAAGTTCTGGGGGGGGCAAACCCATGCCTGCCTCTCCTCCTGGGAGCGGGGGACGTGCAATTTGGGTGCTTGACAGACCTAGTACAAGCTACCTGTCCAAGTACTGATTGCTCTCCTGAGGGAGGGACCAATATGCAAAGTATGGTAGCAGTTCAGACAAGTTGCACCAGCCGCCTAGAATTCTCACACCAATTTGCACCACCAGTCACCAAAAATTCGCACCAATCTGCAATATACCAGGGAGAAAAACACCCATAATTGGCAAAGTTAGTTTCTCCATTCTCCCGCATGATTTTGTTGATTTTCAGTGTCACCTTCCTCACATCAGACTCACAAATTCACACCAAGGTGGTAAAATTTGCACCACTCACTCCTGTCTGAAAGGGCTCTTGGCCCGACGAGATCTCGTCAAGTGCCATATTTTCCACACTGCGGAGTGGGGGTGGGAGCGAAAATTGTTTGCTCTACAGACTTAGTGTAAACACCCTTTTTCAAAAATTTACCCAGCATTTGGGGGCCAAAAGATAGTTTGACCCCCTCCAGCACTTTGGGGGCCATAGACGGAATGCCCCCTTCTGCGTCCGCCAATGTAGTATCCCTTCATTTATTTAGTAGCACCCACTACCAAGGTAGGGCGCAAATAAGCCAAGGCACAAGAAAGCTTAGGAATGAAACACCTAGCTAGATATGTGCAAGTGCATCAGTCCTACAGCAGCCAACATTCATCTTAAATTAGCCATGGGCAGCAATATTCATTCTTGCAACTTTTAGCATGCATTTACCTCAGACATACCCAGTGAACATGCCCTCAAAAGTGGATTCCCACCTGTGTAATTTGTTTTGCTGGCTCTACATTACGTAAACATGTCGAACTTGTCTTGTCGCTTCTGTGTATTTTAAGTATATTTGCTGCCCACCAAATTTTATTTTTGTTAATACCTTAGTACTATTCTTAGTAGCTTTTAGGTGTACTGAATACTAAATTCAAGAAAATAGGGGTCGCAAAATTGAAGACATTAAACTGTAAATGTGATTTTTCCCCCAAAAAATTGGCAGAGACGTACTTGAAAAAAGATCTGCATTACTTTTAAAGCATAAAATATGCCCAAAATCGTGTTTTTCTGGAAAAAATTGACTGTCACATTTCCGGCATCTAGGCGACAACTTTCTGCCAACTACTAACAATCTGCTCCATTGGGTTGCATGTTAAAATCTGGCAACTGTGACAGTGGTTTGCGGGTTTTCTGCAGCGGGGGTCCCTCGATTTAGTAGAAACTAAACACTGTACCAATATTGTATCACTGATGGTACGCTGTGCAAATAGAAATACAGAGCTGCTGAATTAAAATCTTTTTAACACGCTTCATTCCGTATTTCGAAAAAATTTAGTTTGAGTTTTAATCATATAGCCAGGATCTCTATTTTGTCACATTTATTCACCTTGATTTGTGTAAATGTGTCACATACCCCGGTAGCCGAGTTGGCAAGTTTCTGCACCTCTGCCGCGTTCAACCTGGGCTCACTCGTCACGACACAACCAGTGGGCATAAGAAATGAATTTTCGACTCCATTATGTCTTATCTTGCACATAGTGACAGATATCACAGGCTCCGCTGAATTCTCTGATGTCAAGCACTTGCATGAGTTGGCTGATTTGTCCATAAATTTATCTCAAAAAGTCGTGTTCTGGGTATTTTCATGAGTTTTTGGTGACAGTTTTCTTTTTCTGGTTTTTATTCAGTTTTCCTTCTCCTTCAATGCTTCATTTGCATTTTCTTGGGCCAAAGGTACCCAAAAGTTGATATTAACTAAGACATAGTAAGTTTTTTAGGTTACGTTAAAAGTGCCCTTTCTCTCCCGGGGTGCCCCTCAAAGATGGTGTGCCCCCACACCAAAGCTCTGGCTGCGCCCCTGATCGTGGAAAGATTTAAAGCTCAGATTTGATTATTTTAAGACGTGTATGTAGCTTTGGGATGTCGCCCAAAAATACCTGCCGAACATTAAAATAAAATGTTCCCTGTGCTATAAAAGGCGCAAAGAAGCGATGAATAACAGATTTGGTGTAATGAAAGGGTGCCGCCCCCCAACGCCGCCGTCCCTAAGGGGCGACGCCCCCACCGGCTGAGCACCCCTAAAGGTTTTTGGAAAATTACACCCCTGGTAGAGATTGCCAGATCATGACATCATCCACAGGCAGATAATTATTTCTTTTACTAGAGGAGTATTTTAAAAATTAAAATATTGAGCTTAATGTACGTTTTTCAGAGAAATCATGAGTGGTTTCATTATTTTCGGCTTAAAGTACGCCTAATTACACTAAATTCCAGGATTCAACCAATGTGCCACATTCCCTTTAAGGAAACAAAATCTGGAGCAAGCATCAACACTGACGTGACAGTTGTTTGCCACGTTTTCTCAAAGAGTAATGAGAAAATCCCAAGATTCTGAGGAGCAGAATCTGCGATGATTCCGTTTTGAAAGATAGTCATTAACCTTTAGAGGTAAATATCGGATCAGTGCTGGGTTACGCGATCTCTCATTACGGCGCCAAAAGATCTCTGGTTCCTTTCAAATATATGTTCAGCGAACTTTCAGTTTTAAATCATACCTTGGGCTACATTGGAGGATGTAAAAGATGCAAAGAAAGTGTCGCCACAGGCATGAATCCGAGATTTGGGGCAGGCGCCCCCACGCCCACCCGTGGGAGCCCTGCAACAGCTGATTCCGTGTACTGCGGTACAGCATCCCGTCCGAGCCACACTCCGAGAACGGAGCGAAAAGCGGGGCTGGCGGCCAACACGTTTAAGGTATCTTAAAAAAATTTCGGCAGATACGCTGCTGAAAGCCGTGTCTGCCTAGATTCATTGCGTGTATATTCATATATATATATATATATATATATATATATATATATATATATATATATATATATATATATATATATATATATATATATATAATAACCGTAAAACGGGGTTATTTGATACAAAATGTTAAGTTTTTGTAATCATGCGTCGAAAAGAGCCATATTTCCAATACACTACAAATTATGATTTTGTAGACCATTCCAGTGCTGTCGGAATAGTATATGTGAAAATGTGTGTATATACACAGGCAATGTTATTTTTTAATTGAAGGTTATATCAAATTGCCCCATGGGGTGGGGCAATTCGATATGTTTATGCTCAGGTGGCCATATCTCTAAAATGTGCCTATATGGGGGTATTTGATATTCACAGCTGGTTTTTAAAAACACAAAATATACTGTTTAGAAATAACTCGGTTTCAAACTCTTTATTTGAGAGAAATATACCTATTTCAGGAATATCCATTACAAGGCGACATCGTGGGATGCAGAACACATGTCTTCTGTATCATTGGCGGTCACAGGGGGGGCATTCCGGCCATGGCCCCCTAAAGTGCTGGAGGGGGCAAACTACCTTTTGCCCCCAAACACCGGATAAATTTTTGAAAAAAGGTGTTAACACTAAGTCTGTAGAACAAAAAATGTTCGCTCCCACCCCCCTCCGAGAGCGATCATGTACTTGGAGAAGTAGCTTATACTAGGTCTGTCGAGAGCACTGAAAAAAGTGTTTACACTTGGTCTGTAGAGCAAAAAAATTCGCTCCCCCGGAGGAGAGGCAGACATGTGTTTGCCCCCCCCAAAACTCGGGTCTGCATCCGCCCCTGTTCTGTGTAGGAAGGCCTCCCAGACTGCACATCCTCTGCAGCATGCTAAAGACGTTCAGTGTTGACATGTAAGTGACGTATTATGGGGCTTTCCTTCCATTTGTACTTCCGTACTATATTTTATGCTCGTATCAAATAGCCCCACTTTATAAGTCGATATGGATTATATTGATTATATGGACAGGACTCGGGCATCGAATTTCACTGCAATAGTTTTTAAAACTTAAGGAATGCTGCTTCGAGGATCTGAAAAAAGGATCAGCATGATTTGACTAGTTATGAAGTTAGAGGGGGGATTTTTTAGACAAACGGAAAAATCAGGTTTTTATCAATTTCGTATTGTTCAGTTTATTAATTTCTCAGCATCAGCACAAGCGCAAAGCTTAGGCCACATGTAGCTGTGTTTATTTTGACAGTATCCTGCGAAAAATTATAACACAGACACAATTTTTGAGTGAGTAATGCAAAAATTTGGGATCAGGGACATGTCATATCAATTTACCCTAGTCATATCAAATAACCTCGTTTTACGGTGTATATATATATATATATGTGTGTATGTTTTGATTACTTAAATAAATCCAAAGCATTATAAAATTAGTCTAAAGACGGTTACAGAAAAATGAAAGTTAGACAATGTTTAAATGTAAACTTCCAACTCGAATTTGAAATAAAATTTGCATACGCGTCGGAAAGGGGGCAGGGGCCAGGCCCCCCCCACTTTTTGGCCAAAAATTTCCTGATCTCAGTCAAAATAAGAGAATGCCGGACATTCTTATATCCAGCTGCTGCGGAAGGCAACGAAGAGCCCAAATTCGAACAGTTTTTTGGTACTGATGTTGGAAGTTTTTTGTCAGCATCAGGTTGAAGTTTGACTGGCCCCCCCACTTTTTGCCGGTGGCGACACTTATGAAAATTTGAGCCAGAGATGTGAATCCAGCTAAGCCGATTGGCGAAGTTACGCATTGACACAACAGGGTACCTACTGTACCTACCTACCTATATGCATACTATGGGAAGAGGTCCCGAGGGGGCAGAGGGTTAACACGCGCATTGACGGGGCGGGTACCCGCCCCCCCCCTCGGGTTTTTCGGAGACAGCAGAAAAACGGCGGCGCGCAGCGCCGCCGTACTTGGTATACCTTTTTCCTCATCATTTTTGCAACTTCTGTGAAAATTTTAAGGATAGGTCACCTCAGGTCAGTTCACCAGTACAGGTCAAGTGACTCGACCTCAAAAAAAGTTTAAGATAGCATAAGTCGGAGCAGGGTGAACTTATCCAATTGAAACTCATATCACATAATGGGCTCACCGTGTTCTCTAAAATTTGTTCCCGTATTTTTATATCGATGACCTAAGGTCAGGTACGAAGCATGACCTCTTCAATGGTAATACATGGGAAATATTGTTTTTACTGAATAATGGTGATAGAGCGTTTATTTTAGCTTCATTAGACTCGCCTTGGCTTTGCGGTTCTAATGATATGCATTTTATATAATTTGACCCTGACCTAACCTCAGGTCAGGTCAAATCTTTGATTTGACCTAGCAAGGTCAAATCATATATCATTCGATTCGGCTTGCTGCGAGGATTCATGGAGTTCAAGTCGTTTTGCTCTATCTTTACTTGTTCAGATGTAATGGCCGAAAAACTTAATTTACATGTTATCCCTATGACGGCATGTGACGGCATGTTTTTGACCTCTGGTGACCTTAAATGTGACCTGACAAAAAATGGTACAAATATTTTCGATGGAGAAGCGGATGGGCTACCCAACGCCGTTTACCGTTTTTTGCTACCTACCGAGGTTCTTGAGATTTTAGGGGCGGGTACCCGCCCCCCTCGTCAATCCGAAGGTGGCTCAGACCCCCGTCAGTGCGCGTGTTAAGGGGTCAGGGCTGCCCCTAGATTTTGGGGCTCTCATAGGCTTTGCATATAGGGCTTGAATTGCTGTGCCAGCATTAACCCATCCAAGACGCCCTCCCTGGGTCGAGAAGAGATCTCCGGTCTTGATACATGCGGAGGTGGGGTGCCAAGCATAGGGGAAAGTGGGGGGTCATGGACACCGTGGGTAAGATGGACACCCCCTGTTTGGGACGAACTGACAGCGCTGCAACCGGGAAAAGCGTGTAATACGCTTCCTTTTATCGCGCGTCGGTCGCAGAGCAACGTTGGGTACGGTGAGCTCTCTAGGTTTTATACAATTTTCAAAAAAGTAAAAACTGCAACTCATGTGTTATTTTCACAATCGAATTCGTAAGGCCATTGCATGGATGTTTCTATAGATACTTTGTTGGTATTACGTGATATGGCTCTTCAAGCTGTTACATTTTGTTCACCGCAGGCGCTGACTGTGTAATCAAAATGGCGTCCGATTCATGTCCAAGTTTGTTTAGGAAGAGCATAGTGGGGTAAGACGGACACCACGTGTGGGGCAAGATGGACATGGTATCCATGTTAACCCGCACAAGAGTATATTTAATTTTATATAATATAAGCTTGAATAAATACATTTATCAAGGGTTTTGGGGTCCAGCGATACACCTGAGTGGAAGTGAATTTGGCTGATGGTTAAGGGGGGTGGAGACATAGAGCCCGAAATGCTGGAGAACAAATAATTAAATTTGGCGGTCATCCAGGGTCAGGTGTAACCCTCGACTCGGAGCGCCCCCTGAAATGGTCACGGTGCCCCCTTGGGAGATTGATGGGCCCCCTACAGTGTCGCTTCCAAACCCTCCCCTCAGGAGCGGCGGAGGGGCGCTCTTAGCCCTGCGAGAGGATTTGGCGCCCACCTGATCGGTTTTGCGTTCCAAAAGTGGCACCCCTGGCAGGCGCGCACCCAGGATTTTTCATTTGGGGGGCGTCTGACAAGAGGGGGCAGCAGGCCGGTGGAGGGGGCGCCATTTTGCCTCAGGGGGCGCACTTGTTCACCCAAAGGGCGGCCAATTTTCGCATCCTGGGGGGGGTGAAAGCGGTGAATTGTTTGTTCTACAGACCTATAGTAAGTTGTTTTAGGGGGCGGTGTGTTGGGTGCAGGGGCAGCAAAGTCAGTGTAGGGGGCGGCATGTTGGGTACAGGGACGGCAGTCAGCGTAGCACTGCCTCTAAAAGTCAGGTGAAGGCTCATCCTTCTCCTCGATGGGCGCCTTCGGCGCCCCACATGGATGGGGCCGGCACTTTGGAGCCAACGCGTTTGGGGCGGCCGGGCCCGCATATCCCCTTTGGGTGCGCGCCCGCCCCCTGGCCCGGATGCCCCCTCGACAGGGTGCCCTACCCCTGATCGGCGATCCTGGATCCACCTATGCTCAGTTCTACGACAGCACTTGATACTTTAATCCTCCCTCATAAAAAATCAGAAAAGGCATGACCTCCTTTGACCCTTTGACGGAAAAGTAAGAAAATGCCCTCTTTACCGCGGCGGACGACAGTCGCCTAGTGGGTGAATGCAGATGGAAATGTTCAAGGCCTGGTTCGATCACTTTGTTCATCTTGTCCATCTTTCCCCATGGGGTGACCATGTTACCCCACTAGGTGGGGCAACACGGACTTTTGCTACTTTTTTCTAAATTTTACGCCAATTTTAATATGATAATGCCAGACACATAGCTGCTTGCACAGTGGTAGATAAATGTCTGAGATATCTCTACAGCAAAAATAGGAACGAAACAAGCTCATTAAGTCATCGAAAACTCACACCATCGTTACGGTGTCCGTGACCCCCCACTTTCCCCTACCCTCCACCGAACTGTATTGGTGGTTGTCCCAAGATTCGTAAAGCAGCGGATTAGATCAGCAGAGGAACCAGCAGCAAACGCCTGCTCGCCTCACTGGCGAGTGAGCGGTTAGCTCGAAAGCATTGCAGATCATGGGCAACGGCGGCAGCGCGTGACAGAGAGCTGCGCGTGAATTTATAATGACAGATTTTAGTTTTGAAACACACGAGGTCGGCTGGCTTGCAGTGTTTTTTCCTCGAAGATTGTCTCCTCTCGAAAGCTGGGGGTGGGGACAATGCCACCACATCCTTAAAAATGGGGGTCAGCTACCTCCACTGCTCCCCTCCGTTCCCACCTTGGTGTGTGAGATGTTTTGAGCCATCCATGACTCAGTCAACATGACTGCGGGAGTTGACTTACCACAGCCGCAGTCCCGGTCAGCACCCAGCTCACCGGCCTGGTCCGCCATGTTCCTGGGCGAACAATACCCACACCCGGCCACAATGCCTGCAGCTTGTTGCTGCCATTGGACAGCAGCACTCCCATTGTGTTGTAGGCGAGTCTGTGATTGGTGGATGCGCCTGGACGGCGTCCGGTGGTTGGCTGAGGCTCGGCGGCCCGCCAGAATGTGCCGGCCGTGCCTCCAGCCTCCCAGCAGTTGGAGCTGGCGTCCGCCGTGGAGTGGGGAGACAGTCCGGGAGAAGCGTTCAGGAGACGACGTAGAGGTCAAACGGGAGAGATAGCAGCCCGCCACCAGTTGGAACGGCCTGGAGGTCCGGCTGTCCGTAGGGAGCGGCCACTCGTCCTGACAAGAGGACTGGAGGTTCTGCTGAGAGCAGGTAAGCAGTAGGGCATCACTGTAAAACAATGGTGCCTAAACGGTGATATGTGGCCCGATTTGATGTCACTGGGTTATTCTGAACCACCCACGTAGGCCTGGGAATTCGAACCGCAAATGCTATAGTAAGAAAACATTGATACGTCCAGCCGCCATTAATTAACGTGCATCGACGCGCATTGACGGGGGGCGGGTACCCAACCCCACCCCTCGGGTTTTTCGGAGACAGCATAAAAACGACGGCGCCTAACGCCAACGTACTTGGCATACCTTTTCTCTCGTCATTTTTACAACTTTTGTCAAAGTTTTAAGGTCAGGTCCTCTCAGGTCAGGTCACCAGTACAGGTCAAGTGACCTAACCTCAAAAAAAGTTTAAGATAGCATAAGTCGGAACAGGGTGAACTTATCCGAATGAAACTCATATCACATAATGGGCCCACCAATTTCTCTAAAACTTGTTCCGGTGTTTTTGATATCGATGACCGAAGGTCAGGTACGAGCCATGACCTTCCATTGGAAGTACATGGGAAAAATGGTTTTAACTGAATACCTTAGTGACGAATGGTGATAGAGCATTTATTTTAGCTTCATTAGATTCGCCTTGTCTCTGCAGTTCTAATGATATGCATTTTATCTAATTTGACCTTGACCTGAACTCAGGTCAGGTCAAATCCTTGATTTGACCTAGCAAGGTCATATTATATATTATTTGATTCGGCTTGCTGCGTGGATTCACATGGTTCAAGTTGTTTTGCTCTATCTTTACTTGTTCAGACCGAAACTCAGACCGAAACTTTACTTTACTCAGACCGACTTGTTACGACCGAAACCCTTCATTTGCATGTTATCCCTATGACGGCATGTTTTGACCTCTTGTGACCTTAAATGTGACCTGACGAAAAAATGTTACGAATATTTTCCATGGAGAAGTGGATGGGCTACCCAACGCCGTTTACTGTTTTTCGCTACCTAGCGTGTTTCTTGAGACCTTTGGGGGCGGGTACCCGCCACCCCCGTCAAAGCGAAGGAAGCTCAGACCCCCGTCAATGCGCATGTTAAGGCTAGCAGATTCATTTTATCTTACCTTCAGTATACTTTCCAGGACCTGGATATATTTTGAAAGATGAAGGCATTACCACAAGGGCCGTATTATTTGCTTTGTTGAACGCTCCAGATGATTTTTTGCGAATAGACCGTTCCATGTTTTTCGCAAGATTTCGAGCGCAAGATGAATACATTGTCGTAGATTCAAAAGTATTAGCTTAAGGACTTAAACGCTCAGGAAAAATTGTTTGAACAAAAAAGTGTCGATGTTTTTTGCAGGCCTGCGACGAGCGGTTTCCAATCCATTCTAACCATACCCAGAGGAAAGCTGATGCCATTCCCAATAACGCATCGGTGTGAAGCTGGCTTCTCGACGCTGATAATCAAAAGCAAAGCTAGGGACCTATGGGAGCTTAGAAAAATATTTGCGTTGCGCCCTATTTTCAACAAGACTCAGAAATAAGCGATTGTTCAAAAGGAGAATTAATGGATGCTAGCGCGGTCTCAGCTTTGTTTTCATAAAAAATAGCATTATTCCAGCTTAAGTGTGCAAATATGTGCAACCAAAGGATTGGAAAACTTATATAATGGGTTTTAAACTGAGGAAGCAATTTTGTAGTGTGCCTAGAAACCACTATTCGCAGGTTTCATTTCCCCAAAGTTTTCTATATTGAATTTCCGCACGCTTTAAAATTGAAGATAAGGGACATTATTTCCTGATTTTAAGCCATGAAGGAATCCCTTCTATTTGGCAGTGCATGTCACGCGATGCATGTTAACAAATGTCATGCTTCCTGCAAAGTTACATGCAGTAAGCAGCTGAGCTTCATAATGATACCTGGTGCTAGGTCAACCTAGGATAGTAAGAAGAGGCCATGTTTTTATTTTGAGCTGTTGAATGTGGCGACAAAATGTGGTTTCTTGAATTTCAGTCCTGTTTTCATGAAAAGTCCGTGTTAGAAGTTCAACAAGGTGTGACACTCCCTTTAACATCATGTTTGCTATGGATGGGCCCATTCAGTTGTTTTAATTTTACAATGGTAATCAGTGAGGGCTGGAAAAAACGCTTTAGATACTGACTGATACTGTCCCTGGGTTCCTACCTTCAATTAAATCGCCCAGCGTTCAGACGTGTTCCTCAAGGCGTGTGTGTTTCTGAATCAGGATGCACTATTTCTAGTTTGGAGATGACTTTCGCCCCCGGATATGAATGACCTCCGCTATCTTTCTATTGTGATGTCATTTTGAGTTTTCCCAAATCTGTATTGATAGCGGTTGCTTTGGAAGCATTATGCCTCAATGCCCATTCGCGAAATGGACTCCGAAAGGTGTTTCTGGTGTGGAATTCAGCGCGTTACGCCTATATCGTTAAACTTAAGCTGCACTTGTCATTTAGCCTCCCACATGTTTCAAATATATGTTTCTTCCTTACACGAGTTGCATGTAGGTACAATATTCTGGGGGCGGTGCATTTGCTCTTGAGGCCAGGTTCGCAGGTATGGTAAGTCTTTGAGCCAGAAGGGCACTGGGATGCTGAAATATCGGATCGCGCAAGATTGCTCTTCAGGGTGTTTCTGCATTGCCAGGGTATACGTTGGGATCAGATTTCCTAACTAGGGGTTGACCTCGACACAGAGAGGTTCATCTACGCGCTGGAGTGCCAAGTGGCCGTCCTCTGAGATACTGCGTCGCTAGTGCTGTCGTTGAGGCCGCTGAAGCTTGAGTCGTGTTTACCTTCATGAAGAAATCAACTCTTGAACTACGTTGGACATCGCTTTCGTTGTAGTTTCTCCTGTGTTTTCTCGATAGAGCTGGAAGTTGTCTTCTGGTTGGAGGACAGCTTGGTGGCTCGTCGAAATTATCCTCGAATTGCAGCCTTCTTTATCAACATTGGCAATTTGGTGGATGATAAATGAAAATGCCAGAGTGATTTTATGTAAAGCTTAGTCGAACATTTTTCATCGGCATCGATTCAATCTGAAGGTGGCCGAAAATCGTATTCTTTCCCATGTCAGTATCATCTTCCATAGTTCCATAGTATCATCTTCCAAATTTGCTGTTTCGGTGTTGTGAGTTCAGATGAAGGCTTTAAGTTGTTGGTAAGATCCAGAAAAATTCTGCTGAAGTCATCAATGTACCTTGTGTACAGGTTCAATCTTCCTGGCGCATTTTCCGATGCAGACTCTTCTAATTTATGCATGAAGATGATCGTTTCTCACTGGGCGACTTTGCTTTCCGCATGACAATGCCATGTTTGCCATAGCTCTCGTCAAATCTAAAACAATTATACTCCAAACAATGTTTGTGAAGGTTAGTGACGTAATCAATCGTGAGTTCCAACAGTTCTACGTCATCTTGATGCTCTTGTACAGACAACACATTCCACTGGTGCCACTGTCTCGTCCAGTGGAATGCTATTATAGGGGTTAGCGAATATGCGTCTAATAAATTTAATACCTGATATACAATTTAACTCTAAACAAACAGTAAGATGGCCAAGGTAGCCCCCTCCCCAATGCCCCACTTCGGAGGCAGAAAGTCACACAAAAAATTATGAGTTACACAGGCTACTCTTTGATTTGTATATCCATTACGACTTTCCACTTATACGCAGAGGCGGGAAGCTCGCCAAAGCATCAGCCGGAGATAGCGCCAGGTCTTGAACTCAGACACCGGTAAAGTGCGACTCAGATCTATCGATGCAAACTAAGAAAGTTGCAGTGCATGACGAGGAAAGCATTGCTTTGTCCGCTTCTAAAGTTCGGTTTCAATCTCATAGGTGATATCTTCCGTATTGTGTCCAAATTAATTCAGTATTTTTTTCAAACGGATGCCCTTTCTGGCTTTAAATCCGCTGGTGATAGTTTTAACCCTCGCCCCACCAAGGGCCATCAATGGCCCCCTAAGGTTTTTCAGACTAACAGAAAAAACGACGAGGCGCTGCACCGCGGTTGAGGGTTCCTACCTCTCACCCCATCATTTTCCCACCATCCCTGACAGTTTTTACACCGGGTCGCACAAGGTCAGGACACGAGGCGAGGTCAACCAAGATCACCTCACTTCATCTTTTGAGCTCTACCATAGCTGCATTTCTAAGCTGATCGATTTCAAACTTCCTATACTTCATGACCCTTTCAGGGTCTACAAAATGTATATCCGGAATTTTTCGATTTCGTGACCTGAGATCAGGTTACGAGATGACCTCTCCCATTCAAAAAGCATGGAGAAAAGCTGTCTTATGATTTAAAAGTCACAAAAATGATTGCAAATGCTCAGATTGCTAAAAAAACGTTCTTGGACACGATTTCATGGATCCCAGGGGTGATATTTTCTCTTTGACCTATCTTAGGTCATCACAGGCAGGGGTGCAGCCAGGGGGCACAGGGGGCACGTGGCCCCCATCGGTGCCGGAGTGTCCTTTGATCGCTAGACGGTAAACCCGCGTTTAGGCCGCGCCGCTCGAAATTTAGTGCCCTACGCAGTTGTACCTAGATACAACTAGACTGCATTTAGCGATTAAAACTATGTATTGTTTGACAATTTAGTGCCTTTTTGGTCAGCTAGGGCATTCAGTCGGCTTTCCAAGCACTCGGGAAGAGTATGGGCACGTAATCTGTTTCCAGCTAATGCGTCATCGTCGCCAATAATCGTACGGGCGGACCTAATCTGGTGCCCACTGAGCTGGTATTTGCCCATTGAGCTGATCACGTGCCCTCTTCCCTGAGTCAATGTGGTGCCCCGTGAATAAATCATTGTCCTTTGAACCTATCTAAAGCTCTCTAAGTTAGTCTGATGCCTCTGAGTTTGCATGGTGCCCTATTAGCTGTTGTAGTGCCCCTTGAGCTGATCTGGGCCCCCTGAGCTAATCTCATGCCTCCCAGAGTTTATCTTCTGTCCCCTGAGCCAATATGGTGCCTCTTGAACTAATCAGGTGCCCCCTGAGCTGGATATTGATGCCTCCTTAGATGATCTGGTGTCCCCTGAGCCGGTCTGGTGCACCCTGAGCTGATCTATGGCCCTGCTCTGGTTTGGGGGCTAGGAGCTGATCTGTTCCCTGGGCTGATCGATCTGGTGCCCCTAAGCAGATATGTTGCCCCCTGAGCTAAACTAATGTCCCCTGAGTCGATCTGGTGCCTTCGGAGCTAGCATTGTGCCTCTTGAGCCCATCTCATGCCCTCTGAGCTAGCTTGGTGCCCCCTGGGCAAGTTTGGTGCTCCCTGCTCTAATCTGGTACCCTTTAAGCTGATCTGTGCCTCCTGAGTTGATTAAGTAATTTCCTCAGCAGTCCTATGGCCCTGAACTGAGCTGGGCCCACTGAGGCTGATGAGGGCCCCTGAGCTGATATGAGGCTCATGGGCTGATTAAGTGCCTCCTGACTTGATCTGCTACCCCCGAGCTGATTTGGGCCCCGAGCTGGTCTGGGAAGACTGAGCTGATCCCTTGTCCTCTGAAGTGATATGGTGCTCCCTGAACTGATCTAGACCCCCGCTCTGGTCTGTGGACTAGGAGCTTATCTGGGTCCCCGAGCTGATCGATCTGGTGCCCCCTGAGCAGATATATTACTCCCTGAGCTGAAATAACGCCCCCTTAGCTGATCTGGTGCCTCCTGAGTCATCATTGTGCCTTCTGAGCCCATCTGATGCCCTTTGAGCTACTCTGGTACCCCCTGAGCTAGTACGTTGCCCTTTAACATGTGCCCCGCTGGGAGGCGAAATTCGCCCCCTCCTGGTTTTCCCCAGATAACGCAAAAAACGAAGAGACGCAGAGCAATGAAACTTACAGTACCTTATTCCTGATAAATTTTACGCGTCTGACCAAATTTTTGAGATCAGGTCATGTCAGGTCAAGGAGCTATCTAAGGTCAAGCGACCCGACCTCAAAACCTAAAATCACGAGTTTGAAGCAGCGCCTAAGGAATATGTGCCAACCGATCAGTTTGAAACTTTCACAATATGATAAAATCATTGGGCTCTACAAATATTTTATCTCGGCATGGTCTCCCTGGCATGGCCTCCCCTGGTGTCCCCTTCTTCATGAGTTGGCTGATTTGTCTTTAGCTCTATCCAAAACAGTCGTATGTTGGCTAATTTAGTGAGATTTCGATGATAATTTTTCGGTTTTAATCCAGTTTTCCTTCTCTGTCAATGCTTGATTTGCATTTTTATTGAACCAAAGGTACCCAAAAGTTAATATAAACTAAGATATAGTATAATTATTGAAAGGTTTGATACTACGCAAAGCCAAAGGTTGTATTTATCATACGACCGGTTTCGGAGCCATCTCGGTCCCATTATCAAGTAACAAAAACAAGATATAATAACACAAGCTACATAGCTACACAGTGCATATTTCGGTAAACTCTGTCGAATCGTCTTTGTGATGCTGCTAGTTGCTCAAAGATAAAACATAACGCGTGAGTGCTTTCTTCCTTGATCCTTATTTTTGCTTGAGAAGGTCCAAATACGAAATTCCAAATACGAAGAAACCAGGCCCCATCTACAAAATGGAGTGCACAGATTGCAACAAGATCTAAATAGGAGAAAGCGGAAGAATGATGGCAATTAGGTCTGCTGAACACAAAAAGTCACTTAAAGCCCTGAGGGAGATGACCTTAACTGACAGGCAACCCGAAGCCACCGCCGAACGCTCATATGAAACAGGACATACTATTGATTGGGACGCAGAAGTAATCATTTTTTAAATTATTTAAATTTTGTTCAAGTTGTTCCTGGTAAGTCTGCTGGAGTCGGAGTCTCACTAAAGTCATCAAGGGACTTGTCACGGAGACCCCGACCCCACCACCCGAACGAGCAACTCCCTCAATGGAGGGTTAATTTAGAAGCCAAAGTTTAACGTCCCAGAAATCACAGGGACGGCCGCCCCGCTCAGGTCACCCTCTCACCAGTCAGTTGCCAGCCGACCTGTACGTCGGGTAAACTATTGAGCGCCGGAGCGTCTCAGGGGAACGGATCCCAAGCCTGGACATGCACTGCCACTGCATGATTCTGAGCAGCGGGCCGGAGCCCAACGCTCTACCAACTGAGATACCGGAGCGGCTACTTTCGAATCCAGAACAAAACAAAGCCAAATTAAAGAGGCCATCCAAATACAAACAACAACAGGAGAAAAACTAAATCGAAATACATAGGCAACTACGTGTTGTATCAAGGCTGGCTCGACCTTCTCAAGCAAAAATGAGGATCAAGGAAGAAAACACTCACGCGTTATGTTTTATATTTGAGCAACTAGCATCACGAAGACGATTCGACAGAGTTTACCGAAATATGTACCGTGTAGCTATGTAGTGTGTGTTATTATATCTTTACTTGGTAATGGGACCGAGATGGCTCCGAAACTGGTCGTGTCATAAATACAACCTTTGGCTTTGCGTAGTATCAAAGCTTTCAATAATATATTTCACCAAAGCCATGAACCAAACTGAGAATAAGATATGGTATGTTTTTAGGTTAGGTGCCCTTACCCCAGGGTGCCCTCAAGGGTAGTGTGCCCCCTTATACCAAAGCTCTGACTGGGCCCCTGATCACAGGTCACCAGGGTCAAAAATAGTATTTTGACGATAACTTTTGATCTAATCAAGCTAAAGCGCTGAATCAAACGTCATCGTGTATGTCTCGTCACTGGCTCTCATTTGATTTATGGCAATGTCACTTTCTGACTTTTTGTGACCTCAGGTCATATTAGGTCACGAGGTGACCTCTGGAGGTCAAACCAATAACGAAAGGTCATTATGTTCCACATATCGGAAAAAGGTCTGGCATTTTCCTATCAAATTTACTTTACCAGATTTCAATAGCTGTAATGGTATGAGAACTATGCCTAGTTGTCTTAAGCATTGCATATTTTAGTGGAAATAGCCTATCGTGACCTAACTTGACCTCTGGAGGTCAAAACATTGACCTGAGCGCTTAAACATACCTAGCAAAACCTTACTGAATTCACACGAGCCTTCTAATACACTTTGCAGATTTGCACTAACACTCATATTTTCGGAGTTAGAGGGAGGCCACCGATGGGCCCCCGGTGGGGCAAAGGTGGTGCCGGACCCCCGATGGAGCGCGGGTTATGCCTTTTGCTCAACTGCTTCTACGGGACAAAATTTACTTACATAGGAATGAGTATTTTTTGTTACACTGCTCAGCTGGAGACAGAAAAAAGGATGGTGAAAAACTGTCGAAGCGGTCAATCGATGCATCAGTTTGGGAAATGACAATCCCGTATTTGTGTGGATTTTGCGTCTGAAGAGGGGCGCGAGCATGTATTTAACCACATGATTGAGTCGAAACTGTGTCCAGTTCCGTCTCCAGGACAGTTATCTGGGATTTTTTAGACATATCAGTATAATTGTTTAAATTTAATTTTAATTTCTTTATATTTGATTTCCCGTCGAAGTCATTTAAAGATTGTCATCATCATACTTAGGGTTTAGGGGCGCACCGACATCATAGGTCATACGGCGCCCATAACAATGAATTAAGAAATACACATCATGGTATTAATCGGTTCAGTCAGTGTTAAAATTGCAGGGTGAGACACAGATAAAAACAAACAAACGAGTCGATGGTAAGACGAGTCAAGGAGTGAGGGATACCAGCAGTCCGTGCATTTCAGGGACGGCTACCTCCGGGAGAGTAAATTACATGAAAGCTAGCCTTGTTTAGGAATAAAACAATATTGGAAGTGTCAGCAGTGCGGAATTCTCCCAACAGATCCTCCAGTGAAGGAGCAACCGGCAGATATTGCGCCCTCTCAACCTCGTAGTCGCAACAATCCACTAACACGCGTGTCACCGTGAGTCGCCCGTCGCACATAGGCCCTAAATGCCTCCATCCGTGGCCAATGTTACGAAAATGCAACTTTTTCACTGCACTTGAAGCAGGCATGGAAAACACGAACCGTGCTCTGGAAGTCCTTGTATAGTTGCTTGAAGTAAGCACTCGGGCGCCCCACCCGCAGACCAGAGATCTGCTGCGAAAACTACGTAAATTTCAAAGTGCTTAAAATCGGCTGGGTGCCTAGTAACTGCCAAAAGGCTGGCTTAGAAAGAAAAACCAAGCTCAAATATACCTTTCTGGTGCCTCCTGTTTTGTTGTTCGTGGTTACGCTTATAAATTTATGGCAGACCAAGATTGTCATATCGTTGTATATTGATTAAATGTATATAGTTTGCAAAGTTTCAAACTAAAATTCCACCACAATTCATAGCGCCATGGCAATATCTATAAAATATATTACGGACATCTTGGGCTGGATTGAGTTGCTCCAAATGCCCCTCTTTTTCAATGTCATGATTACGCCCATTTAACATAAAACATATATGTCGAATGTCATTTTTCTGCGTCATTCAATCATCTGTCAAATGAGCTCTTTTGTCAAAAAAATCGGGTGGAATTTGAGGTATTGCGAAGGAATTTTCCACGAGAAGTAATAGCCCTGTTCCAGCTGTCAGCACAGTTTTGTCAGCGCCAATCAGCGGGCCGTGTTGCGCCTACGTCACAGGAATGTAGCCTCTCCCCGGGAACTAGTTCTAGAGGTTTTACAGGCTGATGGCCTGCTGTTTGCGCTGCTGAAAAATAGTAAGTGCACGAAGTGGCCGTCTAATATTTTTTTAATGGAATAAAGGTTTAAGTTCCCTTTGCTTAGCACAAACAAGAGACGATTATGGCGCTGATGTTTCTTTTCTGGAGGAGAGGTTGGAGGTCCTGCTGACAAAACTGTGCTGACAGCTGGAACAGGGCTAATATTGGCTATGGATGGAGGCATTTAGGGCATATGTGCGTCGCAGCGCGGGCCGCCGGCGGACCATCACATTTAAACATTGTACCTAATGATAAGTTACATACAACATCCATGTGTGAAAACTAGGTTTTGGGAAACTGAAGGTGAAGGAGAAGTCGCCAAGCTGAAAAACCGGGAAAACAAAGAAAAAAACTGGAACGCCCTGGAACACCGGAAGGGAGTCAAATATCTCCTTTGTTCTTTGCATTGTTCATTAATGATCTGCCAAACGAAATTCAAACAAATTCTTTGCTATTTGCTGACAATGTGAAGCTTTACCACCAAATTCATACTCCCGAAGACTCAGAACTGCTCCAGGCTGATCTAGATAGATTGGCTAAGTGGTCCGAATCCTGGAAGCTAAATCTGAATCCCTCAAAAATGTCATTCGTTTAGAATCACTTTAAAAAGGAACCCCATCCCGCCAATGTACAAAATTCGAAACACACCTCTGGAGCACATGGACAAAGTTTGCGATTTGGTTGGATTCCAAATTGAACTTTTCAGAGCATATAAACATAATCGTCAGCAAGGCAAACGAGATGTTGGGTCTGTTAATGCGCTCTCTTCAGACTGGCCGAGGTGGTGGAAGACTTAAGGAAGGACCAATTTTGGCTTCATATTTTGGCAATGTTCGATCAATTCTGGAATATGGATGTGTCACCTGGGGCGGAGCTGCAAGATGTCATTTGGACAGATTAGACAGGGTTCAACGTAAATTTTTTATTTGGCTCGCATCCAACATTCACACATCTCGACCATCTTAGTCCTTGTCATACCATGATCTCTTAAAGCTCTTCAAAACTAGCAGTCTGTCCCAGAGGAGACTCCAGTAGGACATTTGCTTCGTACTCAAAATCATAACCGGGAAGGTGGACTCCGCGTGTCTGCTCGGGAGCTTCCCACTCCATGTACCTCAGCGGCGAACCAGGGGGATGCAAAGCCACCTTTTACATGTTTCCCTGCCTCGTGTGGAGACCGTCAAAAGAGGCTTATTTCGCAGGGCAGCGATTGCTTTCAATGGCCATCTTGGACGCTGTCCCGAGGCAGACCCCTACGCTTCGACCTTTAGCAGTTTTAGAGCCAGGGTGAGGAAATATGTTAAAGCTCATCCATTTTAGGCTTCTTATCTTATTTTATGCCGTTTTTCTTGTCTTAATGTATTGCAGTGCTTCTGATGTATTTTCATATGCTTCATATTCATAGCTTCCTGTATATTTTATATCGAGTGTTTTATATTATTGTTGCAGGAATAGGTTGCATTACATTGTTACACGGTTGCGTTATAAATATTCATTGGTGTGCTGTTTTATTGCTTGACTTCAGCTGTAATTGGGTTTCCACATACCTGTTGCTGATAAACCTGAATAAATGAAAATA
Organism: Lepas anatifera; assembly: GCA_034440635.1. Classification (NCBI taxonomy): domain Eukaryota; kingdom Metazoa; phylum Arthropoda; class Thecostraca; family Lepadidae; genus Lepas; species Lepas anatifera. Next base: position 84,529 of record JAOTON010001821.1, on the reverse strand, counting down.
AATGAAATGAAAATGAAAACTGAAATATGAAAATACAAAGTAAAAACTTTAAAGGGGAGAAGTAACGCCCGGTAATTGTTTTCCAAACTTCCGTTTTTTTCTGCGACGATGACTCCCAAGAGCCAACGGTTTTCTGCTTGGTTTTATATCGAATCTAGTCTATTTTAACAATCTAGTCTTGCCGCCCAAAAAGGTCTTATAACACGTCGATGAAGATCGAAAACTGAGACCAAAGCACTATCGGGATTGATGTGCAAAATAGGAAGTTTCGAGGGACTAAGTCCCTTATTTCTCCCGGCTTGACCTAAACGGCTCTGGTCCCCAATATTTCACGGCTCTCAGGCTGCTCCCAGGCACTGCTTGAATGTGTTGGTGTGAAGGTTTTAATTGAGTTTCAGGGAGTTTGGATTTGCAGGTTTTTCGGAACATGCGTTTTGTTTGTTCTCCACGTTGACGGTTGGATTTTGGCAGTTTCTCAATGAGCTACCCTCACTTAGCGTGTTGTGAATTTAGCTACGTAGTCCGTTTTATCTATTTACCGTACCTAGTTATCTTTTACACCAGTCACTAGGTTTCACCAGTTGTGTTTCTGACGCCACTAGACTTTTGAGTGCTTCATTTTTCTCATCGTAGATGCTGGGAGTTGAGTTGTATGGTTTATAGCAACTGGAAACTTTTTATAAATTTTTGTGTGTTTTTTATGTTTTTGCGTTCCTGTTTCCGGGAGTATTTTTGTCTTAGTAGCAAGTATCATTCATACAACGCACTCACACTATGTACAGAGCGGAAGTTTCCATTTGCCGGCACCCTTACGGGACAGCGGCACCGCACTCGGCGGGCCATAGGCTGCTCCAGTCTCCCCAAGCCGCAGCGTCCGGCATAGGCCGAGCCCTCACATGAGGGCCGCGGGCGGGAGACCAGACCGGTGGATCACTTTAAAGGCCGATCAGGCCCGTGCATCCACAAACAGGGACGCCGGCTAGCACGGCGTTGATTCCACTGCTGCGGCGCGCACTCCCCATTGTACCGCTATCTCCTGGGTAGGAGGCGGCCGCGGAAAAGGCTGCCATAGGTCAGCCTTGATCCAGGGGCCTTCCACACCCAAGCGTGACGCCTTTGCCAGCTGCGCAACGGGGGTGGCAAATTTTTGAGTGTTTGTCTTCGGTTTCCGTGGATGTTTTACATGGTTGTCTTGTAGCTACGTCTGAGAAGTTTGGTACAAAGCATCCTTTCATTCCCAATTGATAAGAAGTATCATTGTTCCTTGCTGATTGATTTTATCCGCTTTGGAATCCAGCTTGTTTCGTAATTGTTTTTTGGTCCTTGTTCCAATCAAAAAGACGGAAATAACTTTGACTGTATTCAAGACGAGCTTTCCGTTTTGTATATGTGCGGCTTTTGGCCCTCTTAGTTTGCGAGTCGGAGGATGCTTGCCCCCGCTCCTTCCCCAATATTACGGAAGTGGCTCATGCCCGCCACCTGGTCAAAGGTTAAAGAGGAGCAGAGTAAAGCGGCAGCTTTTTGCGAGCGATATCTGAAAAATTGATGCACTTTACACCAATTTTAATTTCATAGTGAAAGCCATAGCTGTGCCAAAATGTATTAGGTACGTCACCAGCCTCGTGGAGGAGTTGGCACATTTGTTAAGTTCTGTTTGTTCTGTTGGATCTGTGTGCTGCCGAACACCGCCCGCTGAACCCGCCGGCGGGCCGTGCGCCTTTAGCCGCACCTCCGTCGCTCGCCCCGTCAGGCGTCGCTGTCGGCGACGACGCTGCCCCCCCGCGTCGCCGACGGGTGGGGGAGGGGGAAACAATGCGGTCTATCTGAGACAACAAAGCGCAGAGGCAGAGCGTGTAACGAGACAGGTCCGATCGCCACGCTCGGCGCCGAGTGACTGGCGCAGAATGGGCCCTCTGTTGCGTCGGTGAGGCCCACCCACGCTGCCCAGCCGGGCCCGGCTCTCGGAGAGATGGCTGGTCTCCCTCTACCAGAGGTGCCTGGCCGCCCGGCCGGAGCCCTGGACCAACTACATGCCACTCTGGAGACGTGGGCGCCCATATTCCAATCTGTTCGACTTGAAAGCCCACACCACTGCATCAGCTTCTGATATCGTGGCATGCCTTCGAATATTCTTGAAAATTTCGCATTTTCATTATTTAAGGGCTGTGCACGTGCGCACGTGAGACGTGGCTGGTGCTGATAGAGTGCATTAACTTGTTTCTTCTTTTAAGCAACTGTTCACATCAAATTTCAGCTCAATTGAGCCGCTAGCCTGAGATATTGAAGAGTGGCGTGCACGTGCTCACGTTGTGAAAGACCCCAAATGTAACCATTGCTATATTGTTCTGAGATCAGCCCGAGTATGCAATAAATTTCACCCGGATCGGATTCATGGTTTATGAATTAGAGCTTGGAGGTGAAATTCGCTCACCTCTTTCCGTGCACCTGCGCACGAGGTGGTTCGACTCGGGATAGAAACAACCTATCACATAACCTATTACACACTGGCCTGCTATTTTTATTCAGCGATATAATTGATCAGTCTGTAGGACCTTGAAGCCTCCCTCACGGCATGTTTTTGGCGATGCGCTTAAGCTTTTCACTGGCGTGACGGTCAGGCCGACCAGGGTCAGGCAGAGTCGTGTCGCTCATCATGGTATCCTTATGTGGGGAGACCTGTTGTCGTTGTTGGTTCCCTGGGGCCGGCCGTAGCTCGGGGGCTCTTGGTGACATATGCAGCGTCAGGCTCAGGCCGCCGCGGCCCCGCCGTCCCGCAGCTGCGCTGGGTCCAGGAAGATTGTCCTGAAAAGACGTAGCCTCGCGCACGCCGAGAAGGCTCCTTTATTTAACGTTTTATTCATTATTTAATGTTCCTGCAGACCGAGCGGTGAGGCAAAAGTTTCATATAATCGGAATGATAGGTCACGGCTACCTCATATGAAGGTCAGGGTCAAAGGTTCCAGCTCAAGACCATACATGCATTTTAAAGGTGATTGATTCCAGTGTTTGGGTCAGATGGCACTACTCAGTATTATGTATGTTATGCTATGGGGATGCGTTGCTCAGTGGTAGGGTACCTGCCTTCTGGGTCACAGGTCCAGGGTTCAACACGTGCGTTGTCGGGGATTTGAGCCACCTTCACTTGACGGGGGCGGGTACCCGCCCCCCTCCCTAAGATCTCGAGAACCACGCTAGGTAGCGAAAATAGTAAACGGGGTTGGGTAGTCCATTCACTTCTCCATCGAAAATATTTGAACCATGTTTTTTCAGGTCACATTTAAGGTCACTAGAGGTCAAAACATGCCATCATAGGGATAGCATGTAAATGAAGGTTGTCGGTCATTTCATCTGAACAAGTAAATATAGACCAAAACAATTTAAACTATATGAATCCTCGCAGCAATCCGAATCCAATGATTATAATATGACCTTGCTAGATCAAGTCAGGGATTTGACCTGACCTGAGTTCAGGTTTTTTGATTAGATAAAATGCATATCATTAGAACTGCAAAGACAAGGAAAATCGAATGCAATTAAAATAAATGCTCTATCACCTATACTAAGTTATTCAGCTAGAACCATTTTGCCATGTAATTCCAATGGAGAGGCCATGGCTCGTACCTGACGTTAGATCATCGATATAAAAAATACCGGAACATAATTTAGAGAACTCGGTGGGCCCATTATGTGATATGAGTTTCAATCGGACAAACTTTTTGAGGTCAGATCACTTGACCTGTACTGGTGACCTGACCTGAGATGACCTAACCTTAAAATTTTGACAAAAGTTGTAAAACTGATGAGAGAAAAGGTATGCCAATTACGGCGGCGCTACAAGCCGCTGTTTTTGTGCTGTCTCCGAAAAAACCCGAGGGGTGTGGATACCCCCGTCGATGCGCGTGTTAAGTCCCGGCAGAGCTTCTGAATAAGTTGATCTGATCCCCAAATCCCACCCAACAGGGGTGAGAGTCTGCGACGCCGTATAACCATGTCAAATGATGTGGTTAATCCCAACAACTATTACTTTATTGTTAAAGTTATTCAATGTCAAGGTCAAAGGTCTTTTGTCAAAGTAAAACCGTCATTTCCCGCACAAAGGCTGTTACAGTGACATTAATTTTGTACCTAGGTTATTGAGAATATGTAATAAGTCCTATTATTACAGGTCGGTGGCGTTGATTGACCTTGATCTCAAAATGCCAGAGTACATTTTGTGGGACTTTATCTCTATGACAGCTTACTTTCAGTGTATTCCCGCCTTCTTTCCGCACAATGACGGCATTTCCAATAGGTCTCCATCACGACCCAGATTTGACCTTTATGACTTCGTTTGCCCTTGAATATGTTGACCTAGGTCAATGAGAATTCGCTATGCAGAATGCCATTATGACTCCCACAGGCCCCTGAACGGGCGTTTTTCTAACACTCTTGGTTTCTGAGATTTTATAGGGCCACTGTAAGACCCCCTCTACTACACGTTGACACCAGACCCCCTTCCACTGCGCGTGCTAAGGCAGGTCCAGGCTCACTTGTTTGGTGGCAGTGCCTGGGGTTGGGCGGAGGTCTTTGCGTTTGTGCTCTGATGGCTTTACAATAGCGGCGGCTTTGTCGCAGCGGCGCCGTGTTTGCTTACGGGTGGCGGCGTGGCGGGGCGCACCACGCCGGAAGCCGGCCGCCCCCGGGCCACCTGTGCCGGCGGCCCATTCCAGATGGCTTGTGAGCTGGCGGCGGCACATTGTCGGTGGCTCTGTGTTGTTTGGTTCTGGAAACACGGGCTCGGCATCCAAACGGAGCCGAGCGGGCCGACTGGGTCTCCGATGGCGGCTGGCGCGGAAGGAAAACAAACTGCGGGACGCTGCAGTAGCGGGCTGCTGCAGCGGCGGGCTGCTGCTGCAGCGGCAGGCTGCTGCAGTGTAAAACTGCCGCCCAAGTCAGCTCATCAGTCTCTTACACTTCCAGAATTTACTCTGAAATACTAGATCATATTCTTTCTGGCGATGATCGAATGTATTAGTGAAGTGGCCATCATGGTGTTAAAAATATCAAGGAACAGTCATACAAAGTACGGCAGTGCCATTTTGTCGACCATCTCGGAAACAAAACTTGGCATGAGGGCAGTGGCGGATCTAGCCGGTAGGTTGGGAATGGGGGGCAAACTAAGTATGATCATCATCATCAGTTTATTTGGGCGCATCCCACAAAACAAGGCATTTCATGCACCCTGCCAAGTAAGAAAAATCTAGTTGTGTAAAACATGCGTGACAGAGTAAAAGTGTAGACAAACTCCATACACTCGTTAAATCAGACATTCAAAACATCGTCTCTTAAAACCCGTAACAGACTGTGTCTGAAGCCGGATCGACTAGCAGAGTGACGTACTTCAGGCGAAAGAGCATTGTAGCGGGCTGCACATGCAAAACTCAACCTACGCTTTCCAGCGTTCGTCTTTGCGCGTGGGGGACGTAGGTCGCCTATTTGGCCAGTGTCATGATGATGATTAACACATTTAAACAATGTTCTCAGCGTGTGGTCAGAATATTATGTACAAGACAATGTTGATACTATTCGGTAAGTTGATGAGAATTGAGCAGACCAGGTTGCCTCACATCACGAGATATATGGTCAAACTTGCGCTTTCCGGTATTTACACGCACACTAAAGTTAACGAGTTTTTCAACACGAAGCAGTTGTGTGGTCTCGCATGTACCATAAATAGAAATACAATATATTATGACAGATATGACAAGACCTTCCACGACTTGTTTCAGAACTCACCTTGGTATGAGGTGGCGCGCATGAGTAAGTGCAATAAGGACTCCAGTGCATTTAGCTGTCATATGATCAATATGGTTTTGGAACGAAAGATGACGGTCCATATAAATTCCGAGGTTTTTACTTCACGTGATTCTGATACGACTGTATCACCCACACGTATGCTCACCTGCGGATGGCCCCTAATCATAGCTCTAGCTCTGGTACCCATAACCAGGACCTGTGTTTTGGACGCATTGATCTTCAGTGAATTTTGAGAGAACCAACTTAGCACGACGGACAGATCTTTCTCAAGAGATGAAATCATACGCTGCAGGTTCACTTTATGGCCTGATATCAACAGCTGTGTATCATCGGCGAATTTAATAATGGAAGACTTCTCGGCGTACAGACTTAGTACGTTCGCAAAGATAGAAAACATCAGACAACAGGTAGATCCGCCTTGAAAAACGCCAGATGTGTTCGGGAGAGGTTTCGACAAAATCTTAGACCCCTGTAAGATGAGTTTGAATTGTTGCTGGTGGTTTCTAAGGTAGTCTTGAAACCAATGAATATTTACGCCGTATACCTAACTCAAATTTTTCGAGTAATTTGGCATGGCTAATAACATCAAAAAATTTGGACAGGTCCAATAATACGAGAATCGAGATTTGTCCGTCATCCATAGCCCGGTATACCTTGTCTGTCACGGCAGTGAGTGCTGTCTCGGTAGAATAGTTTTTTTCTCTAACCGTGCTGCGTTTGGGAAAAAAAGTCCCCTATCGTTAAAGTAGGTGCTCAGCTACCTGTGCACCGAGCGCGCGGCAATTTTTGTGATCGCATGTAATCTTGTTATGGGGCGTCAATTTGATGGATCAGAAGTGTCTCCCCCTTTCGGTATCGGTACAACAACACCGTGTTTCCACAGTCGTGGTCAGTAAAAGTAAAAAGCACATAGCAAAAAAAATCACGGGGTGAAAGATTTTGCCCTTTTTTATTTAATTTAACTAAACGGCAGGTTTTCGCGGTAAATCCAAGTCCAAAAGTAAGCAAAAACCATCTTGGGTTGAAAGATGTGGCTACAAGATGCTTGCTTTTGCTTTCCAAGACCCAATGTTTACACTGTAGTTGGCTGGTTCTATTTGAAGTTGAAAGTTGAAGCACCAAAACTTTGCTTATAAGCTAAAAAGGAATCGGGGCAAGAAGGAGATCGACCGCTGGGCGGAAGGGGAGAGGCGAAAAAATAGTTTTGCCCCGAGCTTTTCCGTTTCGGGAAACAAATGCCTTTTTGCCCTCCCCCTGGATCCACCGCTGCATGAGGGGGTGGGGGCGAAAAGCCACCACCAGACCATGATTAGGTTAATTATGTAGTTTCTGTTCTGCTGTTCGAGAATGCTGAAATGTGTTTAATTATTTCAGATGTCTTCCAAGCGGAAGTCGCCACCTTCGAAGCTGCGTGCGCTGCCGGCTGAGCTGACCACCAATCACCCGGAGCCGCCAGGAAGCTCTGACGTCACAGTGTCGGATGATGGCACTGAGCCGGGCAGAGCATCTCCACTCTACCGGCGCCACGGCAAAGACATGGAGAGCGTTCTTCGAAAGCTATCCTCTAAGATACTGGACGACATCGCTGTGTCCATGTAAGATTTAAGTATAAGTATATAAGTAACAATGCATCTCTCCATCTTTTTAATCAATACTTTTCCCGTGGGTGGATTGAGAAATAACATGAGATCAGCTCTAAGTTTTTTCCTGTCAAAGTGGAAATCTTTACCCACAGAATGAAGTAATTTTTGAAAACACATAAAGTGCGGAAAACACTGAATTCAACTCAGTTTTGTCTATGAATTCCTTGACAAAAGGTTTTGCCAAAACTTGAAAACAACACCGGTGTTTCTTATGGATCGTGTTTTTCTATGGTCTTAAAATTTCTTTATTGACCAGGGTGTAGGAACCGTTTGAAAAGTGGGAGGTCAACCTTAGAAGGGATCCACAGCCCAAGGGGCCCATAAATATGAGCAGTTTTGAAATCGCTCCTATGGTGTCAAGAAGGCACACGTGCACACAGGCCTACACTAGCTTTTCCATACATGACTTCTTAAGCTCTGTCGCGCCGTTACCTTTCATTGAAGAGCTCCGTGGTGTGTTTTTCGCTGGAACTGGCCCCTGTCGTCTTACTTTGAATGGATTAGACTCTTCACTAAAGGCTGGCTCCGTACTCTCTCCGGTGTCGAATAACGAGCCGCCATCATCTTTAAGGATACTGACTTTCATCCTATGGTCAGTCATGAAGCGACTTTAAAAACAGCGTCCGACATGGCACCAACACGAAATATATCAGACTTAAGTGGTCTGACTGAAAACACTCAACAGCACAGGAAACAGAGAGGTGGACGTTGCTTTCGATCCGCTACCATGGATATTTTGTTTCATAGTGCGGCATGATACCTATAGAAATGCTCGATGGACATGCATAATATAGGAAAGAAAAGAGGTACATGGCAGGATTGGGAAAAAACTGACGCGGAACGTGTGTTTCGAATCGACTACGCGGATTTGAGCAGGGTCGAAGGCCGAGGTAGTGCCCGAAGGGGACGGATACGGCACAACCAATGCGCTGCTGGGCAACTGACACGTGAGCCCTGGACCCGGCGCGGGAAGCCGTCGACGGACACATAAATATAAATGAGGGGTGCCTCCTAATCGAGATCAACCATTGCGAAGGTGCGGGCGCCGGGATCGTACGCTGTGCGTGCTGTGGTATCAGCGAGCGCACGGACACTTTGACCGCTGACGAAACACGCGCAGCGATTGTTGGGGAGGGGGCGGTCTGGCTCAGGGAGAAAGAAGGGAGGTAAACGGTGGGATACGGAATCCGGTTCAGTGGTGAATCAGTGACTAACAGAACTGCGGGGTACTCCATATGTAACAAATTTTTTAAGGTTGAAATCAGTACTACGTTTGTTGTCACAACGGTCAACAATCACTCACTATCTCCGAGGTATGGGAGTATACACAGAGCCTGAGCAAAGAAGAACAGTTCTCAACTTTCTGGTTAGTCAAAATTATGACCAAGAAAATTATATCAGCAAAGGGACCTGGTTGCACTTTATAACTGAAGATACAAATATTTTGTAACAGCATTTCAATGACCTCACAAAATTTGGATGCCCGAGAGTCCGTAGTGTAACTCGACGATGGAATCGCCGAGGAGAGCCAGAGGAAGCTCTTGGCTGTCGGCACTTCACTGCCGGGGTCTTCTTTTAGTGAGCAACGGTTACTTCGAATACATGAGTGATCCAATCTCAAAACAGACTTCAGTAATGCGTGCTCTCCATCAAGTTCGTATTCACAACATGTCTGGTATCGTACCATGGGGAAATTGCGTTTCTGCAAGAAACCCATTGGCATCCAAATCAAACAATTCACCTCATAGTCGCCCCAGTCTGATCTTTTTCCAGCACGCTTCTTCTGCACTTCTTCAAGCACTCGAACCGAGATCCTAATATCTGGAAACAGCCACCGCAACTGATAGAAAACACTGCTGAGCGCAAAACCATGCAAAATTTTTGCAGCTCCCAATGGTCCGGAGCCAAACAACCGTCTGTTGTCCAGATGGTGACATAACGTGAACAAATTGTCGAATCTCTGTGCTGTCGGCTGTCGGAACATTGAATGGTCGACATTTGTGACGGAGCTTCAGTAGTTTTTGGAGATCGCTTTGATTTCATCTTAAATATTTCTTTTCTTGAATCGTCGACTGTCTGCCCGAGATAAATGGACTTGTGTACAGCCTATGATGCACATTTCATCCCCCTAGCCCTCAGTCATAGCTGTAGGAACAGGGGGAGGGCAGTGGTCTATGATCCCTCCAGTGTTCAAGATCTAACCATTAGCCCTATGGCCATGACAGAAAAGAAACGACTTCAAAATACAGCTTGTCCCACCCCACACCCCACCCAAAAATGATATTGACGTTTTTGCACCTATTCCCTAAAGTATAACCGGATTTTATCACTCGCTGTCCGGATTTATCTCACCAATGATATAGCATAACTAGCACAGTTTCAGTTGATAGTATTTCATGTTGTTTTCATCTGGATTAATTATCATTTTCAATGTATATCTAATATATATATATATATATATATATATATATATATACGTTTCTTTTGTTTAGATTTACATCTCTGTTGTAAGCGGCAAAGTCAATTACGCCCCACCCTAGAATCACCTACACTTGGTCAACAGCCAAAATGGATCCGGCACGTGAACACCTGTTTCTGCCTATTTCGATAACGCTGATTTCAAATTTAGTAACCGTTTTTTGCCATCGGCCCTGGTTTCTTCTCCAGAGCATACCTGGTGTATAGCCCCTACGCTTTCCACACACTGTCATCAGCCTAGCCTTTTGTGGAAAAATATAGATCAAGGCTGTCGCGAATCCGGATTATCTGCACCCAGACAATGCAGCTTATCAATATACATGTGAATTTATTGCAACGGAAGACTACCTCGCATTCAAGTGCATGAACATTGTACATTGAACAAGGTTTACGCTCGGTCGCACAAGCTCGCCGGTATTGAAGACCGAGAGGTGACGTCGCAACATTATATGATAAGGATTTTATGTCAGAGTCACCTCCCTTGAAGGTCGAGTCTAAGTAAAAAGTCACAGGTCAAGGTCATACCACCATTTCAAGGTCATTGACCCTAGTGCCTTTGGTCGGATGATGCCGCCTAATATGACGTATACCATGGTATGACGTCATACGCTAGGTCACTCAATCTTGAGCTCACAGTCGCAAGTTCAAGACAAAAGTCATGGGTCAAGGTCAAACCTTATTTTCCGCCCGACGGTTGCCATCGTGCTAGTTGCAGTACATGTTATAGGGAAAATGTAATATTTTGACGTCAAAGGTCAATGGCCTTGAACGACCTTGGCCTAAAAGTTTCAGAGAACATTGCCTCAGACCTTTCCTCTGTTACTTTAAGCCACTTTCTCTCCATATCCGCCTTCTCATCGCATAATCACGGCATTTACCAATGCCTACCCTGCACATACAGAATTTGACATATATGGCCTCGTTTTACCTTGAATATATTGACCTAGGTCTATGAAAATCGGGTTTAAGGTAGAATACCCTAGCCTCCACAAACACCTAAACGTTCATTTTCCTAGACCTCTTGGGTTTGCACTGTCAATGTCACTGATTCCAAGTAGGCTTGCACAAAGACGACACACAGACATACTGGATCTCAAAGTTTTGATCTGATACGGCATTTCTGCTGCCAGATTCGTGTTCAGTGCCACAAATTACCTTAGAAACGAACTATTTTATATTTGATCCACGACAAAAGTTAAATTTTGTTGACCAGTGCTGTCAAACATGGGCGCTCAACACCACTCCTCGATGGTCTCTGAGATACTTCCCGTTTCCTCGTGGTATAATAAACAAATAACGAATTTAGCCTACACTTTTGCCGATTAAATGCACTGTGAGTATGAATGTAAACATCTTAACAGTAAACCATGAAATTCTCCAATGAAAAGCATCTACTCATGAAATGAGCAATCCTGAGAATTGTTTCAAAGCTCCGTGCCTTTGCAACGCACAGACCTGTAGTTAGGCTGCACCGCATTACGCTTCCTATGTGAAAACTGTGCCGCACTACATATCCTGTAGCTATGCTGTCCCGCCGAGCCCACTTTGAGTCAGGCAGACTGCAGATGTTTTAACCTTGTCAGAGCTTCATGTCTAAGAATGTCTGTTTTTCATGATGATTTACTTTATATATTCTTTGAAATTGTATTATGTGATATATTAGCATAACTCATACATTTATTTAAATAAACATTTTCGAACATCTTAACTGAACTCGGCAGCCAAAAGTGAAGTATTTTCTGTCGTTGCACCATCAAGTTTCCCCTAAAACTAAACATTCTCACCACACCCTGTTCCGCAGATCACGGTCTTAGGACGTCGTATGCCACGAGCGCACTCCCACTTTGGCACCCCCGTGTAGCAATACCTAATGAGCAAGCGTCTGCGCCGAAAGTGAAAACGTCCCGTTTTCACCTTCTGTGGTGAAGCCAAAGTTTTCCAAAAACAATATTTCATTGAAATCAGCGAATTTCCTCGTTTGCTTGTAGAAAGTGTGACTTGTTTTTCTTGCCCTTTTTTAACATGATAACATGTTTTGTGGGGCCATTTGCTCCCTCAGTCGGCCGAAATTCCCCTCCCCGTGCCCAGAAATTGGCCCCCTAGTGAAATAGACAGATGACTTAAATTGACCAAATGCAGACTCACCTAACGAAAATAAGACAGAACACCACCCGATAATTATAACTTTGTTCTATTTCTGGTCCCAAATTGGCAATCCACAAAAATTGTGTTCAGCAATTTCCACCCGTGGCTGTCTACTCCATCGTGCGAAGAAGAAACAAAGCGTGTAGTTTCGGGAAATCCCGGCAAAGCAGCCTCAGCATCAACTAATCACAACGCTGGATATGAACGCTGGCCTACAACCAATCAAACATCCTGTTCTATCCGACCGGAAGCCCACATCCCAGCCAGTACCGTGACATTGCATAATGCTCTCAATTCCCACGCAGCCAGTTGTCAGCGCTAAGAGCTCGTTCGTGGATTACTGGACACTGTGTAGTCAAAGTGCGTAAGACTGGTTGCTGGTGTGGCGGTATGAGGTGCTTAGCATTTGTATTTATTATTGTGGTGGTGGCATACATAAGCGTCGTCACCGGCAAAAAAGTGAGGGGGCCAGCCAAACTTCAACCTGATGCTGAGAGCAAACTTTCCACGTTAGTGCCAAAAACTTTTCGAATTTGGGCTCCTCCTTGCCTTCCACAGCGGCTGGTTATACAAATTTCCGGTTTACTCCCATTTGACTGAGATCAGGAAATTGTTGGTCAAAAAGTGGGGGGGGAGGATTGATGATCCCAAAAATGTTCTGGTTGCATGGATGGCGATAGCCACATGGGGCTGGAAGGGCACCCCTTGCTTCCTATTAGATGGGTAGTGTGCTAAAAATATTGCGTGAAGGTAATATCAAACTGTCAACAGTTAGTTTTAAACAGTGATACAAGTCGCTTTTTCTGTGGTTTTATGACTACCGCTAGGGGTCGTTTTGGCCTCAAATCTGGCTTTTGTGGTGTTTATTTGGCTATTTTAGTGGAAATACAATTTTGCCCCTCTTTGGCCCTTTTTCTAACTCGGTTTGAACTTTTCCGCTGAAAAAAACCTAGCAGCCCTGGGCAGCATTTATAATCTCTAGACATGGAATAACAAAAAATTGAGAAACATTTTTTAACACTAACGCGTCTAAGCTTTATCAAACCCTCTCGAATGGGGTCTTGCTCTTTGAAGACACTATAATGACCAGCACAAGAAAGCCCCCCCCACTGACTTATCCTTAAAAATGCCCTGCCGTTTTCTGCTCGTGATGGTGACGAACGGTGCCTTACCTAAGCCCTCAACAGCGCTCATATATTATGAAACGAAACACCATCGATGATGAATACTTGAGAAATTCCCCGAAAAAAAATCCACGAAAAAAATACGGCAACATTAGTCGACCCTTGAAATAACAGATCTCCTGTATCCCAGCACGTGCTCAACCCATATTTCAGTTTTTACCTTCGGCATGACAATATGGGTCCGCTTCGGCACGTGCCGGGGGCAAACTGTATACCCCACCATCACTAAAATTTAATATGATTATAGGACCGCATGAGCGCATATACATGCAAAATTCCAAGCTCTTAGCTTGCGTCGTTTTGGCTCAAGGTACTTAAGCGTGGCCATGACATACGACGAACGGATATTTTATGCACCCAAATCAGTCAGGTCAGGGGACCCCAGACCAGCTCATGGGCCCTGAAACTAGCTTATCAATGGACCCCACCAGAGCATATTTTAAGCTATAAAGTGGTGAGCGTTTTGCCCACCAGACCCCCATGCTATGTCCACCAGTGAACGACCCTGAACGGCCCAGTGCCCACCAGCCACCAGTCTTTTGATCCTTTAGGAGTGCCCTTTCGGTGGGAATTCGTGCCCTTTTCAGCTGAATGCCCACCAGTCCCATTTCCTTAAATATGCCCTGAACCTACATAAGCACAGAGCTCCCCAGAGGCTCAGCACAGAGGGCCCTAGGTTAGCTCAGGGGGCCAGATTATTTTAGTGGCCCGACTCAGCTCAAGGGTCCCCCAGTTCTTTTTTAAAACCCATTTAGTTTTTCCAAGGCCGAGGAAAAATAACGTCACGGAGCGCCGCCGTACTGGGTACTCCTTATAATCATGTGTGCAGCATTTTCTCTAACTTTCAGGCCTGGGTTGTCTCAGCTCAGATCACCGGGTCAGGTCGAGTGACCTTACTTAAAAAAAATTTCAACTGGCATCAGTTTGTTTAACCCGGCACCGCCTGGACTCTTTTCCTATACACGACCGCCTGGGGTTCCGACCGGACTCCCTACAATCTCGGGAACCGTAAGTGAAAGGGAAAAAATGAAACTGCGCCGGAAGCTCCTTTCTGCCTTCTTCTCTGGAACCGAGTTTGATCAAATTGACCCGTGACGTCACAGCGGGCCAAAATGGGTCAAATTTAAACCCATTTAGAAAATCACTTATAACTCAGGAATCATTAGACCTAAAACAAAACAAAAGACACCAATGTCTTAGTCTTGAGCAAAGCATTTGAATGGTATGCTGACCAAGGCATGGCAGCAACAAGGTATGACTGACCTTATGGCAAGGTTCAAGCTCAAGACTGTATCTTGTTTCGTTTAAAAGTTTTAGACACAAACAACTCCAAAAATTGTGACCTTTGATGGTGACCTTGGCATTGATCTGACCTCAGAGTGAATGATAGCTTGCAGCTTTTTTGTTTCAAGAGCTTTCAGTGATATTTAAAAACTTTGAACTAGTTCTTTTAGAAGCCGAGTTGCACCCTGGTTTTGTCAGCCTTATTTTAGAAGAGCAGAATCGCTTTACTTGGGTCTAGAAATGACGCCATGACTCGTTGATCTGACCTCACCTGCAGCTAGTTTTTGTCCGTAAGTTGTCAAATTTATCTCCCTACGGTTCTGCAAAGTGACATTTGTCTCATTTGAATCGACTCGGAATGATTTGCAAAAAAAAACAAGGGGGCCAATTGGATTCCAGGGTGACGTTTGTATTTTATACTATGACTTAGGGTCAGGCAGGGATCCTCTCCATTGGATTGACCTCTGCATTGCAAATGTAGTGAAAATACAAAATGACGGAAATGGATTCATTCTTATAGATACGGCTTAGAATGACTTCTACCCAGTATCTCGATAACTTAGGCCACTCTCAAGCGTCTGATCGAAGGCCTTAACCTGCGAGCTCTGAGGGCTTTGGTGCTACTTTAAAAGTATGCTCTTGGACTCGGGTGAGCAACTTCGCAAGGAAGCGTAACGTGAATCTATTTGTATACAATTGTGCCTGTTTTATCTTTATATCAACATAAGTTGGGAAGTAACCGTGCTCTGACCTTGGGTTGAGTCATCTTCGCGTGTTGGTCTGGGATGGCTATATTATGAATAGTTCGATTCCCCGTAAGGAGGGTATTCTAATCATGCCTAAAGCTGCCTTTAGTTTAACCCAGTCAGAATTTACAGTAAAAACCTGTTCCAAATCTGCCACTTTCTGTGGCCCGTTATGACCTCAATATTGTCCTGAGCAGCAAAGTGACTAATATAACTCATAATCTTTTTTCTTGGGCTATACACAGAGATTTTATTTTTGGTTTTCACATAGGATCCGAAATCGAGGGCGTGTTTGAAAACCCACGTTCGCGCTGGGGCAGGGGTTAGAGTCAGTCTGTTTCGGTGAGCCTTCCAGTGAATCTGTCCGTTTCACCGCTGCAGTGCACCACCGTCTGTGCGTCTGTTTGGCAGGGACCAGGGCGTCCCCCCTGGTGACGCGTCGGCCGGCCGCGCTGCTGCCGCTGCTGCTGGAGAGACAGGTGGAGCGACAGCGGGCTCAGCAGACCATCGAGCGGCTGCGCCTGGTGCAGCGCAGCCTGCAGCAACAGCAGCAACAGCAGCAGCTGCTGCAGGTGGGTCCTGCTGCCGCTGCCAGCCTCGGCTTAAATTCGGAGGCCCCCTTTACCACACAAAATATCTTTAAAAACTATAATAGGCCTTGAAGATTGCAAAAGTTTTTCAGATGAGGGCGCAGGTGCTTGTGCCGGCGAAAAGAGCCATGAGCTATTTTAGGAGACCCCTTCCTCGAAACCTGACCTTGGATTCGTCACTGGAGGAGGCCCCTCAAGTGGAGGCTCCCCTTCAGCTTGTCCCACATCCTGCCTCCTGGCAGGTCATGGCCCCTCCGGCGTGAGCGGGTCCGCGCCGCAGCCGTTTACAAATCGGACCTAGCAAGAATTTAGACGGGCTTGGAGAGGAAAAGAGCTTATATTCCCTTCAAAGTGAATAGGCTTAAAAATTGTTTTCATGGTCTGTGCAGTAGGGTACCACCTTCTTGCGTCAGTTTTTTGCGTTTAGAAAATCGGGGAAAAATATTTTGAATTTACGTCAGCCTGATATGTAAGTCCTTGAGCCGACGCATCCAGGCGTGCTCTTATTAGGTCACCTCCCAAAATACCTCTCTCTGGCACGATACAGCTTCACCACAGCTGCGCAGCATTCGCACGGAAGAGCGTCATCGGGTACCGCAGCGTTTGGATACCCGAGCTGGGCTAACGAGGTGCGGCGCGCCGCGGCTGTGACGGGTATGACGCCGGCATGTTGTTTGCGCGTCACGTGCGTCAGGTAGCGCCGGTATGCGGCGAGCGGCCCGTTTGGGACAGAAGGAGACCCAGCATGAGCGACGGCCGCCGCGACATGACAGGTCAAACGGCGGCGGGCTGTCCGCTCGCAGGCTGCCGCGGGTACGCGCCTTCATTAGTCTCGGCGGCCGACTCACTGACAGACGCTCGCCAAATTGTGATTAAGGTCTGATTTTGATGCACGTTTGGGCTGCCATTTGCGAGTTGATTGATATGAATTTTGAGTTAACATGATGTTTAACACGCCGCATTGACGGGGCGGGTACCCGCCCCCTTGGGTTTTTAGGAGATGGCATAAAAACGGCGGCGCGCGCCGCCGTACTTGGCATTCCTTTTTTCTCATCACTTTTGTAAAAATTTTAAGGTTAGGTCATCTCAGGTCAGGTCACCAATACAGTTCAAGTGACCTGACCTAAAAAAAATTAGATATCAAAGTCGGAACAGGGTGAACTTATCCGATTGAAACTCATACCACATGATGGCCCTACCGGGTTCCTAAAATATGTTCCGGTATTTTTTATATCGATGACCTAAGCTCAGGTACGAGCCATGACCTCTCCATTGGAAATACATGGGAAATGGTTTTAACTGAATAACGTAGTAACGAATACTGATAGAGCGTTTATTTTAGCTGCATTAGATTTTCCTTGTCTTTGCGGTTCTAATGATATGCGTTTTATCTAATTTGATCTTGACTGACCTCAGGTCAGGTCAAATCCTTGATTTGACCTAGCAAGGTCATATTATATATCATTCGATTCCGCTTGATGCGAGGATTCATATAGTTCGAGTTGTTTTTCCTCTATATTTACTTGTTTAGATGTAATGAACGAAAACCTTCATTTACATGTTATCCCTATGACGGCATGTCTTCACCTCTAGTGACCTTAAATGTGACCTGTCAAAAAATGGTTCAAATATTTTCGATGGAGAAGTGGATGGGTTACCCAACGCCGTTGACCGTTTTTCGCTACCTAGCGTGGTTCTCGAAATCTTAGGGGGAGGGGCGGGCACCCCCGTCAAAGCGAATGTGGCTCAGACCCCCGTCAATGCGCGTGTTGATGGCCTGCCTCCTCGGATCCTGGATGCAAAATGGAACTACCAGAGCGAAGTTATATATTCGGGCACAATCCTTCATTAAAATCAGCATAACATGTAAAATAAGTAAAATCACAAATTCTTGATCATATTGTCGCAAGACCTCGAATTGAGTTTCATTCAAAGGCATTTGTATGAAACTTATTTTGAAGTCTTGCTAAGCTATTACCAAGAATTTGTTAAACATTATACCCAGTGGCGCAGCCAGGGGGGGCACAGGGGGCACGTGCCCCCCCCATCGGTGCCGGGGTGCCCTTTTGATTGCCAGGTTGTGTGCCCTTTTTGGCCGTGCCGCTCGAAATTTAGTGCCCTACGTCGTTGAGCCTAGATGGAACTAGACTGCATTTAGCGATTTGAACTATTGTTTGACAATTAAGTGCCTTTTTGGTCAGTTAGGGCATTCTGTCGCCTTTCCAAGCACCCAGGAAGAGTATAGGCACGTAATCCGTTTCCAAATAATGCCTCATCGTCGCCAATAATCGTATGGGCAGAGCTAAACTGGTGCCCCTTGAGCTCATCTGGTGCCCCCTGAGCGCTGGTCTTGAACCTTGGAGCTGATCATGTGCCTTCTGAGCTGATCTGATGCCCTCGTAGTCAATCTGGTGCCCCCCCTGAGAAAATAATTGTGCCTTCTGAATCTATATAATGCTCTCTGAGTTAGTCTCATGCCTCCGAGCTTGCCTGGTGCCCTATTAGCTGTTTTAGTGCCCCTTGAGCTGATCCGGGCCCCCTGAACTTATCTAATGCCTCCCGTAGTTTATCTACTGTCCAGGGCCGCAGCCAGGGGTCACAGGGGGCACGTGCCCCCATCGGTGCCGGTTGCCCTTTTGATTGCCAGGTGGTGTACCCCCTTTGGGCCGTGCCGCTCGAAATTTAGTGCCCTACGCCGTTGAACCTAGATGGAACTAGGCCACATTTAGCGATTTCAACTATTGTTTAACAATTAAGTGCCTTTTTGGTCAGCTAAAGCATTCTGTCGCCTTTCCAAGCACCCGGGAAGAGTATAGGCACGTAATCCGTTTCCAGATAATGCCTCATCGTCGTCAATAATCGTACGGGTGGAGCTCATCTGGTGCCCCCTGGAGATGATCATGTGCCTTCTGAGCTGATCTGATGCCCTCGTAGTCAATCTGGTGCCCCCCCTCCCCTGAATAAATAATTGTGCCTTCTGAACCTGTAATGCTCTCTAAGTTAGTCTGATGCCTCCGAGCTTGCCTGCTGCCCGATTAGCTGTTTTATTGCCCCTTGAGCTGATCCGGGCCCCCTGAACTTATTTAATGCCTCCCGGAGTTTATCTACCGTCCAGGGGGCACAGGGGGCATGTGCACCCATCGGTGCCGGGTGCCCTTTTGATTGCCAGGTGGTGTACTCTCTTTGGTCCGTGCCACTCGAAATGTAGTGCCCTGCGCCGTTGAACCTAGATGTAACTAGACTGCATTTAGCGATTTCAACTATTGTTTGACAACTAAGTGCCTTTTTTGTCAGCTAGGGCATTCTGTCGCCTTTCCAAGCACCCGGGAAGAGCATAGGCACGTAATCCGTTTCCAGATAATGCCTCATCGTTGCCAATAATCGTACGGGCGGAGCTCATCTGGTGCCCCCTGGAGCTGATCATGTGCCCTCTGAGCTGATCTGGTGCCCTCGTAGTCAATCTGGTGCCCTCCTGAGAAAATAAGTGTGCCTTCTGAACCTATAAAATACTCTCTGGGTTAGTTTGATGCCTCCGAGCTTGCCTGGTGTACTTTTAGCTGTTTTAGTGCCCCTTGAGCTGATCCGGACCCCCTGAGCTTATTTAATGCCTCCCGGAGTTGATCTACTGTCCAGGGGTGCAGCCAGGAAGGTACAGGGGGCACGTGCCCCCATCACTGCCAGGGTGCCCTTTTGATTGCCAGGTGGTGTACCCAATTTGGGCCGTGCCGCTCGAAATTTAGAGCCCTAGCCGTTGAACCTAGATTTAACTGGACTGCATGTAGCGATTGAAACTATTTTTGGCCAACTTTATACCTTTCTCGGTCAGCTAGGGCATTTTGTCGCCTTTCCAAGCACCCGAGAAGAGTATGGGCACCTAGTATGTGTCTACCTATTGCATCATCGTCGCCAATAATCGTACGGGTGAAGCCAATCTGGTGCTCCTTGAGCTCATCTCGTGGCCCCTTGAGCTGATTACTTGCCCTCTAAGCTGATCTGGTGCCCCTGAGTCAATCGAGTGCCCCACTGAGCAAATAATTGTGCCTCCTGAACCTATATAATGCTCTCTGAGTTAGTCTAATGCTTCCGAGCTTGTTTGGTGCCCTGATAGCTTATTTAGTGCCCCTTGAGCTGATTCGGGCCCCCGAGCTGATATCATGCCTCCCCAAGTTGATTCTGTATCCTAAGTCAATATGGTGCCTCTTCAGCTGATTAGGTACCCCCTCAACTGATTATTGATATCTCCTTAGATGGTCTGGTTCCCCCCTAAACTGGTTTGGTGGGCCCTGAGTCCACCTTGTGTCCCCTGAGCTGTTATGTTGCTCCCTGAGCTGATTTAGGCTCCTGCCATAGTCTGGGGGGCTGGGAGCTGATCTGGACCCCGAGCGGATCGATCTGGTGCCACCTGAGCCGCACTAATGCCCCTTAGTCGATCTGGTGCCTCCTGAGCCCATATGATGCCCCCCTGAGAAATCTGGTGCCCTTTCAGCTGATCTGGGCCTCCTTACGTGATTTCATGAGCAGATCTAAAGCCCTGAGCTGAGCTGGGCCCACAGAGGCTGATGAGGGCCCCTGAGATGGTATGGGCTTATGAGCTGATTAAGTGCCTCCTGACTTGATCTGGTATTCCCAAGCTAGTCGGGGACCACTGATCTGATTGTTTGTCGCCGGAGCTGATCTGGTGCCCTATGGGCATCTGTTGTCCCCTGAGCAGCTCTGGGGCTTTTGAACTGATTGGGCCCGGAGCTGGTGAGGGATCCCTGAGCTGATTTAGTGCCCCTGACTTGAACATGCCCCCTGTGCTGATCGATCTGGTGCACCCTGAGCAGATATACTGCCTCCTGAACTTAACTAATGCCCCCTGAGTCGATCTGGAGCCTGCTGAGTCATCAGTGTGTCTCCTGAGCCCATCTTATTCCCTCTGAGCTAGTCTGGTGCCCCATGGATAATATTATGCCCTTTAAGCTGACCCGGGCCTCCTAGGTTAATTACGTGATTTCCTGAGCAGCTCCCAGGCCTTGAGCTGAGCTGGGCCCACAGGGGTTGGTGAGGGTCCCTGAGATGGTATGGGGCTCCTGAGCTGATTAAGTGCCTCCTGACTTGATCTGGTATTCCCGAACTGATCTGGGCCCCGAGCTGGTCGGGGACCACTGATTTGATTGTTTGTCCCCTAGGCTGATCTGGTGCCCTATGGGCCGATCTGGTGTCCCCTGAGCAGCTCTGGGGCTTTTGAACTGCTTGGGCCCCGAGCTGGTGAGGGATTCCTGAGCTGAATTAGTGCCCCTGACTTGATCTTGCCCCCTGACCTGACTTGAGGCCCCTGAACTGATCTGGGGCCCCAAGAGCTGATCTGGGGCCCAAGAGCGGATCTAGGTTCTGAGGGTACCCTGAGCTGGTCCGTGCGCTGAGCTTGTGAGAGCCCCTTAAGTTGGCTTGAGGCCCCTGAAGTGATCTGGCGCCTTAAACTGTTCTGGGGCTTCTTGAACTGGTTTAAGGCCCCATGAGTCTATCTGTGGCCCATTGAGCTAGTCTGATGACCTCATCTCTGGGACCAATGAGCTAGTCTAGTCCCTGGGTGAAGCATGAGCTGCTCTGTGGCCCTGATCTACATCAGGGACCCCTGAGATGATCTTGAATAGATAGATAATAAGAACACAAGGCCAACTCCCATCATCTTGGGGCGGGGTCACTGAGCTAGTCTATTCCCTGGAGGCACATCTGGGGGGATGGGGGAAGTTGCTCTGGAGGCCTCTGATCCACACTTGGGGGCCCCAGAGCTGGTCTTGAATAGATTGGGAATAAGAACCCAATGGAAACTCCCCTTGTAAAACGGAGCTAACGGGGAATGAGGAATCTCTAAAACGGCTTGTGATACCTAGGCACCCCTGGTTATATAAATTGCTTATTATACTGGTGGATTCTGGGAAGGGATGATAAAAGGCATGTGCCCCTGAGCTCAGAGCACAGTCCCCTAAACCAGGATTTCTACTAATTAATTTAGATGAAGAAATAGTTTTCACAATTTTTAGCCCTGTCACACCATCCCCATCCAAACCACCGGCCTGTTCACCTTTTATTTACTCTTAACTGGGACCGAGCCTTGCGAATATTGAACTTAATAAACGCGTTCAAAATGTATCTCCCAAATTTTTCCGGCAGCAAAAATGTGTTCTTCCAAAGACACTATACTACTCCTCGTCCCACGGCGATTGTGGGAGGCAAGGAACTTAATCCGCATTCAGCTAGGGCTCACTCGTCACGACAAAACCAGTGGGCATAACAGAAAAATTTTCGACTCCAATATGCCTTAACCTGCACATTGTAACAGATATCACATGCTCCGCTGATTTCTCTGATGTTAAGTACTTGCGTGAGTTGGCTGCCCTTAAATCTATCCAAAAAGTAGTGTTTTGGCTACTTCCATGACATTTTGGTGATATTTCGTTCCTTTTTTCGGTTTTAATCGAGTTTTCCTTCTCCGTCAATGATTTCTTTGCATTTTTATTGAACCAAAGATGCCCAAAAATTATATAAACAAAGATATAGTAAGTTTTTTAGGTTAAGTTAAAAAGTGCCCTTTTTCCCCGGGGTGCCCCTCAAAGTTGGTGTGCCCCCCCCATACGAAAGCTCTGGCTGCGCCCCTGATTATACCTATTGTATTATACTGATTCTGATGAAGGACTATGCCCGAATATATAATCCCAGCGTACTAGCTCTATTTTGCATCCAGGATTCGACGGAGCAGGCCATTAAACATCTTTGCAACTTATAATCATGCAACTCGGCTCAGCACCGTGAAAGGTATGTATTTTGACAATGTAAGGTTGGTGGGTGACCTTGGTATGGCCTTAGGACAGGTAATTTTTACATTTTGAACCAGTACGGTCATGCTATACATTATTTGATTCACCGACACAAGAGGAATCGAAATATGCAGAAAAGATTACTATATCCTAACCGTCACGAGCTGGAGTGATACAATAGATATATCCTGTTAAATTTTTGAACCAGTCAGGACCTGATAGGGGAGAGTGAGGCAAGATAGACACTGGGGACAGTATGGACATCCTCTGTATTTGGTAAACTGGCAGAGCCATGAGATGAAATGGCTTACCAAGTCTTCTTTAGACGCACTTAGTCGCGATAGCGTGTTGGTGCAGGTAAATTCTGCACTTTCAGCACAATTTTCATGAATGAAAAAATATGTAACAAATCTGCAATATTTTCAGCCAACATCGTAAAATTATTACTCCATGGCTTTCTATAGATTTTTCGTTGATACTGTGGCCTTCAATTCTTTATTCTGTTGCATTATGCTCACTGTTTTCCAGGGTCGGATTCAGGGGAACGATCCGGCCATGGATCCCCAAGTGAAAAAGAGGGGGCGAAACCCTCTTTTGCCCCCCCTCGGCCCCTCGAAATAAACTTATGTTACATTGTTAATCAATTGAGTCTTCCAGTAACAATAGTTTTAAGCATATTGACCGCTCAGAAGGTACTTTTTAGAAGAGGAAGGAATTGCTTCTGAATAGGCGCTGCTTTCATCACGAAATATTTTTTTGGGCTCACTGACACGGTTTTGGCCCAGTGTTTAGTTCCCTACCCACTCGACTGGATCTGCCCCTGCTGTTGGCGCTGAAGGTGGCATCAAAGTGACACCCGAGCAATGTACGAACCTATTCGATAGCAGTCAAGAGAGTTGGGCTAGTTGGTCACCGTGAAGGCCACACTATGGCTGTGTGTGTTGTTCCTTAATATGACTTCCTAAGATCACAATGCATACACGTGCGTCCTGTTTTTTACTGTTTATTTGACACTTATTTATAAATTGATTCCGTTTAACGTCTATTTTTCATGAAATGTCTGTAAAAACATGCTATTGATGTTTTAGGTACCTATGTGGTTTCTCAATAATATTCTTAAAAAGTGGCATTGCAAGTTGGAAACGGAGTCGATGAGCTTACATTTCCGAGAGAGGACGACATACGCCTAATATTGTGAAATATCCATAGCAGAGGTACTGAAAACAGCTTCAAATGGAATGTCCACCCTCTGCTATGGGTGACCATGTTGCCACATGGGTTGGGCAGAATGGACTGTTACTTTT
The DNA here is from genome assembly GCA_034440635.1 of Lepas anatifera. Classification (NCBI taxonomy): domain Eukaryota; kingdom Metazoa; phylum Arthropoda; class Thecostraca; family Lepadidae; genus Lepas; species Lepas anatifera. The sequence goes on along the minus strand of JAOTON010001821.1, from coordinate 60,559 downwards.
GCGAAATTCCACATAAAATCAATGATAATAATCAATGATTCAATGATGCCTCGCTGCTCGCGCTCCAGCCAGCGTTGTACTTCTGGCCCCGACCAGACACGGCTTGGACCAGCACAGGCACGGAGCTCGGGCACTAGTAGGGCTATTCTCGTGTCCAAATACCTGTGCCTTTTTACTATTTTAGCAGCTGCGCGCCAGATTAGGCCAACGCGGGCCAGCTCCTCGAGCCAGCGCGGGCCCAGCCCTAGTTCTTGGTAGCTGACGGTATTGGCCAAAGCTGGACCAGAGCTACTGCTGTGCATTTCTACTACATGCCAGATCAGGCCAGCTGTTGTTGTTGTTGTATTTTCCTCCCGGCCGCTATCGCGGCGTAGCCTGGCGGCTCTGGAGGGCTGCGAAGGCGGCCGCAAGGGCCGCCACGACGTCCCCACCGCGTACCTCTTCCGGTCTCGGCAGTATGTTGCCAAGGTGTAGCAGTCTAGTCCTCATCAGAGCAGGACACTCCATGAGGACGTGACGGGGCGTATCCGCCTCCTCCCCGCAAACGGGGCACCGCGCCGCCAAGCAGCGGACGTCGCTGCATTGTTGGCAGCGCGGGGACGGGTTCCGCCCGATTCGGTGTAGGTACTGGGCCGACCCAGACCAGTGGCCGGCCCTCATCTGGTGGATGGTGATAGCTTCGGCTCTATTCGCCGACGACACTGGAGGCGGCGGGCGGTCACCCACCAGGTCGCGATACCACCCCGGTGGCCAGTCGCGGACCGTCTGTGCGCGGGCCGCTCGGGATGCTGCCCGAAGGACTGACGGTACGTCCAGCGGGGTGTCTTCCTGTGGTAGGGCTGCCGCTTCTTTAGCTAGGGTGTCCGCCGCCTCGTTCCCGGGGATGCCGCAGTGTGAGGGGATCCACTGCAGTAATATCTCGCGGGATCCGGCCAGGGCGAAGAGGGTACTCCAAATGGCCACTCCTGTAGTCGAAGTCTGGGCAGCTCGGCCCAGCGCGTGCCCGGCCCTAGTTATGGGCAGCTGCCGGGTACGCCATGGCCGTGCCAGATCAGGCCAGCTCGGCCCAGCGCGTGCCCGGCCCTAGTTATGGGCAGCTGCCGGGTACGCCATGGCCGTGCCAGATCAGGCCAGCTCGGCCCAGCGCGTACCCGGCCCTAGTTATGGGCAGCTGCCGGGTACGCCATGACAGCAGTTTAGCCAGCAAGCCTTTTCTGTGTATCGAATCGTGTGCACCCGACCAGCATGGTAAGGTGTGCATACGAGACCTTCGTCGCCTAATTTTTCCTTCTCAATAGATATGTTCATGGTTCTGTTTTTTAACTTTGCCAAATCAACTTGCCTTATATGCTTTATTTTATCTTATTGTCTCTAGATTAACTTTTTAAGTAATAGTCAGCCGTTTGCGCAGATGGGCGAATTAACCGCCGCAGAAACTGTTCATCCAGCTCATCCATGCGCGCATGATTATGCAGCACCGAAAACTTGTAGATTATATATACTTGTCTTCGTGTCTTCACTTGAATGAGGTACTGGCGGAATCGCTGAGGTGAGAGCTAAGAGGAAAGGAACGGTCGTATATCAGAGATTAGATTGCGTCAGAGCCTCCGGCGTGTCAACACACACCGCTCAAATCAGCTTATCTGCTCAGCCTGCGGACAGCGGCCGCCACGTGACTCAGCTGGCCACTGATCGCGGCTAATCAACAGCGGACTGCGAGAAGACTGCAGGGCAGTGGCGCGGATCACCGCTGACGTCCGTCAGCCGGTGACTCAGGAGAAGGATGGCGCCGCGGCGCCGTGTCGGTCGGCCGCCGCGGCATGTTTCCGCACGCCGCGCACAATTAGAACCGGCCACACCAGTGACGCCACCTGCCGGCTACGGCAACAGCCTCCATTGGCAGCGTTTGATCGCGCTGTCGGCGCTCGCCCGGCGCGTCACATCTCAGACGCTCCCGCAAACATTGCGTTGGCGTGAAATTTGTTGCGAAGTGAGTGCTTCATCAGTGAGGCGCTGACAAAGTAGCGTGACTCATTTCATAAATGAAGATGAAACAAGATCGCCGCCATCAGAGGAGACCGGCGCTCGTCGGCTGCCGCGCCCGCTTGTTTTGATGGCAGAGGCGTCGGCGTTACCTGGTGCTGACGGGTGTGGGGTTACAGACCGGAGCCTCTCGGAGAACTGCGCCGTCGGCACCTCGCACGCTCCCACAATCCTCCTGTTGCCAGATCAGCCGGCCTCCGCTGCCAACCCGATACGCTTGACACGGTCCCGCGTCGGACGCGTCATCTGGTGATGATGGCCGCTCTGTCGTCAGTAGCTGCTCCTCGCTCTCCCCCGAGCCAGATCCGTCGGCGGTACACCCTGCTGTCCTCCCGCGGTGAGCAGAGCCCTCAGCGGTCCATCGCACTGTCTTTCCGCGGTGAGCAGAGCCGTCAGTTGTCCATTGCGCTGTCCTTCCGCGGTGAGCCGTCGGTGGTCCTTCTCACTGTCCTCGCGGATGGAGTCCAAGGGCAATAGGGCCTATGCGCGTCGCACCGGCGCTCAGTCCTCCATTTAAGAAGACCTTGACTTTCAACTTTTCTTTTGGCGGCCCCCATCAAGACATGTTTTACCCACCCACGTTAATTTCCCTTTAAAGCCTCCAACCGTAAGCAAATCAATAAATATAGCGTTTTGGCTGTTGGGCTGTGTTGCAGGTCATATATGTATAGGTAGGCATTAGGCAGTTCAAAGTTGTTATGTTTAAAGTGTTTACTTTTGAACAATGCAAGAAAAGTGGTTCCAAACTTTCTGATTTTTTACGTAATTATTTTCTGGAGCCTTTCCCGCGGTAGAGTTTAAATATTAACACATGTGTAAGACCTTCGGCAGGGTCCAAAACCGATGGCCCAATGTTTGGATCCTTGTCTTGCAGAATGGGCTGTGAGGGTTTTTTCGTTTTATTGTGAGCAGGAGCTTGTTGGTTGGACCCAGCGATGGATACCTGTGTTCATTTGTCCCTTTGTTCGTTCGGCGGGAGAGAGAATGCAGCACTGTGAATACCATGAGACCATACCATGCATGCATACCACACCATGCACAGAGAATGCTCTTGAGAATACCAAAAGGAACCCTTTTCCACTCCAGAATTAAATGTTTTCGGCAATATTCCCGCCCAAAAGCGGAGGTCGTCCCCGACCCACTTTTCGAGACTGGGGAGCGGGGTGGATCCAACCAGTTCTCGAGATTGGGGAGGAGACCAGTTTTTTCTATCGGCTCCTCCATGGTCCAGACATGAACTGGGCATAATCCTCAACCATACCACATACGATGGGCTGGCCCACCCGTCATCTGCCTTTTCGTCTCCGTTGGGAAAGCAAGGGTCCCTGACGGGCGGCTGGATGAAGCTCTAGCAGGGATTCCTCGGGCTGTCTTTTTTAAAACGATGTTTTGGTGTTCTTTTTAACAAGATGCTCTGTTTTTTCTCTTGTTCCACAAGTTTCTGCCATGCCTCCTGTCCACTACTTCGTGTCTGTTGTGCCGGATCCCTGCGATTATTTTAACGTAGCCTTATTTGGACGTCACGGAGCTGTTCCACATGACACCACGGCTACTTATGTATACAGTTCAACACAAAAACCAAACCCAGAATAGGCGAGGCTCAGTATTGCATTGTAAATATTTCGCTGTTACGGGAGCTCGCCGTCCCACTGCCACAGACGCCGCGGCCGGAGGGCGTGCTGCAGCCGCTGCCGCTGCCGTTCCCGCTGGTACGGCCGGCGCAGCTGGATCGGCCGCCGGTGGCGACACCAGTCAGCCCACTCTACCATCACCAGACAGCGCCGCTCGGGCAGCCCCAGCACCCGGTCAGTAGCCACCAGCCCCAGCACCCGGTCAGTAGCCACCAGCCCCAGCACCCGGTCAGTAGCCACCAGCCCCAGCACCCGGTCAGTAGACACCAGCCCCAGCACCCGGTCAGTAGCCACCAGCCCCAGCACCCGGTCAGTAGCCACCAGCCCCAGCACCCGGTCAGTAGCCACCAGCCCCAGTACCCGGTCAGAAGCCAAAACAGCCATGCTGCTCATAGTCGGGTCTGGGGTTACTGATTCGGGGGGGTGGAGGGGTATACTTGAATTACCTCAGCTCCGCGGCACGGTACTGATTAATTCAACAGCACAGGCTTTGCAACTTCAAAAAAGGCACTGGAGAATATCTTAGCTTTAGTAGGAAGTTCCCAGTCTCGATCTGGTCTCCGCAAAAATCAGAATACCGGCATGGTGCATACAAAAGATCTGAACATCAATCTGGCGTGGGCACTAAAATCAGAATGCCGATCCATCTTACGCACACGCTGCACACGTCTGCCACAGATCAGAATAACAAATCGGTGCTCTTGAGCCCATTCCTATAATACTGGCATCAGAATGAGCCCATATCCCATGTCTACTTCGCCTGTAAAGAATGAGTACGCAGTCCTGTCAACTGTACCGCAAACACTAAGAACACACGGTTCAGCGTTGCCTGCTGATAGTGGCGCTGTGAGCAGGTGCGCTCCTGATCCACGCTGTGTGCAGGTGCCCCCCTGGTCCACGCTGTGCGCAGGTGCACTCCTGGTCCACGCTGTGCGCAGGTGCGCTCCTAGTCCACGCTGTGTGCAGGTGCCCCCTGGTCCACGCTGTGTGCAGGTGTGCTCCTAGTCCACGCTGTGTGCAGGTGCGCTCCTGATCCACGCTGTGTGCAGGTGCACTCCTAGTCCACGCTGTGTGCAGGTGCCCCCTGGTCCACGCTGTGTGCAGGTGCGCTCGTGGTCCACGCTGTGTGCAGGTGCACTCCTAGTCCACGCTGTGTGCAGGTGCCCCCTGGTCCACGCTGTGTGCAGGTGCGCTCCTGATCCACGCTGTGTGCAGGTGCACTCCTGGTCCACGCTGTGTGCAGGTGCCCCCTGGTCCACGCTGTGTGCAGGTGCGCTCGTGGTCCACGCTGTGCGCAGGTGCACTCCTAGTCCACGCTGTGTGCAGGTGCGCTCCTGGTCCAACTCACCGCTGCCACGCTGTGTGCAGGTGCGCTCCTGATCCACGCTGTGTGCAGGTGCGCTCCTGGTCCACGCTGTGTGCAGGTGTGCTCCTAGTCCACGCTGTGTGCAGGTGCGCTCCTGATCCACGCTGTGTGCAGGTGCACTCCTAGTCCACGCTGTGTGCAGGTGCCCCCTGGTCCACGCTGTGTGCAGGTGCGCTCGTGGTCCACGCTGTGTGCAGGTGCACTCCTAGTCCACGCTGTGTGCAGGTGCCCCCTGGTCCACGCTGTGTGCAGGTGCGCGCGTGGTCCACGCTGTGTACAGGTGCGCCCCTGGTCCAACTCACCGCTGCCACGCTGTGTGCAGGTGCGCTCGTGGTCCACGCTGTGTGCAGGTGCGCTCCTGATCCACGCTGTGTGCAGGTGCCCCCTGGTCCACGCTGTGTGCAGGTGTGCTCCTAGTCCACGCTGTGTGCAGGTGCGCTCCTGATCCACGCTGTGTGCAGGTGCACTCCTAGTCCACGCTGTGTGCAGGTGCCCCCTGGTCCACGCTGTGTGCAGGTGCGCTCGTGGTCCACGCTGTGCGCAGGTGCACTCCTAGTCCACGCTGTGTGCAGGTGCGCCCCTGGTCCAACTCACCGCTGCCACGCTGTGTGCAGGTGCGCTCCTAGTCCAACTCACCGCTGCCACGCTGTGTGCAGGTGCGCCCCTGGTCCAACTCACCGCTGCCACGCTGTGTGCAGGTGCGCCCCTGGTCCAACTCACCGCTGCCACGCTGTGTGCAGGTGCGCCCCTGGTCCAACTCACCGCTGCCACGCTGTGTGCAGGTGCGCCCCTGGTCCAACTCACCGCTGCCACGCTGTGTGCAGGTGCGCTCCTAGTCCAACTCACCGCTGCCACGCTGTGTGCAGGTGCGCCCCTGGTCCAACTCACCGCTGCCACGCTGTGTGCAGGTGCGCCCCTGGTCCAACTCACCGCTGCCACCGCTGGTTCCGGCGTCGCTCACCTGCACTGCTGGCCCGGCGGACGCCGAGGAGGCGCCACTTAACCTCACCAAGAGGCGGAGCCCGCCGCCGGATCCGGCCCTGCAACCAGCCTACCACCCGCAGACGTCACTGCACCTGCTACCGCACATCACTGCCGGTGAGCACGAAGATGGCGGTGAGCACGTAGTATACGGCCGGGAGCACGTAGTATACGGCCGGGAGCACGCGGTAAACGGCCGGTGAGCACGCAGTACACGGCCGGGAGCACGTAGTACACGGCCGGTGACCACGCAGTACATGGCCGGTGAGCCCGTAGTATACGGCCAGTGAGCACGCAGTACACGGCCGATGAGCACGCAGTACAAGCCCGGTGAGCACGCAGTACACGGCCGGTGAGTACGCAGTACACGGCCGGTGAGCCCATAGTATACGGCCGGGAGCACGTAGTATACGGCCGGTGAGCACGCAGTACACGGCCGGTGAGCACGCGGTAAACGGCCGGTGAGCACGCAGTACACGGCCGGGAGCACGTAGTACACGGCCGGTGAGCACGCAGTACACGGCCGTGAGCACGTAGTATACGACCGGGAGCACGTAGTACACGGCCGTGAGCACGTAGTACACGACCGGGAACACGTAGTATACGGCCGGGAGCACGCAGTATACGGACGGAAGCACGCAGTATACGGCCGGGAGCACGCAGTTCACGGCCGGGGAGCACGCAGTATACGGCCGGGAACACGTAGTATACGGCCGGGAGCACGCAGTATACGGTCGGAAGCACGCAGTATACGGCCGGGAGCACGCAGTTCACGGCCGGGGAGCACGCAGTATACGGCCGGGAACACGTAGTATACGGCCGGGAACACGTAGTATATGGCCGGGAGCACGTAGTATACGGCCGGGGGCACGTAGTATACGGCCGGGAATACGTAGTACACGGCCGGCAGCACGAAGTACAAGGCCGGGAGCACGTAGTACATGGCCGGGAGCACGCGGTATACGGCCGGGAACACGTATTATACAGCCGGGAACACGTAGTATACGGCGGGGAGCACGTAGTACACGGCCGGCAGCACGAAGTACAAGGCCGGGAGCACGTAGTACATGGCCGGGAGCACGCGGTATACGGCCGGGAACACGTATTATACAGTCGGGAACACGTAGTATACGGCCGGGAACACGTAGTATACGGCCGGGAACACGTAGTATACGGCGGGGAGCACGTAGTATACGGCGAGCACGTAGTATACGGCGGGGAGCACGTAGTACACGGCCGGGAGCACGTAGTATACGGCCGGGAACACGTAGTATACGGCCGGGAGCACGCAGTATACGGCCGGAAGCATGTAGTATACGGCGGGGAGCACGTAGTATACGGCCGGGAGCACGTAGTATACGGCCTGGAACACGCATTATACGGCCGGGAGCACGTATTATACGGCCGGGAGCACGCAGTTCACGGCCGGGGAGCACGCAGTATACGGCGGGGAGCACGTAGTATACGGCCGGTGGGCACTCACCTTACTGCCGGTGAGATGGCTCCTCCTTCCGTGCAGGTAGGTGAAAACGGGGCAACATGGATACCGTGAGTAGAATTGTTCTCCCTGGACCTGATAAACTGGCAGTTCACAAGTGGAAGACGGATATATACCTTCTACGGCTCCTTTCGACGCACGTCCGTCCTGCGTGAAAGCACGTGGGTACCAGCAGGCTGTGAAGTTCTGTATACTTTTCCTAAGTGTAAAAACCAAAAATCATTCGTGTCTTTTACCATTAGTTTCGTAAGGTCAGCGCTGGGATGTTGCTATAAATTGTATTAATTTCGCGAGGTGAGTTGTTTATTCTATTGCATTTCCTGCGCCATAATTTCTCAGTGTAGAATTGAGCTGCACCCGAACCATGTGCGAAATTGGGAGAGGAGCTGAGTAGTGAAAGGGCCCGTTCTTAATTTACTTGATGCAGATTGCTGCGTGATTGTGTACCCCTCATCTCAACTAGCGCTTTTTGACACCCATACGTAGCGCTTGATAACGCCGTGGCTGATCACTCACCCTCCTTTACGTTACGTAATTTATGGACAGCCTCGAAGATGGCCAGTCGGCTTATTTTGCCCTGCCTTTGCGATTTCGACTGCCCAATATGTAATATGCTCACGGAGAAGCTCCGCCCTACCATTTGAGAGAAGCTTTCATTGTTACTAAGCTTAGGCTTACGCTTGTTTTGCATCGAGGTGCGGATGTAAGAGCAAGAGGTCATATATGTTGCTTCCGCCTTCGATTAGTAGAAAGTTGTATCATGGTTCCAGATGCAAGTTTTGATATAATTTCGTCATTGGAACTAACGTAAATTCGAGAAGTAAATGTCAATGCCTCGCAAGGGTGATCCCAAACACCACCCCTGGCGACTAAGTGACGAAGATATTGAAGATCTTAGTGGTTTTGGAACAATTTTGTCGAAACCAAGCATTTTGGGGAGAAGCCTGGAGGGTAGCAAGACTCGGATACCCTCGCCCTTATGACCGCCAGTCATGCCTCCAAATGAGCACGTGGTTTACATAAGTTCCGTTCAGTTGTTCAGTTTGTTCGCAGTCCTTTTAAAGCAGCGTCTCTTCCACAGCAAAGCCGTTTGGGGCGAAGATTATTCGGCAGCAGCGGATGAACAGCGGCGGTAAGCCGCACGTGAAGCGGCCCATGAACGCCTTCATGGTATGGGCGAGAGACGAGCGCAGACAGATCCTCAGGTCGAACCCAGACATGCACAACTCCGACATCAGCAAAATTCTTGGTGAGGAGTTAATGAGTCTTGAATGAGTGAGGAGTTGAGGAGTCTTGAAAACAGTTGATGCAGTTTTGCGTAATCTGAAGTAAGGGTGTGGATTTGTGAAAATTATTGCGGTGGCCAAATTTTCAAACAGAGTCAAAAGCCACATTATCAAAGGAGATTGTATACGTGACAAAGTGTTTGAGCTTTTCCAAATGCCTGTTTATAGAAGAAAAACACGAGGACTTAAATGATTATTCAACCCTACCCTACTTTGACGTTTTATAAAGGATGCCCAGGCACCCCTCCAACAAAGGAAAAATCCACGCCCCTGATTTGAAGTATTAATGATGTAACGCTAGAATTGTATGTATACCCCGGACCGTGAGTGTAGCAGTGGAGCGCAGTGGGACTGGGCGAGCTGTGCTGAGGGCTGCTCCCGCCGCCGCCAGGAGCGCGCTGGAAGGCGATGACCAGCGAGCAGAAACAGCCCTTCTACGAGGAGCAGTCCCGGCTCAGCAAACAGCACATGGAGCAGCACCCCGAGTACCGGTACCGGCCGCGACCCAAGCGCACCTGCATCGTCGACGGCAAGAAGCTGCGCATCTCCGAGTACAAAGCGCTGATGCGACGGCGTCGGGAGGAGATGCGCACTCTCTGGTGTCGCAGCCGGCTGGCCGAGCTGCTGCGCACCTCCCGCACCTCCGCGGCGTCACCCTGCTCCCCGCCAGAGGCGCCACCGGCTGCCCTGCTGGCGTCACAGCAGCCGACGCCGTGGTGACGTCACTGACGCCAGCAAAGGCACTTCGCCGCCGCTGCTGCTAATTTCTGAGTGGTCTGCATTTGTAAATGTCGAATGTTGATGACAATGTGGAGTTTCCTTATCCCAAAATCACTTTGGGAACTTTTCGTGATGGCAGGCGCACTTTTTTAGAATCTCAGTAAGGAACAAGCTAGTTGCGAGATTCATACTCTATAATGTTTTATGCAATATATATCAGTGTGACTTTCAAGGTGTCAGCGTGTTAGCTCGAAAACTCAGGATGGGGACTCGGGCGTGCAGAAGACGGTGAGGAGCTAGGCGAGTGCCTAAGTCGCCTCGGAGTGTCGTTTGGTGAGCTTCTTCGTCACGCTGCTAAGTTTCAGTGAAGTAGTGGTGTAACTCGCCGGCTTCTGCGCTAACTCCTATAGGTTTTACGCGTCTTCTCGACCGCGGAGACGTTAGCGCGCAACAATGTATTGTATGTTTTCTGGGTAAAAAGTGACCTTTCAAATGCGTATTGCGTACATGCATTGATCGGCTATAATAGTCGACAAAGGAATGTCCATTTTTATGCCATCATTAAATTAATCCTAGTTTTTAAAGAGTATCTGTTGGTATCCTTCATTTCCAAGTGTCATACGAATGAAAACAGGCCTCAAAAGTTGTTTTTTCTTGTACAGGCTTTCTTAAAAGCCAAATATGTGTGCGCCATTACTTGTTTAGCTTAATAAGCAGCTGGATTTTATGCTGAATTCCTCAGATAAAAACGGCATTCCAACCTCGCGCGATTACTTCCCAAAAAATTGAAATGGATAAAAACCTGTCCGTTTCCGAGCCTCTCGGCCTCACTTGAAAATGATAATATGCTGTTTTCCTTTCTCCCGACAATCTTGATAAGGACCAAATAAGGAATGAGCGTGGCGCGCTAGTTACGCAGCTGGGTGACCTGTAATACTTGTCTGCCTTGAGGATAATGTTTTATCCTTTGTTTGAGGAAAATATCCTAGCCATTTTCGGGAGAAGGGCTGAATCTTTAGTTGTAGCTGGACGTACATCGGCGACGATCAACGTCCGATGCCCGTAACACCGCTCCATTCAGTACCAGTACTTGCAGTGTTCGTGGGTGGTTTAGTTTATGACTTCACCTATCAATGGTACCTGTCAATGGTTGCTAGTCTGTTGTTGATGATGCGTTGATGAACAAATAATCAAATTGACTCACGGCAAGTGGCTGACTGACAGTTGACTGGCGGTTGACTTAGTGCATTTTGACTACTCAGAAAGCAAAATACATATACCGAACCATACAAACGGAACAGATTTTAAACGGTCAAATTTTCCCTTGCGGCTCTAGCTAGCGCAGTTGCATCTACCATTTTACATTACAAGATATGTACAGTATATCCTGTAATATGGAAGCGCGAGAAAAGTGCCGTCACGAAATTTCAACACCAATAGTGCAAGCTTCGCAACAATCATTCGGTAAAAAGAAGACGTGCAGGCGAGAAGAATCGGATCTCACACACTGTTAGGAACGTGGCACCAGGGGCGGGCACAGGAGAGCCGTTTGGGGGGCTAACTGGGGAGCAATCGTAAAAACATAGTGTTTTTTAAGAAAATCGGCCAAAATTTCACCATTTTGGGGGAGGGTATGGCCCATTGCACCCCCCCATCCCCGCTCTGCGTCCGCCAGTGTGTGGCACCTTTGTTCATTTGGGACTTGAGTGGATTTAGGAGCATTTGAATTGGAAATATTGAACTCTGCCTCATTTCCGCTATGAAATGGTTAAAAACCTGAATTACTTTAAAAACCGTATTACTTACTTTGCCTTTGCTAGAGGTAAAATGTCTCGGCCACTTATAGCCTCTGCAGCTGCAGTGCCCTAAAACTCCAATCATCATCATCATCTAGAGGTAAAATGCTTCTAAATCTGCGGGTCTCGATGATCTGGTATTTTTTTACCAGACGGAACCTCCCCAGCTGTGCTATAAATGAGTACAAATGAAAATGAAGCATTTTTAGCTAAAATCAGCCGGCCGGCCTCAGGACCCAAATTGATACTTTTCTATAAGGATCAATTTCTGATACTTTTCTTGATATGCTAAAATATGATATCACGTTTCAAACTGGTCATTTATAGTTGCCAGGATTTTTACGTTTTTTCCTAAATGCTAAGTTCTGGAACAACTGAAATATCGATCAAGTGGTTTCTCAGCATGCTCTATCAAATGGCTATCTCAGTTCAAATCACATTTGGAAGGTGTCACATCCTCTTTAAATTTATACAAATTTCTACAAATTTCTTAGATTCTGCCACATGGTCGATCTTTTATAGTCGCTCGTGCGTTATGCAGAAAACAAAAACACCCGGAAAATATGCTCTGTGACTTTATGCACCAGACTTTGTCGGCTTATCGTAGCTTTCCAGGGTACAGTTTTGCATATGGCGCTTATTAGATGTATGTTTTGAAAATTAACCGTCATTGTCATTGTCATTCTCATCATGACAGGAACGCGGCACAGAACAAAAGATTTCACGCTCATCCCAAGCACATGGTTAGATATGCTGAAACCTGTTTTGAATACATGTCACAACATCATCACCGCTGAAGAAACATGGGAAGGTCATAATAGTGAACCAAACTTAAGTCGTGGAATTCTAACAAAACTTTCACAATCACGTGCTTCACACCTTGGAGTCGTGAAGGTCGAGGACTGGTCAGTCACGTGCGGCGTGCTTTGCTCTTGGGCCAATGACGTTGATGGTGTTGCCGCAGCTGGAGGAACTGTCGCAGCAAGCACTGCGGTGTCCGCGTCCTGATGCTCGTACCTAAACGACAAACACCATGGCAAGTACCTGATCTTTGACGTGGAATTTCCATTCGCACATATCAACCGTGATCAACGCTAGAAAACGGACTACTTGCGTTTAGAGTTTTCGTCATCATGGCATGAGACATATGGGAAGTCAGGAGGATCTGGCACCTCATGCAATTTACAATATGGCTTTACGAACGGCATGAGAAGGGGAGAACCACCCACCCTTTCAAGAGTGTAATAATGACAGCCAGCGGTGTAAGATTGCTGAAATGTTTACATGTGACGTTCTAAATCGGCCCCTGAAATTTGATTGATGGGCGAGGAAAAAAATTACATTAATGTTGTCGTTAGGTAGCTTTTTCGTATCTGCAATGACCTGTAACTCTCGGGGTTCAAGCAAAGGAAGAGGGTGAACATCAATTAATAACGTTTAAGTTTAGGAGTGCTTTGAAAGTTCGGGAAAACCAAAGTATGGAAAGTTACATTGGTGATAACAGCTGCAAAAACATGAACATAAGGTTCTGACAGTAAATACGACATTGTGTTTTACTTTTGTTAAAGCATCATACCTATCTAGTAGGTATATAATTGTCTCTTCAATCGTAGTGTCCTTGAAGCCGACCACTTGTCTTATGCGCTGAACAGTCTCCCATGCCAGCGGCACTAGACATTCCGTGTCAGGTCCTGGCCTCAGTCGTTTACGACTAGTTCGGCTGAAAGTAGGGCAATAGGTCCACATAAGCATGCTACCCCATTGTGTTATCTTCAAGGTTTGTCACAATGCTGATACGATACTAATGGCAAGGGCTATCATATGCGGAAACGGGGGTAGTATTGACAAAATGCAAATATTGACAATACCGTATGGCGTATAACTCCCCTATACATACATAAGCGCACACCCACACACTCACAGACATTTTTCTGCATTCACAGCGCTTGTTCCAGGCCAAAGAGGCAGGGGAAACGACAACGGATGGCCATGCTACATAATTTCCAATATTTTTAACCATTACTCCATTTGTATTGACTAAAAATAAATGATGTTAAAACACGCCTTGTCCCTTCCCCTTGTTCGAAAAAATGTCAAGCTCATGCCGTAAGCTATCAGTGACGGATCTAGGACTTCGGCAAGCAGAAGACAAGTATTTTGGCTGCCGTTGGACACTTAAACTAACATCTCCAGTACGAACCACAGCCCCTTCATTGATTCTCTGGTATCCTTCCATGGTCTCTTAGTATTCCATCATAAATGGGCATCATAGTAAACAATAAACGTGCCTACGGATTAAATACACACCTGATGTCACGTGGAGAAGGCCCAGCTTGCTCAGCGGAGGCCGTTTCCTGCGCGGCCACAGTCTGCATCACAGCTGGCTGAGGTGGCGGCTGCCCTAATGGCTGCACCAGTGGAGAGCCAGGAAGGTTCTGGAAAACAAGAATAACTTTCTTAACACTTCTAGGCACAAAGACGAGCAGTATTAAGAAGCTTCGAATATTAAAAAATACTGCATTGCAATAAAGACTGCAATGATACACATATTCTAAGATTCTGTACCTAATTTCCAATATGGTGGGCGAGAGGAGAATAGCACTATTTTACCTGTGTATGAAAGGTGGTAATATAGATAATAATTCAGTGGCAACACGAAAAGGAGGCCTCACATGTCTGACGCCACCTATCAAAACTTATGAAACAATACCTGCGAAACTTTGGAAACACAGAAGTTTGCACACCGCCTGTCTACACGCCGCACACCACCGTGCTTTGTGGTGTGTTCAGGTAAAATAAATGACAATGAAACTGGGTTCAAAGCAAAACTTTAAAATTAGTCATTATCCTTAAAGGGAATGTGGCACCTTGGTCGAATCCTGGAATTTAGTGTAATTCGGCGTACTTTTAGCCGAAAATAATGAAACCACTCATTATTTCTCTGAAAAATGAACAAAAATTTCAATATTTTGATTTTTAAAATACTCCTCTAAGAAAAGAAATAAATATCTGCCTGTGGATGATGTCATGATCTGGCAACCACTACCATACTCGAAAAGCTTCAAGGGCTTCGATTGGCTGATGTTCATCGTGACGTCAGCATATGTCGTCACACCAGCAGCTCACAACAATGGCCGCCTGTCGAGAGGTACATGACAGATACATTTCGGGTAGGTTTTAGCTTTTTTCTACGGAAATATCGAGTTCCAAGACAAATGATATATAGAGTACCGGGTTTTCCGACTTGCTTTACAACTTGGCTATATCAGTTAAAATCACTTTATAAAGGTGCCACATTCCTTTTAAAAGAAATGTGAAGGGCTCAGCGACAGACTTCTAACACCATAAACAAATGTGATTTCTATTGCTCGGAATTTCTCGAAAATTGGCGACCCATTGGTAGTTTATGTTGCATATCAACATGAATCATAATAACTTTATCATCTTGTCTTTATCTAGGAAAATTAAAGCCTGGTCCTGCAAATAACAATATGCAATAAATAATAATACGTAAGACTTTGTCGGAGCAACGAGCAAGACAAATGCATTCACACGTGCAAGGGACGAGCAGCACTGCTATTAACCGCAGCCGGCCTAGACAATGCACTAGCACACCGATGCAAGTCTAGCACCATGCAGACAATTCACGCTGTCATGCCATTCAGTTTAACGGCATTTCACATTCAGAGATGACTGATATTCACAACAGTTCAGAAATGGAGTCACGAAATCTAGCTCACCTGGGTCGGGATGGCAGTATCTTTTAGCCGCCGAACCTTGCGGTCCCCACCAGGGCCGGCGTAATCTTCGGTCAGAAAGTGCCGTGAACACACATAGAGAGCTTTGTCCCTGGTCTCCTCCAGGTGGCAATACTGGATCCACAGGTGAGCATACTTGCTTTCACCTGGAGGGAAACTGAAAAAAGGTTAACTTGTCAATAAATGTAGACACGGATATCTTTTTTTCTTTCTGTCACAATCCAAATCCTCATCCCTCTTCATGTGATTCATAGCAAATACCCTTTAGACTGTGTCCAACCTGTCTGTAACACCTGAGTTTTGCGAGATTAGGATAACCCAAAGCATGGTGAAACAGCTTTGTGGAATGCAGGTATTGTTATGGGCTTGAAGTTGTACTGGAAAGGCTCCCTCACTACAACAGCAAACAAATTTCAAAGACAACTTACGAGTGAAAGTGAATGCCAGGCTCAGAGCTACTTGACAGACAGTTGAGCACGGAGCACTTTCTCACCATCACTTCGGCCTTAATCTGAAACAAAAATTGCATACATGTGATAGATAGTCCAAAAGCTTGTTACCCATATAAGACATCCCCCACACAGATGAAGGATGAGGCTTCTAAATTTACCCCATCTAGCATACAGAAGAAAGAACAGGGGATGTGGTTGCCATATACAGGATGAGAGGAAGTAATTACAACAGCAGGCAACAACTGAAATCAAGCCAGCAGCTGGAAAACATAATTTTTTTCGTTCCGTTCATTTTTTATTGTTTCCGTTTTTGAAGAAGGCATTAGCAAGACAATATGACGGCAAGAGTCAAGCGTAGACAAGAAAATGAGGACAGAGTACAGTAAGAAAATGTCAAACCGCACCCCCCCACCAACCACGAACATCGAGAAAATCAGCCATCATGCGCGAAAAGAGAACAAGACAGAGCAGGTCAATGCAGTTAATTTCGATAGTTTTGACCCAGTTGGCTACATCACCCCCAAGCCATCGCCACCACGCGCATTCTCACCCGTGTCCAATGCCCCAGCATACCCGCGTGAGGGAGCGGGCCCCGACCATGGGCAGATCGCCAGCGCCACAAGGACTAAAGCCGAGATGTCGAGCAGCTTAAGTTAAGGTAGCAAGCCACAGGATTAAGTAACGGCAGCGCGTTAAAGTAGAACAGCCAATAAAAAAACAGTCTAGCCGCCACCATTCCCTTCGGACAGCTGAAGCCATCACAGTTCCGTCGGGTGTCTCACCACCACGCCACGACCCATGCCGTCTCTCATAGCAAGCTGGTCGTCCGGCCTATTTCTCTCACTCTCCGGCCTCGCACCGCGGCAGCGCCTCCCATGAGGCAGCCGGAAATGCGAGTGCGAGCCGGAGACACCACCGGCCGGGGTGGCGCCTCCAACCAAACACTCGTCCCCAGCACACCAGCTCGGGGACCAGCGAAGGAGCAGCAGCGCCTGAGCATCTCCACAGGTTCTTCGGGTATTAGTGGAGAATGAGGGAGTTCAGAACATCTCTCTGCATAATACAAGGGGACATCACATCACCACCTACTTGTAAAACAGTGGGCAGTTAAATTGTATGATAGAAATGTAGGTAAATTCTACTCATTTGTTATAATTTTTAATGGAATCATATAGATAGCAATGATATCATATAGAAGCAGGAGGCTCAAGCAGTAGCAGTGCCAGTGGTGGCTTTAACTATTGGTTCCTGAGACCTTTCGGCTCTGCCACCTGTGGGGAGGTTGTTTGCTCCCACTGGGCACATTTGTGTAGAGGACAGGTCTTGCATGTCAATCCAGGCGACACCCTCTTGTGGCTGCCTAGCCTGGCCTGGTGAAGGATACATTCTTTTGTCTACATTATGTACTAATTTTTATTCGCCTCGACCGTCTCTGGTGCAAGCTGGAAGAAGATAAAAATAAGAAGTAAGTCATCATTTTTGGCCTACTATCCTCGTTTAGTCGCTAATCTTTCTCCTTGATTTTTTGTTGCGTTTCACATATTTTTAAGAGCTCTTTCAAGAAAAAAAGCTTCTGCGGCGGGAATATTGAAATATTTCAGGATGGCTAATTTTAGAGAACAATAAAAAACAAGTTTTGTGAAAGAGAACATCAGCACCGGAGATTAAAGAAAATAAAAATACGCAACAATTGAACATCAGTGAATCAAGATCAACGATGTCACAAACACGATGGAGCACAAACAACAAAATTTATCAGATTGAAGACGAAATGAAAACGAAGCCAAAGAATCGAACATTTTCATCCTCATATTATTTTAGTTTAAAAGTTTGAAGTGTGTGTGTGATTGTGTGCGTGTGTGTTTGTTTTTTACTGGTACCTAATCCTTATCCTTACTCTACCTGGAGGCTGTGAGCGCATGCGCCCGTGGCCGCAGCGACCCCTCCGGGTAGAATCCCATCCTCTTGATCCTCACCTTTCCTCATCCTTACCATCTCCTTCCATAGTTTAAAATCACTTCATACTCATTGTGACGACACTTTAGAAGCCACCTCATTTGTGTGGAAGTGTGAGAAATACATGATACATGATACATGATGGCCTCTAGGAGTTTTTTAGTGGGCACTCCTTGACCTCTTCTGTTGTTTTTTAGCCTTGTTTCCAGCATGTACAGATTTTTCCTACTGCTTTTTGCCATCATCTAAAATACATGTGTAGATAAAAACTTATTAAGGTCAAATTTGAGCTTTCTGAATGTTCTGATTACTGTTAAATCTATTAGGTTCAAGGCCCACATATGTTGCTCATACAAAAATATGCTTAACTTATGTTTTACAAAGCACACCTTTTAAAGGGAATGTGGAACCTTCACAACGTGATTTTAACTGAGATAGCCAAGTTGTAAAGCAGGTCGGAAAACCCGGTACTCCATATTTCATTTGTCTTGGAACTCAATATTTCCGTAGAAAAAAGCTAAAACCTACCTGACACCAGCCCCCCATCAGCCCATCGCCTGGCAGCCATTGCTGTGAGCTGCTGATGTGACAACATATGCTGACAACACGATGAGCATTAGCCAATCAAAGCCCTTGAAGCGTTTCAAGTATGGTAGTGGCTGCCAGATCGTGACATCATCCACAGGCTGATATTTATTTATTTTTCTAGAGGAATATTTTTAAAAACAAAATATTGAGCCTATTGTGCGTTTTTAAGAGAAATCATGAGTGGTTTAATTATTTTTTGCTAAAAGTACGCCTAATTTCACTAAATTCCAGGATTCGACCCAGGTGCCACATTCCCTTTAAAAGTTAGCATAGGTACTAGCCGAGTTCAGTTACAGTTGTTACAGAAATATTTGATCCATCATCAACCTTAGCACAATATCAAAGTGTTTCTCCACTACCTACCCGCATGATAACGTACCAACCTACGACAACCTCCATTCCTAACACTTTCAGACTGAAAACAACGTTGTATGGCAAATGCTCGCTCAGGGTACTGTAATAACAAACTATGATAGTAAGGCGAATGGGCTTCATTTTTCTGAAGCAATTCACTTATAATCTGTGGTACGAAGAAAAACAAATAGGCACATTCCAGATTTTTTTCTGCATAATCACCTCTGCACAATACTAATTGTGTACCACTACCTATCGAAGATAAAACGAATACAAGAACAACTCTCACCGAAATCTTCGAAATCCCCTATCCTACAGTAACCTGTCCCCTATATAACAACTCTATGTCTTTTAAAGGGACATTGTCGCAAAAATTTTTATTGGCTAGATCAAAAGGTTACAAAAAGTTGTTTCAGAAGTCATATTCTCATTTTTGCAAATTCTGGCTCAAAATGCCTGAAAATCGGCCTCAAAGTCAACATTTATAGACGACTTTACCGAGTCCTTATGGTAACGATAAAGTGACGTAGACCCGGCTATAGCTATCAATTTATATATGAAAAAATGTCAAACATTTCTTTTAAAGCATTCCAGTAGCTAAAACCTATAACATCAAAAATTATTCCATAAAAATATATTTCCAAAATGCTTTTGAAAGAGAAATATAGGACTTTAAAGAAATACCATCAACCAATCAGAAGCCCAGTCCTTATAGGATCTGGTCACGTGGGCTTATCTTACATCAATGTGATGTCATTATGGCTACCGATGACCTATCGATATTCACCATTTCAAAAACCGCGGCAAACGCGAAGATATAAATACAAATTCTATAACACTAATGAGCGCTGCGGTCAGGCCCGAATACCCTAAAGATTATAATTAATAATTGTTCGTTATTGCATGATTGCATTGCAGCTAAAATGATACAATAAAAAGATACGGGTAGCGCGATCCAGAAGAGCCTCCTTTGAGGCATGAAGAAAGCTTTGGGTGGTTTTTCGGACGAGGAGATTGTCGCCTCTCCGGTCTCGTGGATCAACATGTCGGTAATCTGCACGTAGAATATTTTGAGCCTTTGATGTGGTCAATTGAGATTTTCTTAGAGGTAAAAAATCTATGCGTGAAAAGTTAATGAAACAATTTGAATTTTCGCCATTCATCTTTGCTGGCCACCAATGCTTATTGAGGTTTTATGTAGTGAGTGTAGTGAGTTAGTCAAACACTAATCCTATCAAGTATGGGCAATGCATTTAATGTTTCTGTTCTGCATTAATTAGGTTCATGAAGTTGCCAAAAAGCAAATTGTATGCTTAATTGATAACTATTCATTTTGGCCCACTGTTATAGCTGTGGTCTCGTTTCGTCTGTCAACACCAATCAGCGAGCAGCATTGAGTCCCAGTCTGCAAAGTATGGCAGCAGGCTAGATGAGTCACACCAGCCACCTAAAATCATTGCACTGCCAGACACCAAAAATTCACACCAAACTGCTATATACCATAGAGAAAAATGCACCCTTTCCTACCCACACAATGCAATGCTACCTCTTGTATTAGTTAGTTAAATACTTGTTATAAGGTCCCCTCCTGTGTCTTTATAACCATTCAGCCATTATTTGTTTGGTTTTCAGTGTCACCTTCCTTGCACCAGTCTGGGAAATTCACACCAGGTTGATGAACTTCACACCACTCACTCTTGTCTCCTAGGGCACTCACCCTGACGAGATCTCGTTGAAAATGCCATACTTTGCACACTGGATTGAGTCTATGTCACATGGCTATAGCCTCTCCCTGAGAACCAATCTTAGAACCAATCTTAGATTTACAGGCTGGCTACCTGCTGTGGTGCTGCTGGAAAAACAGTAACAGCACAACAGTGGTAGCATACTTTTTTGTGATTGGTAGATAAGTATTCTAGTTCATTTTTGTCTGATTAGCCATAGCACATACTAGAGACAGTTGTGGTATTTATTTTCTAGAGGAGAGGCTCGAGGGCTCGTGGACAAGGCTGTGCTGGCAGACGGAACAAGGCTTATGAGCAGTGTCAATGCCAAAAAGTCCTCATTTTATTGTTCCACAGGTGAACTTGTGTACCAAAATAGGTGAAAATCATTTGGTGATGGCAATTCCCCAATGATTATTTAAGCATATTATTTTTGAAGTGCCCATATTCCCTCTGTTTTTGGTCTAACTTTATATTTACAATATTTGTGCACTCTAGTAAAAGTCTATATTAAGCTTGTAATTTGAATTACAAATTTCTACCTGTTACAAATACTGGCTCTGCACAATGTGTGCATGCTAGTGCATTTGCTGCTTAGCTTACCTTCTTTTAAGTATGAAAATGTTTTTGATTAATTTTACAGATTTAAACAGATTTTCCATTTATTTTGGTACCATACAGTACATAGTAGTCAGTGTACTCCTATCTACTTATCAGATCCATTTACTCATATTTCAAGTGCTACTGTTTGTTTCCAGACATGAAAGTGACTGTAGCATGAATTCATCCATCTGCCCTCGGAAAATGCCCATCTGCATTCATGCCCATCTGCAGATGAATTCATCCATCTGCCCCTGAAAATGCCCATCTGCATGCTTTTTATAATTGATATTAAAAATGAACTGATGGAAAACTAGGATAAGATGTATTATGATTTGAAACACTAGGAGTGTACCCAATACAACAATATAATTGTGAACAAAGAGTATGGATAGTCATGTAGGAATGACAGGGGGGCAGTCTTGGGTGATGCAATTTTTTGTGTTTTCCTGGAAGAATATATGAAAGATTAGGCGGGTCGCTTCAAAGAGAAAATTTGTTTACTAGAAAACCTGTCTTTTGTAGCTGCTGTGTATCATCAAGCTATCGTCCCAATGGACCAGCTTGTGTATGATCATTTTGCTTGTTAGTTTGAATGGGATGAACCCAATCAGACCGATTCTCCCATAGACCTGAAATTTGGAATATTTGTTTCCTATTGTGGGCCAGTGTTGAAATAATGTATTGTAATTTATAAAAAAACATGAATTTGTATGGTTCCACCTGACCCCTCCACAAACCCATGATCTAGACTATAGATCGTCTTTGGGGATGTCTTTGTTCTTGAATATTTATATATATATATATATATATATATATATATATATATATATATATATATATATATATATATATATATATATATATATATATATATATATATATATTGCATATTTTTAAAACAAGATTCAGTGATATCTTGTTTGCTTTCATTGTGGGCTTGTGATATTTTATTGGTACCATTTATTTGGTCCCATTTGTTCCTGCTGTGAAAATATCTTCTAATTTAAGAAGAGCCTACCCCAGCAAGCTGAACGCAAAACAGAAATAATCAGGTGCTGCCCCTCGACAGTGACTATCGCAAATTACGCCTGCTGCTGGAAGACAAGCTTCAGAGGACGAGCAATGGAATCCCAGAGTTGGCAGAGTACCACAGCCAGCAGGTTTTTGCATTGAACACGAACCTGCCTGAGTGCACCTCGGTCGTCAGCCTGTGTGCCCGCAGTATACGTTCATGTATGTGCGTAAGTTGTGTTTATCGCGGTATATTAAGGCAAATCCTCTGAGGACATCAGTAAAACATGCCATTAAAAGTATTTTTTAGCCTAAAGGTAAGAAAACTAGTAATGCAAAGGGTCTTTATAGTAAAAAATCAAGTGGTCAGATTTTGTTGGTGGTCGTACGTGCGAAAGTCGGCGAAAATAATAAGTGACACCTCTGTGCTCAGACTATTGCGGTGAACATTTTATCAAACCGTGTAGCACTTATTGTGGACAGATGCAAAATCTGTTATGCTTTTGATGTACACTCAGTATTTGGTTCGCTCCCAGCCTTCCTAGAGTGCACTTCAAGGATTGGAAGCTAGGAGCTGCATACCCACTGGTGGGTTCAGGGAAAATTTACTTTCCTCCCAAACTCTGCGATTTTCACCGACCTTTAAAAAATGTGTATTCACGATTTTGGACCCTGTCCTCCCCTCCCCCCCACAAAAAACATTGGCCTGGATCTGTCACTGACGTACTGAGTTATATCCTCTAGTCCACGTTGCACTCGGAAGACTGCTCGTTAGGGACTCGCAGACCTGATTGTTGCACGCGTTTCTCACCTGCCGAGGGTTATCACTCGCTTGTAATTTCCTGGTAGGTTATATTTTCTCATGTTTTTGTGAGATTGAATATAAGCCTCATTGATCAACTGATATCTGTTGGTTTTTAAAAGTAGATGAATTTCGCATTGCGTAGCCGAGGAGCATGATTATAAATTGGTAAGATGTTTCATGGCTTTGCCTCTCGAATTCTTGACGCAAAATGGAGCCTGTGATCACACTGTGCTCATATATTCGGGCACAGCCCCTCGTCAGAATCCTCATAATACAATAAGCGAAAACTTTTGGTCATAGTGTGACCAAGGCTTGAAATTTAGATCTGATTTGGAAATCGAATGCTGGAAAAATGCAATTCAGTACTGGAATATTCAAATATTGGAATTCGATTCGAGGTTATCCTAGCACTCTGACTAAAAATGTATGTGTTCACCTATTATATTATGAGAATTTTGGTGAAGGGATGTACCTGAATATTTATCAGTGTATTAGCCCCATTTTGGAACTATGATTCGAGGAGGCTGGTCATGAAATATCTTATCAAGGTAGATAATCTAATAAAAAATCTAATAAAAATAACGGTAATATACTATTTTATGTAATGATATGATGTTATATGAAGTGCTTCTGGAATTGTTTGTTCTATTATGAGAAAGGACCGTTTCCGAACTCCGAAGTATTAAAAATAAACGCTTATCATTTTCATAAACAAATGTCACTCATGAGGCTAACAGCTTGCTTGTCTTAAAGCTGCGATGCGTCTTCTTAGGTTTAGACTCTGTGACTACCAATGTTAAGATTAATTATAGAATCCTTTTTTTTAATACGAACTGTTCCAGGCTATAATTTTGAGGTATATTTTCTTGATGTGCCCTGATCAGAAACTAACTCTACTTGAAGTAAAAAACAATGTATTCTTAAATCTTGTATATCTATATACGAAAAAAATTAGAAAGAGCTACCACCACGGACAGAGGAGTGAGGTGGCCAGTCCATCTCCAACCTGCAACACACAACAAACGTTCCCCCTGAAACAAAAAGTGATCAGGTTTGGGTTCGTGGTGCGTTCCACACTTTTGTTAGTTCATCCAAGGATCGTGGTGGCTGCTCTCTGGTTCCCCAGTTCTGACGCATATCAAGAGTTATTCTTCCGTATCACATTCAGCTATTCTCCGGTTCTCTAGACTACGTGTTTTTATATTCTCCGGAGACCAAAGAATTACAATTATATCAAAGATTTAGATGTCGACGGACACATTTAATCTGATTGATTGATTGAGTGTTCCGGCCATATGGGAGGGGGGCGCCCTGCAGGCGCCCCAACCGCCGCAGGAACATCGCCAGCCGTCGTGGGTCCGCCAGTGCTTCCCGGATGGGCGGGTCGTCCCGTCCAAATATGTCCCAGCGCAGGTCAGCGCACGCAGGGCACCGGGTCAGAAGGTGGTGGAGGATCTCGTCCTCTCCATCGTCGCATTCCTGTAACGTGGCCTCCGGGTTCAGGCCGATCCTCTTTCGGTAGCTGCACAGGAGAAGGGAGTGGCCAATGCGCAGGCGCTCCACCTCCACACTCTCCTGCCGTGAAAGGCCCAGGTGGTCTTTCAGGGTGGTCCACCCTGGGAGACCGCCACATTTAATCTCGAACACGTTTTATCTCGTACGGATTAACGTTTTATCTCGTTGTTTTACCAGATTAACACGCGCATTGACGGGGCTCTGAGCCACCTTCCCTTTGACAGGGGGCACGGGTACCCCCTAAAACCTCCAGAACCACGGTAGGTAGTGAAAAATGGTAAACGGCTTTGGGTAGCCCATACGCTTCTCCATCGAAATATTTTAACCATTTTGTCAGGTCACTTCAATCGGATGAGTTCACTTTGTTCCGACTTATGTTGTCTTAAACTTTGAGGTCAGGTCACTTGACCTGTACTGGTGACCTGACCTGAGATGACCTAACCTTAAAATTGTGACAAAAGTTGTAAAAATGATGAGAGAGGGCATGTCAAGTTTTTTAACCCGAGTTTATTTTTAACCCGAGTGTGTTAAGTACCTACCTAATAAATGTGTGATGGCTTAAATTCCGTGGCGGCGCCCCTGCCTAGTTTTCTTTGCCTAGTGTTAGGAGTGTATGTTTTACCATGTACTGCGTTTTTACTGTTAATATACGCGTATGGATACAAGTGCGGCGGCGCTACGCGCCGCCGTTTTTATGTTCTATCCGAAAAACCAGTCGGGGGGGGCGGGTACCCGCCTCCCGTCAATGCGCGTGTTAACCCGCGCCCCACCGGGGGTCCGGCGCCACCTTCGCCCCACCGGGGGCCATCGATGGCCCCCCTCTAACTCCGAAAATATGGGCGTTAGCGCAAATCTGCAAAGTGCACTAGAAAGCTCACGTGAATTCAGTAAGAAATTACTTCACATGTTTTAGTGTTCAGGTCAATGGTGTGACCTCCAGAGGTCAAATTAGGTCAAGATCGGCTATTTTCACTCAAATATGCAATGCTTAAGCAAACTGGGCATAACTCTTATGCCCTTAGAGCTATTGAGGTGTGGGAAAGTACATTTGATAGGAAATTGCCAGTACTTTTTCTGCTATGGAAACGTAAAGACCTCCCGCCAGTAGTTTGACCTCCAGAGGTCACCTCGTGACCTAGTATGACCTGAGGTCACGAAAGGTCAGAAAGTGACCTTGCCGTATATCAAATGAAAGCCAATGACGAGACAAACACGATGGTGTTTGTTTCAGCGCTCTAGCTTATACAGGTCAAAGTTATTGTCAAAATACTGTTTTTGACCCCTGGTGACCTTGGATGACCTTGGGGATGTCAAAGGGGAAATATGGCCCCTGGAACCCGTGAAAGGGTGTCCAAAAACGCTTTTCTGATCAAGCTGAGCATTTTCAATCGTTTTTGTGACTTTAAGATCATAAGACAGCTTTTCCCATGCTTTTTCAATGGGAGAGGTCACCTCGTGACCTGACCTCAGGAGCACGAAATCGAAAAATCCCGGATATACACCTTGTAGACCCTGGAGGGTATTAAAGTGTAGAAAGTTTCAAATTGATCGACTCCGAAATGTAGCTCTTACAGAGCTCTAAAGCTGAAGTGAGGTGACCTTGGTTGAACTCGTCTGGTGACCTGACCTTGGGTGACCCGCGGTAAAAAATTTCAGGGATGGTGGGAAAATGATGCAGTGAGAGGTAGAGCCCTCAACCACGGTGCTGCGCCTCATCGTCTTTCTGCTATCCCGGAAAAACCTTAGGGGGCCATCGATGGCCCCGGTGGGGCGAGGGTTAAACGATTAATTAATCTCGAGACACATTAACCCTCGCCCCCACCGGGGGCCATCGATGGCCCCCCTAAGGTTTTTCCGGGATAGCAGAAAAACGACGAGGCGCAGCACCGCGGTTGAGGGCTCTACCTCTCACTGCATCATTTTCCCATCATCCCTGAAATTTTTACCCCGGGTCACCCAAGGTCAGGTCACCAGATGAGGTCAACCAAGGTCACCTCACTTCACCTTTAGAGCTCTGTAAGAGCTACATTTCAAAGTCGATCGATTTGAAACTTCCTACACTTCATGACCTCTCTAGGGTCTACAAGGTGTATATCCGGGATTTTTCGATTTCGTGCCCTGAGGTCAGGTCACGAGGCGACCTCTCCCATTGGAAAAGCACGGGGAAAAGCTATTTCATGATATAGAAGCCACAAAAATGATTGCAAATACTCAGACTGCTCAGAACAACGTTTTTGGACACCCTTTCACGGATCCCGGGGGTCATATTTGCCCTTTGACTTTTCCAAGGTCATCCAAGGTCACCAGAGGTCAAAAACAGTATTTTGACAATAACTTTTGACCTAATTGAGCTAGAGCGGTGAAACAAACACCATCGTGTTTGTCTCGTCACTGGCTTTCATTTGATATACGGCAAGGTCACTTTTGACCTTTCGTGACCTCAGGTCATATTAGGTCACGAGGTGACCTCTGGCGGTCAAACCACTGGCGGGAGGTCTTTACGTTCCACATAGCGGAAAAAGTACTGGCAATTTGCTATCAAATGTACTTTACCAGGCCTCAATAGCTCTAACGACATAAGAGTTATGCCCAGTTTGCTTAATCATTGCATATTTGAGTGAAAATAGCCGATCTTGACCTAATTTGACCTCTGGAGGTCAAACCATTGACCTGAGCACTAAAACATGCGAAGTAATTTCTTACTGAATTCACGCGAGCTTTCTATTGCACTTTGCAGATTTGCGCTAACGCCCATATTTTCGGAGTTAGAGGGGGGCCATCGATGGCCCCCCGGTGGGGCGAAGGTGGCGCCGGACCCCCGGTGGGGCGCGGGTTAATCTCGAGATTAACACATATAATCTCGAAGAGCCACCCCTGCTTTTTATTGGGCCGGTTTCTGGTTCTTAGTTTGCACGAAAACCGGTCAGCCTTCAAGAATGGCCTTCAGCAAAGGACACAAAAGACATTTTCGAACGGCGAACAGCGTGTCCCGCTGGTCAGAAAACAGGGGAACTAGTCTCTAATAGAGGGAAATCTGACGAATTGAGAACCATTGCAGGGAGCTGGAGACAAGCCGGTTCCAGTTTGGCACGCCGGTCAGATTAGAAAAATATTTGGGGCTAATATTCCCTTTCCCTCAACTACCCGGACGGAGGGATAACCAGAAGAAATTGTCCTTAGAATATTTACTTCATCCCATAGGAGGATCCAGGAGGGCAAAGGGGGCACGTGCCCCCTCCCCTCTCTGATCAACTCTCGGTGAACCCTAAAATGTCGCGTCCCATCCCCTCCCCCAGGATGCGAAAATCGGCGCACACTGATAGGATCAAAGGTGGCGCCCCCCCTGGTCCGGATGGTGCCCTCCCCGGAAGTTACCCCCCCCGATCGGCAATCATGGATCCGACTATGCTTCATCCATTAGTACGCATGAACAAACAAGAAGAAAATCAGAAAAATTGTTCTTACAGTAAAAACTTCCACCACCTAGATTCGAACCCGTATTACCCGTGTGAGAGTCGGGAATGGAGGCCACTATACCATCCCTGCTGTGCGACACCTGCCCGATTTTAAAACTTTCCTGATTAGTTTTTTTCAAGCCGAATGTTTTGGACAAACTTATCTAATATTTGTATTTTTTGAGGGTTAATAAAAATAAATTTAATACGAATACAGGATAAAAACATTTTCTACCCCCAAAAATCATTTATAGAACTTAAAACTTTGATTGATAGAATAGAGGTGAAGAGCAGGTTACAACCTATTATTGATATTGTTAACAAATTTGAATAATTGTTGAGTGGCCTCCAAAAATTTAGCTGAAGATAAAGAAACAATTGACGGTACCAGAATCAGGATTTTTCAAATATTAAGAAACCACAATAAAAATTTTTGCGACAATGTCCCTTTAAGGCCTTGATAACAAATCTGCTTTTGTTTCCTTTGCTTCAATAGAGTTTAAAATACGTCTCTTCTCGTTCATATATGTCTCAGTGGATGCCTCGGTTGTTTTCTATTGACCCCGGTCACGCTCACCAGTGGCGCTAGTGTGCCATCTAAGATGGCCGCGAAAGAGAGACTCCGAAAGGTAAACAACGTTAGTGGGTCTGGGAATAGCATGGTAAGCGGTGAATTATACGTGTTTTATGCCTGGTATTTGGCAGTGGCTTATAACCAGCTGCTGCAGAAGGCAGTGAGGAGCCCAAATTCGAGGAGTTTTTGGTCCCAAGGAGCAAAGTTTGTAGTCAGGATCAGCTTAAAGTTTGCTGCAACCCCCACTTTTTTGCCGGTGGCAACGCTTATGTTTGGAAACGCATTTTCCATCGTACATTCAAACTGGATTTCACACAGCTTGAAACGAATAAAGGCGTATATCTACCGAACTATTTCAAGATATCAGTTTCCCGGGCTAAAAAGGAATACAGCCATAGGCGGATCCAAGGGGACAGCAAAGTGGACATGTGCCCCATAGGCAGATCCAGGGGCAAAGGGAATATGTGTCCCCCGCCCTTGACCCTCGGCGCCCCCTGAAATGGCCACGCCCCCTGAAATTTCGCTTCCCACCCTCCCCCTCCACCCCAGGATGCGAAAGTCGGCTCCCACCGATAGGGTTTTGCTCCCATCCGATAGGGTTTCTCGGTCAAGAATGGCGCCTCGCCCCCCCCGGAAGGTGCCCTCGATCGGCAATCCTGGATCCGCCTTTGATGACGGCCCAAGGATAAAGGCCTACTCCTGCTAGAAGCAGGCTCAAGGGAGTGGAAGGAGGCATAAGCGGAACTGGAGATTGCCCCACAGCCAGTCTGCAAAGTATGGCAGCAGGCCAGACGAGTCGCACCAGCCATCTAAAATTCTCGCACCACCATCTTCCAAAAATTCGCACCAATATGCCACATACCAGGGAAAAATGCACCCATTCCTACCCCTGCAATGCAATGCTATCTCAATCATTATTCAGTTAATTAAGGGCTTTTTATAAGGCCCCTCCTGTGTCTTAATAGCCATTCAGCCATTATTTGTTTATTTTAAGTGTCACTAACCTTGCAAATTCGCACCAGGTTGGTAAAATTCGCACCACTCGGTCCTGTCTCCAAGGGCACTCGTGCCGACGAGATCTCGTCGAAAATGCCATACTTTGTACACTGGGCCGCCTTTTGAGTGGTAAAATGGCCAGTGGCGGATTCAGGGGGGCAAAAAGGCATTCCCCAAACGGAAAAGCTCGGGGCAAAACTATGTTTTTGACCCCCCAAAGCGATCGACCTCCTTTTTTCCCACTCCTTTTTAGTTTATAAGCAAGATTTTGGTATTTCAACTCTCAGCTTCAAATAGAACATAAGTTGATAAGATGTTCCCTGGCCTGTCCCCTCGAATCCGGAAATGTAAAAAACACTGAAGATTATATATTCGGGCACACATAGGCGGATCCAGGATTGCCGATCGGGGGGCACCTTCACGGGGGGCGCCATCCGGACCGGGGGGCGCCATCCGGACCAGGGGGCGCCACTTATGACCGGCAAAACCTATCAGGTGGGCGCCAAATCCTATCGGTGGGCGCCGACTTTCGCATCCTGGGGGGTGGGAAGCGACATTTCAGGGGGCGCCATCGACCTTTCAGGGGGCGCCGAGGGTCGATCGGGGGGCACGTGCCCCCCTTGCCCCCTGGATCCGCCTATGTGGGCACAGCCCTTCATCAGAATCAAGGAGTAAATATCAATAATTCTCAGTTATAGTATAGCCAGTCATAGTATAGCCAGCCTTGGATAGGAAGAAGTATCTCGAGCCAATATTTTCACCCCGTGACGTTCTTTTTTAGCTTTTTGCCTCAAATACCCAAAATTTTACCGGCAAGTGATATTGTTAGCGCAGCTTTTTACGCGTGACGCTTTTTTTTACTTTTCGACTTTGGTTTGCCCCTCCCAAACCGACCGGCTAGATCCGCCACTAGATATTTATCTATATCTTGACCATAAATATTTATGGTCAAGATCGTGGTAAGAATAGACGGTTTGAGGTTTTTCAGCTTTATCTATACAGTATTTACTGAAAACGATCCCATTGTATTTTTCACCATAGAGTTATAATGGAGTGACCAAAAGAATTGACTCCACCTTAGGTCAACAATATCAAAATTCCGAGATAGCAGATTTGTAGACCCTTATCATATTGTGGAAGTTCAAACTGATCGGTTTGCTAATGTTCCCTGGGCGCTGCTTCAAACTCGTAATTTTAGGTTTTGAGGTCGGGTCACTTGACCCTGAATAGCTTCTTGACCTGACATGCAGAGGTGCAGAAAGTATACTGGCTGTCACAAACTCAATGCGACGTATGCCTCCTCTGTCACACAAAGCTGGAAACGATAATTTTATACTTGAATACTATTTCCAATATGCTGAATGTCATCTACCTGTCTTACTTTTTGCAACGGACAAGGTTCAAGCACCAAGCCATTACCGCATGAAAGTAGTAAACTGTGTTTTCATTTTTAGATCAT
Source organism: Lepas anatifera (assembly GCA_034440635.1). Lineage (NCBI taxonomy): Eukaryota > Metazoa > Arthropoda > Thecostraca > Lepadidae > Lepas > Lepas anatifera. The sequence goes on along the minus strand of JAOTON010001821.1, from coordinate 29,988 downwards.
GTTTATGTTTTGGAAGGAAAATTTCCAATTATGGATCATTGTTTTCAGTATTGGGATCATAACTATTATTGGCAACTCTGACTGCAGTTTCCCCCAATGACATGCATTTCCCTTTTTGAAGAAGTTTCCATTTTTGGAAAGAGTGCTTCCAATTATGGTACATTTCCCCATGATTAAATGTGGCAATAATCATGAAAATTATTATTGGGAACTAATCTATAAATGGGAGCGTACACCTACACAATTGGGAACCCTGATCACAGTTCCCCCCCCACCCCCCACTGAACTTCTATCTCACATATCAACAAAAGGGACAAAAATGTCCATGTCAACATAGGATTTGGATCTACCTAAAATGTGTTGGTAAAGTGGACCTTAGGTAGCATTTTTATAGCCAGATCAAATGCTTAAAATTTTCCCCCAACACCTGATTATCACCTGCCTGGTCGTTCCTTCTTGCAGTAAAAACTCTGAGGCAACTACCCTGCATAGATGTAAAATTATGTCTATTGGCCTAATAGGTACAGAGGTATTGGAAGTCTCATACCAAAGAAAGATCCAGTGTATAAGTCAAAATCCTGCTTTAACTCCAGGCAGTTCAGGTCCTGTGTGTTGCTTACTACCACTTGGTAGTAAGCAACACACCCCCAACCAGCATTTTTCAAAGTCTCTTTCTTTCTGAGATTTTCTGTGATTTTCTGAGATGAAAAAGGGGTCTACTAGGCCCCCTCTAGTGCACGTTAGTGCCAGGCCCCTCTCCAGGGTGTGTTTTAACACTTTGTGGAGGACTGCATTGGCACACATTTGCTATCTGTACAATATTGACATGATAATTTGATCATGAAATCTCACCTGAATTACTGTTGTTGCCAGTCTGTTGCTGGCGCCAACTCTCCCAACTTCCTCCAGCTCCAAATCTACCTAACCAATCTTGATCTAGGGCACAAATAAGGTAAGGCACAAGCAAGCTAAGGAATGAAAAACCATGTTTGATGTGCACAGAAAGAAATTTTTACAAGGGCAAACCTTGTTAGACCCTTGTTTACATGGAAAATTACTAGGGTAAAACGCAAAGCTTGTACGTTCAAAATCCGTGCCACGAAAACAAGGGAAATACAAGGAAAAGCCATGTAGAACAATGGTAGAACCATAGTACGACAAGGGTTGCTAAAAGACGTTGTAAAAACCTTGTAACTTAACTATGGTTAACCTACATGGCAAAGACAATGGCTGACAACGTCCCCACAAGCCCTCTACTAGGTCATGATTACCCCACAACAAGGGTAGAACAAAGCCTTGTGTCCGCCTTGTACGCAACCGCAGCCTTCCTACAAGAGCGTGACGAGATTAGAACCTTGCTTACACAACCGCTTTACCAGTGCGTAACGGGGAGGGAACAAGGGTGTTGCAAGGCTTCTTACAAGGGTAAAACGAGACTCGGATTACGTCTTTACAATAGCGGCAGATACAGGACTTCATTTCGGGGGGAAGCTTGGGCGCTCGCGCCTCCCCGCCATAGTGTCTGGACAGCATCCGACTACGCATTTACTTTAGGCACTCTGACATTTCATGGTGTGGAAGGGGGCTTGAGCCCTCTTAGCCCCTCCCCTTGTACCTACCTCTGCTTCAAAAGGAACTTTTCAGTCTCTATGCGAAAGCTAAAGCGTTTTCTGGCCCCAAATGCAACCGGAAGACCATCGGTAGAAAAAGGGTAAGCATTGAGCCACCTCTCAAGCAAGAAAATAGCCCGCACGTTGTCTTACCCATATCGGTAAAACACAGCATCACTCATCAGGCGCCGATCCATCTGAAGACAACAACAAGATCATATTGGAACTCAACTCACCCTATTTTTCAAACGGGCCCATAAGGCAAACACAATTAGGTTCTACCCACTGCAGGTACCTAAGCCATATGATCAAATAGTCTGTGCTCGTTTGACACGAAAATATGAGCCTTAATACCAATATGGCCTACATGCCTGAAGTAACCACATACCTACTTACCTGGACCTGGATTGACCATTCCAAATTGCCTCACTTTTCAACTATTGGAACAGAGAACAATACTTTCCACTCGCAGATCACTGACAAATATTCCAGACAGCTTCCAAAGCTCCACGATTGATTAAAGCAAGTCACATTTATTCTAACCTACACGGCATGCGTGCCAGGCCACTGTGTATTGCCACGGGTAAACAGAAAGCAAGATGGCGACCCTAACCCGAGCAGGTATTTGAAACCATAGTCAAACGACAATGGCCGAGCAAGGGTGCAACAACGCCCTAGCTTTACCTACCAGCTACTTACAATGCCACTACAACGCCTAGTATTCAGTTAGTGCAGAGCTGGTGCGCAAGCAAGCGATGAACCAGGTATGAACGAGGCGCGCACTATTGTGGCACAAGGCAAGGTTGTCATTCCTTAGTAATTGCATTGCTTTATGCTAGTGACGTAACTAGGGTTGTTTTACTTCGGTAATTGAACTACGGTGCAACTATTGTTCTGCAATGGTAAACCTTGTAGAAACACAATTTTAAGCTTGTACCTTGTAATAAATTCTTTCTGTGTGTGAAAGTGCATCAGTATCAAAGTAGCCTACATTCATCTTAGATTAGCCATGGGCAGCACTATTTATTCCAGCTAGTTTTAGCCTGCACTTATGTCAGATATACCTAATAAATATGCCCTCAACAGAAGTAGCTTCCCACTTGTTCAAATTTTTGGCAGGCTCTACATCACACAAACATTGCGAACTTGTCTTGTCGCTGTTGCGTAGTTTAGGTAGAATTGCTGCCCAGCTATGTTTATTTGTTTCACCCATTTAGTACTTTTCCTAGTAGCTTTTAGCCGTACTTGATACTAAATTCAAAGAAATATGGACCGCTAAATCGAAGATACTCAAACTTTAAATATTATTTAACCTGACAAAATGGACAGAGAAGTACTTTATAACGTATCTGCGTTATCTTTAATGCCTTAAATATGCCCACAATCATGTATTTCTCGAAAAAATTGACTGTCACATTTCGGGCATCTAGGCGGCAACTTTCTGGCAACTACTAACAATCGGCACCATTGGGCTGCATGTTAAAATCTGGCAACTATGACAGCGGTTTCCGGGTTTTCTGCAGCGGGGTCTCTCGTTTTAGTAGAAACTGAACACAGTACCAATATTGTATCACTGATGGTACGCTGTGCAATTGAAGGACAGAGTTGCTAAATTAAAATATTCGCTACACGCTTCATTCTGTATTTCGAAAATGTGTGGTTTTATTTTGAACCATACTGTCACGATCGCTATTTTGTCACACTTATACACCTCGACTATCATAAATGTGTCACAAACTCCAGTAGCCGAGTTGGCAAGTTTCTGCACCTCTGCTGACATGACATGACCTGACATGAACCTGACAAAAATCTGGTCAGATGTGTAAAATTGATCAGGGATAAGGTACGGCAAGTTTCGTTGTTCTGCGTCTCTTCGTTTTTGAGCTATCTGGGGAAAACCAGGAGGGGAGCGAATTTCGCCCCCCCAAGCTGGGCGCGTGTTAAATCTTTTCAAGTATTTTTGTCCCTTTGGAGGAAGCCTCTTGAAGGTCTGAGGAGTTACTCCTAAAGGGAATGGGAATTAAAGCCCTGTTCCACCTGTCAGCACAGTTTTATCAGCACCAATCAGCGGGCCGCGTTGCGCCTACGTCACAGGATTGTAGCCTCTCCCCGGGAACTAGTTCTAGAGGTTTTACGGGCTGATGGCCTGCTGTTTGCGCTGATGAAAGATAGCAAGTGCACGAAGTGGCAGCCTAATATTTTTTAATGGTATAAAGGTTGAAGTTCCCTTTGCTTACCACAAACTAGAGGCGATTATGGCGCTGATATTTCTTTTCTGGAGGAGTGGCTAGAGGTCCTGCTGACAAAACTGTGCTGACAGCTGGAACAGGGCTTAAGAGAGTTATGTACTTTTCGTACACGATTGGTTTCGAAGCAATCTGGTATACAGTTTTTGTTATGGTGCACTGGAGACATTTGAGCGGCGCTCTTGTTTGAAGGAAAAACACCTCAGCTTTAAATATTATTGTAATGTTAGTCCCCAACCAACACTAGAATAGAAGCGGTAAGTAATCTCTTCCCATCCAAGAAAATATTGCACTGTATTGGTTGTGCTCTGGCAGGAACACAGTAAAACAGGCAAATGAAGCGAAGGCACTTCCTTCCATGTAGGGGAAAGTGTGTATTGCGCCCCTAACTAGGTAATTGGGTATTGGCGTAGCAAGCGTCACAGGAACATGCCAGATCGTCGCCTTGGGAAATAGGGACAGTACCCTTGGGAAATAGGGACGGTAACCTTGGGAAATCGAAAATCACGGGAGTGGTAACTGGGTAAGGAGGAGAATGGCAGAGGCGTTTTCAGAGAGCTAGGGAAGGGGAGCAGGGCACAGAGGCGTATTCAGGTAGCTGGGAAAGGGGGCAAGGCACAGAGGCGTGTTCAGGTATTTGGGGAAGAGGGCAAGGCACAGAGGCGTGTTCAGGTAGTTGGGGAAGGGGGGGGTAGGGACAGAGGCGTGTTCAGGTAGCTGGGAAAAGGGAGCAAGGCACAGAGGCGTGTTCAACTAGCTGGGGAAGGGGAGCAGGGCACTGAGGCGTGCTCAGAGGTATAGGGATAGAGGGGCAGGACACAGGCGTGTTCAGGTAGCTGGAAAGGGGGAAGCAGAGCACAGAGGCATGCTCAGGCATGTGAGGAAGTGGGAGCAGGGCACAGAGGCGTGTACAGGTAGCTAGGGAAGGGAGCAGGGTACAGAGGCATATTCAGGTAGCTGGGGAAGGGGGAGCAGGGCACAGAGTCGTGTTCAAGTAGCTGGGGAAGGGGAGCAAGCCACAGAGGCGTGTTCAAGTGGCTGGGGAATGGGGAGCAGCACAGAGGGGTGCTCCCGCACATGGGGAAGGAGGAGCAGCGCACAGAAGCCTGTCCAGGCAGCTGGGGAAGGAGCAGGGCACAGAGGCGTGCTCATGGGTATAGGGATAGGGGAGCAGGACACAGGAGTGTTCAGGTAGCTGGGAAGGGGGAAGCAGAGCACAGAGGCGTGCTCAGGCATGTGGGGAAGGGGATCAGGGCACAGAGGCATATTCAGGTAGCTAGGGAAGGGAGCAGGCTACAGAGGCATATTCAGGTAGCTGGGGAAGGGGGAGCAGGGCACAAAAGCGTGTACACGTAGCTGGGGAAGGGAACAGGGTACAGAGACGTGTTCAGGTAGCTGAGGAAGGGGGAGCACAGCACAGAGATGTGCTCAGGGTAGTGGGGAAAGGGAGCACTTCCCACCTGCCTGAGCACACCTCTGTAGCCTACTCCACCTTCCCCATACGTCTGAGCTCGCCTCTGTGCCCTGCTCCTCCTTCCTCAGCCGCCTAAACATGTCTGTAGGCCCTGCTCCCCTTTACCCACCAGCCTGAGCACATCTCTGTGCTATGCTCCCCTTCCTCAGCTATCTGAACACGCCTCTGTACTCTGCTCCCTTCCCCAGCTACCTGCACACGCCTCTGTGCCCTGATCCTTCTTCTCCATTAGCCTGGACACGCTTCTGTGCCTTGCTTTTCCTTCCCCAGCTGCTTGAACATGCCTCTGTGCCTTGCTTCCCTTTCCCAGCTACCTGAACACGCCTCTGTGCCTTGCCCCTCTTCCCAGTTATCTGACCACGTCTCTGTGCCTTGGTCCCCTTTCCCAGCTACCTTTAGCACGCCTCTGTGCCTTGCCCCTCTTCCCCAGCTACCTTAACACGTCTCTGCGCCTTGCTCCCCTTCCCCAGTTCCCTGAACACGCCTCTGTGCCTTGCCCCTCTTCCCAGCTATCTGACCACGCCTCTGTGCCTTGCTCCCCTTTCCCAGCTACCTGAGCACGCATCTGTGCCCTACTCCTTCTCCATTAGCCTGAACACTCTTATGTGCCCTGCTCTCCCTTCAGCTACCTGAATGTGCCTCTATACCCTGCTCCCTTCCCCAGCTACCTGTGCACGACTCTGTGCCCTGCTCTACCTTCCCCATGTGCCTGAGGACGCCTCTTTGCCCTGCTCCCCTTCCCCAGCTACCTGAACACGCCTCTGTGCCTTGTTCCCCTTTCCCAGCTACCTGAACACGCCTCTTTGCCCTGCTCCCCTTCCCCAGCTACCTGAACACGCCTCTGTGCCTTGTTCCCCTTTCCCAGCTACCTGAACACGCCTCTGCGCCTTGCCCCTCTTCCCAGCTATCTGACCACGCCTCTGTGCCTTGTTCCCCTTTCCCAGCTACCTGAACACGCCTCTGCGCCTTGCCCCTCTTCCCAGCTATCTGACCACGCCTCTGTGCCTTGCTCCCCTATCCCAGCTACCTGAGCACACCTATGTGCCTTGCCTCTCTTCCCCAGCTACCTGAGCACGCCTCTGTGCCTTGCTCCCCTTCCCCAGCTACCCGAACACGCCTCTGTGTCTTGCTCCCTTCCTGCTACCTGAACACGCCTCTGTCTTCCCCTTCCCCAAATACCTGAACACGCCTCTGTGCCTTGCCCCCTCCCCCTTTCCAAGCTACCTGAAAACGCCTCTGTGCCCCGCTCCCTTTCTCCAGCTCTCTGAGCACGCCTCTGTGTCATTCTCCCCCTGCCCCAGCTACCACTCCCGCGATTTTTGATTTCCCAAGGTTAGCGTCCCCATTTCCCAAGGGTACTGTTCCTATTTCCCAAGGCGACGATCTGGCATGTTCCTGTGACGCTTGCTACGCCAATACCGGTAATTGCGCCCCCCTTATAACAGAGAAACGTAGTAGTGGCAGTTTGTTTTGGGCAACTTAATCCAGTTCTCATTTTCAATCCATACATTTTTCCAACGTTTCAATGAATTCGTACATAAGAACGTATTTTAATCAGCTAGAAAAATAAATTCAGTACTTCCTTAAATCTGCACAGGTTTATGAACCCAAAAAAATAATAGGGCTGTCACATTCCAAAATCGATGGTTTTAATTTCAAGCCAGGTATTCATTGCATATTCTGAAAGCAAAAATTGTAGAATCTCTGTGGTGGTAAATTTTAAAGGCAGACATCTCTGATTTAAATGCAAAAAAGTAATTGTGCTGTGGTCAAATGTGCCCTATCCAAATGTATGTTGAAAAATCAAATTCAAAGCCTTTCCATATGAGTGTGATTTTATTATTACAAGTCATTGTGAATGCAAGAGTACCACATTAAAATGACTTCCAGGCCCTCCAGATGAAAAGCTTGATAGGTAGCTGAGCCCCATTTGCTCCTATACTAATGCTTATTTATGCATTGCTATTGACTTAACATGGTATGAGGAAAGGGCGCAATTAAATCTAAATGCGCCTCCCCGGGTGCAATTAGCCTCACACTTTGGCAAATGCGCCTTTGCATAGCTTCACTCAAATTGGAATTCACTATTAGAATACGTTATTTTCAGGCCAGCAATTGTTTTCTCAATAACAAAAAATGATCAAATTTTGTAATTTAATCCACAGTAGTGAGATTGAATAGGAGACATTTGTCTAGCAAGTGATTTCCCTTAGGGGGTGCAATACACATACCTTCCCCTATATGTTGATGCATTCATATTTAGGTATGTACATTTGTTAGTTTGAGTTGTTGTGTTATTATGTTGGCTATTTTTAGCTATTATCCAGTCTGCACAGTATGGCAGCATGCCAGACGAGTCGCACCAGCCATCTAAAATTCTCGCACCACCAGCCTCCAAAAATTCACACCAATCTGGCACACACCAGGGAAAAAATGCACCCATTCCTACCCCTACAATGCAATGCTACCTCAATCATTAGTCAGTGAGTTAAGGACTTTTTATAAGGCCCCTTCCTGTGTCTTAATAGCCATTCAGCCATTATTTTTTTAGTTTAAGTGTCACTAACCTCGCAAATTCGCACCAGGTTCATAAAATTCGCACCACTCGGTCCTGTCTCCAAGGGCACTCGCACCGACGAGATCTCGTCGAAAATGTCATACTTTGCACACTGGGCTATTATGGAAGGTAGCCTCATCGTAAGTTCGTTTCATGTGCTGCTTTTGTTGGGACCACTGCAAAGTTTCATCATGTGGCCAAATTACCTTATTCCAAGTGCCTGACAGCATTGCTAGGACTGAAGTTTGATGGTGTCTCATATCAAGTGCAACACAATAAGACACAAATATGAACAGGCCACAAAAAACAATGTCTGAAGTTTTATGTATTGGGATCATGGGTCCTAGATCGAACATCTCTGCTGGGAAAGTATTTGAAGCCAGAGAAATTTGGCTGTTGATGAGCAGGGTAGGTAGGTCACTTAGCCAAAATAATTTTTGAGACCTTAACACCATTGGTACCAGCTAGTTCCACTCCCTGCTCTCCAGTGGGTGTCATGATTGAATTCCTCATGATTTCATAGGATGCACTCATATTCAATAGCTCACTTCAATAACATATTACAAACTGGATATTGCACTGCTGCAGGGTGGGCACTGTCCCTCGGGTTTTAGGGGCATACCAGAGAATTGTAGAATTTCACCCAATTTGCATGTGAGCAAGATAAAGGGGAAACAACATGTTCACAAATTGAGACAGTATGTGAGCAAAGTGAGTGGATTTCAGTCCTGATAAGGCTGCAATCTTATGATTAGAATTATATTAATGTACATATATATGACACACACACACATATGTATATATATATATATATATATATATATGTGATATAATTTTATTTATGGTATACTATGGTAGGATATAATTGTATATTGTAGTACACTGGTATTACTAGAAATTATCAATCTTGATACAAGTATGACACAGCTTGACAACTTCACCTGTTTTGTTTCATTCCTGTGGATTGTGCTATTATAAATAACCTGGCTATTGTACAGAACAGAGGTTATTAAAACAAAGGTTTTTCTTTAGATATGATGCTTTTCTTTCCTTGGATCATCAGAATTAGTTATCAATTACTTACTTATATTTTCCAATTTTATTTGACATTTCCCTGATTGCACATCTTCAGCAAAGGTAAACCTGTATATCACACCATGAGCATGTGTGCTACCCTTCACTTATTTTCTGGGGGCATGCCAGATGCATTGTAAAATGTACAGAATTTGTATGCAAATGTACCAATGAGATATATTTCACTTTTCTTTCCAGGGGATCAATAAATTCAATTCCTTATGTTTTCAAATTTTGTCAGACATTTCCTCACATAAATAAATTTAGTTCAGGAGAAACTGAACACCACACTGTGGGATATTGGGCATTGTGGTTAAGGTTTTTCACACAGAGGCATTGCAAAATTGTACATAATTTGTATACAAATGTACAAATTAGACGTTTGGTGTAGGTAGCATTAGGTGTAGAAAATATAGTGGAAATAGCATGCTTGCAACTCAGGACAGTACACTGGCCAAGCTTGTAAGTTTGAGTCCCAAGAACTGTGTTCCAATTTTTTTATTAGGGTGTGAAGCACAAAATTTGTGTCAAAATGTACAGTGGATGTATGGAAAATTTAAACTCATAAAAAACAGTTAGGAAAAAATTGAAGATTTTTGCTGTTTTGGAGACGATTTTGACTTTACTTCCTTATTTTATTAAAAGGTTTTAAATGAAGTTTGAGCCTTAGTGACTTTTGTACTCAACCTCATCCAGCTCATGTGAGGAAAGGTGTCCAGGCAATACCAGGATCATTATGCGTTGGAATGAGTGGATAATTAAGCCCTGGGAGATGGTCAAGTCAATGGATAATTAAATTTTTCGGGGTGCGACTTTCCAACCAAAACTAGGTTTCAGGACGTAGTCTTTGCGGGTCGCACCTTAGGTTCGCCTGACGAAGGCGAGCCTACTTGCAGGTTAGGTGCGCAGCAGGCCAGCTTGCTGAATCGAGACAAGGCTTGGTTAGGATATGGTACGTTATGTTTGGGGATTTTTAGGGTGCACCGACAGTCAAGGTCATATGGGTATGTCAAGGTCATTTGGTAGATACCAGAAATGACCCCTGGAAATGATACGATAATCTTGAGTTTCAAATAACGCTGACTGAAAATACTAAAACACTTAGTTTTGGTCAGCAGGCACGCACGAATTCTCTGTTGCAGCATTAGCAAACAAATGCGCCCGACAGTCACTCTGGCTTCCTCCAGACCTCACTATAGGCACGCCCCTGACCTGAACCGCAGCAGGTCACGTGACCACCTGGAGCGAGACACTCGACGAGACAACCGGAGCATCCGGTCCAGCAGCGGTCGACGCTAAAGCACTTACCTTACATGTTAACGAAATGTTTGCCTCAACAGTTTCCCAAAATATCAAACGAAAAGCTTCATGCTTGGTCTCGATTGCGCCAGGAATATGCTGACCCTCAGGGGATCGACCTTGGCTTGTCGGTTTCGTTCGGTAAGTCCAAACCGGAGACACGGGGAGAGTTGTGCCATGGGCTGTAGTGAGCCTTGGGGTAGTAGCCGACGCTGCATCGCCGGGGTCGTATTATTTCTACCTCGCTGAGGGGCATACGCCGCCTCATCCGAGCTTCGGTCGTTAGGAGGCGGCGGCGTCCGCCTGTCGGCGACCCTGATGATGAGGTCTGTGGCGATGCCTGAGACTGCCTCTCCGGTCCTCTGTTACCAATCAGGTTGCTGGTTGGATCACATCGGCTCTTCTCTGCGCCTGCCAACACCGGCTCATGCTTGTTTTTTGTTCCCTTATATTTTGTATTGTCTTCTTTTGTGCATGGGTTGTCAGCTCCATAGTTACATGTCTGATTCGACATTTTTACGGGTGTAAAGCGCCCATTGGAGGCCTATCTCGATCCCCAATATTGATGGGATGTTGGAGGGGAGGGGGGGCGGGGGCGGTGACCACCCCATTCCATTGCTAGGTCGACCATTACCCCGGATACCTGAGCAGCTTCAGTTCGCTCTATTTACTTACCAAGCCCGAGAACGAACTAATCGACTCATGTAACCTGGAGTCTGCCTTGGGGACTCCCGGTTACAAGAATCGATAAGTGCCTGTCCGCGGTCAGTACGCAGAATAGAACGTACTGAAGCTGCTCATTTATCCGGGGTACCTGTCAGACAATGCGAGGCAATCCCCAGTTAGAGCGGGATATCTGCACTGGAGGGGTGTGTTGGTATCCTCATGACTAACCTGCTCGAGGGTGGGGGTTATACTGCCAGGGTTATAACCCCTTTGGTTGGTGCATCGATAAGCCCCCGCTCCCCTTTGGCCCAGACCTCTGGCTCTAGCTGTGGATTGACGTCCATTTTCTGCCGCGGTCGGCCCAGCAATGGGGCAGTGTGCACGGGCACTACCGTTTGGTCCAGCTCTGACGGGAGGACCAAGCAGCGTGGCACCCTCCGTGCCGAGAGCTGTGGGATTTCCTTAGAGTGGAGTGTTATGGGCTGGGGCCCCGGAAATGATTGCGATTTGCGCAACTTGGGCCTGTTTTACGTCCCCGTGAAAGATTCCCTCGGCTACTGCTGTTCGAAGGGTGCTGCGTTGCATGGTGTCCCGATGCTTGGTCCTGCCTGTCCTCTGGACTGGTTTCCGACAATGTGGTGGCTGTTTGGTCAGGGGGTCGTGTGGCTGAATCACACTTACCGACTAAAAGAGTGACTTTGTGCTGTCTTTGGCGTCCGATTTTCAAGCATTGTTAACCCCTACAAAGTTAAAGAAATTACAAAAATCACCTAAGACAAAAAACGATGTAAACAATTTCAAAGAAAGCCATAGCTGCCCAAGAACGATTTTACGGGTGCCCTATTTTAAGATATGTTTCAAACTGTACCAGAACCAAGACGAATCCGGACAGGCGGAGTCTTGTTTTTTTGCGCTAGCGGAAGTGGTGCGGATTAGGAAAATTAGCGCTCACGAATATCAGCGCCGATCAACGGTTGCGCAAGGTCGCCTGCTGACGAACGTATGCGCTACAAATATTGACACTCACGGACATGTCTCCGGGTACCGGCTGGCGGGTTGCCGCCGTCTCCACGTGACCCCGCCCCCAAGTCTGCGCCGCCGCCAGCCCTCAGGCCCATGGAGGTCGGGATTCATTAGTATGGACGTGCGCCGAAGTATGGAGGCAGTGCCGCCCTGGTTCAGTTGGTAGAGCTTTGGGCTCCGGCACGCCCAGAAAACCGTGCAGTGCTAGTGCACTGGGAAAGCTCAGGATCGGTTCCTCTGAGACGTTCCGGCGCTTGATATTTACCCGGCGTAGGTCAGCTGGCAACTAACTGGTGAAAGGGTGACATGAGCGGAGCGACCGTCCCTGTGCTTCGGGAACGTTAATCTTTGGCTTCTAAATCAACCCTTCATTGCGGGAGTCACTCGTTTGAATGGTGGGGTTCGGGTCTCCGTGACAAGTCCCTCCTTTAGTGAGGCTTCGATCCCAGGAGCCGAACTTGCAATTAACTTGGACAAAATGTATTTTAAAAGTGCGCTGTTCGAGGAGCTGTTTATTGACAAAACCCGGGCTTTGATAGAAGGAAAGTATGAGACCACAGTTTTTTGGGTATGCTCTGCGCGATTACAAGCCAGTCTCACTGGGGAGTCGTATTCTGTGTTTCACACTCGCAATGGAGAGGGATCTGGCGTCAACGCGCAGTGGAGGGGTCCTAAAGTGCCCCCCTGAAATCTCGGAAACCAAGAGGGCTAGAAAAACGCCCGTTGGAAGGTGTGTGGGCGATGGTAATCTACTTTGATGCAAAGTTTCATTGACCCAGGTCAATATATTCGAGGTCAAACGAAGTCATAAAGGTCAAATCTGGGCCGTGCTGGAGGCTTAGTGGGAAATGCCGTGATTATGTAGAAAAATAACCTGGAATGCGCCAAAAACTGAATAAAGTCACAGAGGGAAGGTCCCACACAATGTTCTGAATTTTTAGGTCAATTTCAAGGTCAATGACCTATGGCGTAACAATTTGACATGTGACATATTCCCAACAATGTTCTTTGCACATCTGACCCCAGATCAATTTTGCGATTTTTCGTATAGTTTTAAAATCGGGTCATCTCAGGTCAGGTCTACAGTGCAGGTAAAGTGACCTCACCTCCATAATGGGCCCACCGGGTAGTGCAAAATATATTCCGGAATTTGACCTGGGGCCATGTCAGAGTTGGCATTTTTGCCAGCTGAGAGGGGTTTCTGCCGCCAGCCGGTTTTTACCGGTTTAAACCGGCAAAAAGTGGCAGAGAGTGGCAAAAACTCGGGGAGGTCAAATTTTTTATTATTAATGGAAACTGAACTTTAAGTGTTTTCCAATAGTTGTTACCAATATCAATCATGCCGATAATTACACTGTATTTCCGGTATTCTGATAATCTTATTTAGCATTATATATTTTCTAGTCTTAGTCTTAAGCCTTAGTGCAGCAAACGCCGATAGGATCGCATGCTATCCACATTTTAATCAGTTCATTTGTTAATCCTCGATAATATTATCAGCTGAATCAGACAAGGGCTAATTCTAATGTCTGGTGGTAGTCTAGATGAAATAAGACGGCTTTCTTGACTAGAAAGTCAAGCCGCTCGAGCTCAGTAAGAATCCAGCCCTTGCGTTGGGGTCTCCGATGCAGTTCTCCATCGGAGGCAAGGCAAGCGCCTTTTAGGTGCACGACATATTACTGCGAAGACCGTAATTGTTTTACGTGTCGTATTTGGTGACAATTTTTAGTCTTCTTCAACGCCGAACAGTGGCGAACATAAGAAAGGGCACAAGATGGGGATTCCCAAGCCCGGCCAAGTGACTGGTGTACTGGATCATTTTATGGCGAAGGACATTATTTCAGCCTGAACACATGGAAACTGCATTATTAGCAGTACTTTTGAGCTTCTGTAAGCTATACTTATCAAGTGAAGATCAGCATTGACTGACCTGTTCTGGTTAAAACATTCACTTTTTTTCAAACATGTTGTCTCCTCGAGCTACTTTGTTCGTCTCTTCTGATCATAAGCTCTCAAACCTAGTGGCTTGTACCCCCAGTGGTCGGTTATACCATACATTTATCTCTTGGCAGGCGCACACCCAGAATTTTCATTTGGGGGCGGCAGGATGATGGAGGGGTGGCATGTCACGCGCAGGATTTCATTCCCTGGTGAGGAGTTGGCAGTTTAGAAACACGGGCGGCTTGAATCACATATTGGGCGAATGCTTCAATGCTAGGGGCAGGGACGGCAAAGTGAGGGTAGAACTGGTACTAAAAGCCAGATCAGGCTCATTTCTGCCTCTCCCCCTTGGGTGGGCTACTGTCTCTTTGAATAAAATATCTGAAATAAATTATATAAAATAAGATAAGGTTGAATGGACCAAACTGTTATTTAATAATATGCATATGATTTCTTGCGATTAGACAACAAATCTTTATATTGACATACCTACATTTTTTATGTGGTATTTCACTAGTGACGTCATCTAAAATGTATGTACCGGTCCCTAACTAACAATAGAAGCAACGACACTTCATTCGTTGTAAAACCCTTCATATCAGAAAGGTGAGGTCACTTGGGGATCCAGGCGGTCTGTTTGGGAGCGGGGCAAACTGATCAGCAAAAAACTGATCACTTGGGGCCGGGTGGCCTAGTGGCTTCGTTGCCAGTCTTCGGATCGGATAGCATGGATTAACGTGGGTTCAATCTCCACGGTGGGAAACAGCCTTCCGTGTCCGATCTGACCCGGTGGACAGGATCCTTATCCTCCACGCGCATTGACGGGGGGGGCGGGTACCCGCCCCCTCGTCGGGTTTTTCGGAGATAACGTAAAGACGGCGGCGCTACGCGGCGCCGTACTTCGCATACCTTTTCCCTCATCATTTTTACAACTTTTGTCAAAATTTTAAGGTTAGGTCATCTCAGGTCAGGTCACCAGTACAGGTCAAGTGGCCTGACCTCAAAAAAAGTTTAAGATATCATAAGTCGGAACAGGGTAAACTCATCCGATTGAAACTCATCACATAATGGCCCCATCGAGTTCTCTAAAATATGTTCCGGTATTTTTGATATCGATGGCCTAAGGTCAGGTACGTGCTATGACCTCTCCCTTGGAAATACATGGGAAAATGGTTTTAACTGAATAACTTAGTAATGGACAAAGATAGAGCGTTTATTTTATCTGCATTATATTTTCCTTGTCATTGCAGTTCTAATGATATGCATTTTGCCCAATTTGACCTTTACCTAACCTCAGGTCAGGTCAAATCCTTAATTTGACCTAGCAAGGTCATATTATATATTATTCGATCCGGCTTGCTGCGAGGATTCATATCGTTCAAATCGTTTTGCTCTATCTTTACTTGTTCAGATGTAATGGCCGAAAAACTTAATTTACATCATGGCATGTTTTGACCTCTAGTGACCTTAAATGTGACCTGACAAAAAATGGTTGAAATATTTTTGATGGAGAAGTAGATGGGCTATCCAACGCCGTTTACCGTTTTTCGCTACCTAGCGCGGTTTTCGAGATCTTAAGGGGCGTGTACCCGCCCCCTGTCAAGGCGAAGGTGGCTCAGAACCCCGTCAATGCGTGTGTTAAACACCCACGCCAATACTCCCTGTAATTGGTAAGTGTGCTTGTTGAGAGTGGCCCTAAATAAATAAATAAAAAACCCGATTAACAAAAAATGTCACACAGCCTAAATGGAATCTGACTGCTTCTAAAATTTCTTACTACCGGTCTGTGTGGGGGGGGGGGCAAAAACACTATTTTCGACTTTACAGGGCTGGCCTCTTCCCTCCCGCTGGACCTGCCAATGGATTGGTTCCAGCCATAAGAGACCATTCGGTTTTAAAAGATTATTGAAGTTGTGTGATGAAATGGAAGAAGAGAGTGCTGAAGCCTCCTAATACACAGTAATTTACGTTATAACCCCAGAAGATACCCTTACCTTCATATCCAACGCGAACATCAGTTAATATTTAGCATTTCATAGTTTTTGCCACTTTTTGCCACCGGGTTTATGCCAGCCGGTTTAAACCAGTGGTTTAAACCACTTTCTGCCGGCTGCTGTCAACCCTGGGCCATGTAGGCATCATGACTTCTCCATCGGAAATGCACGGGAATACGCAATTTAGACGAAAAATGGTTCTGCTACTGTAGATGCAGCTTAAAATATCTTCCTTTTTTCAAAATCTTACTATTCGAGGCCCCTTTTCGGGTTCATGCTGCAAGTTTGGACATGTGACCTCTGAAAGGTCATCTGGGACTACTTTAGCAGGCTTTCGGACTTGAGTTAGTAACTTTGCAGGAAATGAAGATAAAGCTTTCATTTTGATGCCATTACATTTGGATTATTATTGTGAGTCGATGGATATGCTTTTGACTATGTTAGGTCAGCTTGTGACCTTGACTAGTGTCCCAAAACTGGTTTTGTGCTAGGATGCTGAGTGTAAAATTCATATTGGGAAATATAATAAGCGAGTGGAAAATTCAGAATTTGCGATATTGTGAGACTCGGTTAAAACCTTTATTGGATATTCCAATTAGGAACACATTCTTCATTAAAATTTCCCTATTTCCAAATTATTTAAGAGTGAATTTTCACCACAATCATTAAGTTGCGCTCCATTGAAGATTGAGTGGAAAATTTAGTAAAAATAACACAGAAGTGAGAGAAAAATTCAGCCTGCCCGGGTGTCACTCTCCACCCAGCACCCTGAGATTTGGGACACTGCCTTGACCTGGCCTGATGTCGGGTCATATGAATATTTTGACCTAGTATGGCCTTGTCATGCGTCATGCGGTTTGCCGTAACGGGAGCAAGTAAATGGCGCCTAAACATTGATTCTAAGTTCATTTTGTCAGACGCTAGAGCCCCAAAACTCTTCTCTAAGCTGTAACCTTCTTTGACCTGCCATGGCCTCAATATTTCCCTGAGCCAAAGAGTGATTGATGTAGTTTCTTCATTAATTTTTATGAGGTATCCACCAGCGTTCGCGTTTTTTCGTTATCCCACATAGAAGCCGAGATTGAGGGGGTGTTTGAAACCCCCCCCACCCACCAGGGTGAAGGTGGCCGGCCGTGACGGGTGTTAAACGAATGACGTGTTACGGTTTCTGCGTGTACATTTCAGGGCCGAAGAGTTAGAGTGCCGGCGAAATGGGGCGTCTGCTGGCAACAATACTGACGATGCTAGGCTGCTGTGCCAACGTGGTTTTTCTGGAGCTGCTGACCTCGTGAGTGCCCTGAACTCTCATGAGTGCCTGCGCTGTTCGTCTTGAGTGTATCCGCTATCCCTTCTGAATGTCCCTGCTGTCCCTTGGGAATGCATCTGCTGATCCTTGTGAGCGCCTTTGCTGATCGTGGGTAGCTGCCACTGCTGATCCTTGTGAGTGCCTTTGCCGATCCTCTGTAGTTACTCCTGCCGAGCCTTTTAAGTGTAGCTGCTGTGCCCGGAAGTTTCTAATGCCTGAGGCCCGTTAGAGTGCACCGCTGGTCCAGAACTGAGCTAGGTTTCGTGCCGAAACAAAAAACCGGTGGCCATAGTTGAGATTTTGGCGAGTCGCTGGTCAGAGACCAGTCTTTCCAACGTGTTCGTTTGTCAGCAAGCAACTTTCATGTATTGTATTACGTGATCTGCAAAAGCGTGATATGACTGCATTTTATCGAGCCCACAAATGCGAGTGATTTGGTGTTTTGGGGTGTGCGACTGCTCTGTGTGTGACGCTGATGTCTGCTCTTGTGCAGGGTCCACCCTGGCAGCGGCAACATTATCACCTTCTCACAGTTCCTCTGCATCGCCGTGCACGGCTTCGTCTTCACCATGCGCTGCGGCACTGAGCGCTCCCGAATACCAGTCACGTGAGTCCCACACAGTCAAGGGAGAGGGCACGTCGGCTGCTGATTCTATATAGTGCCCTGCGTCATATAGATGCATCTTTCCCATGGTGTCTTAGGTGAAAATTCGATAACCATGAAGTTTCAGGCCTTATAGAGCGCCGCTGGGTCTGTAGACTGCGCGGGGCTTTATTTCTGCGTAACATGACAGAACCTACCAAAAGTCTATGACTGAGTTATTTCCCAGGATCGGCCCAGGCGACCGGGGAAGAATTGTCGCTTAATGCGTTACCACTGGCTGCAGTAGTCTGCCACAGATACAGCATGTTGCGCTGCGAGGCGGTTTCCGCAATGAGGGCGAACGCTGGGGGCGGTGTTGTTTAAGCAGTGGGCATGCGTGGCATGACAGCCGATGCGGAGTCTGGTCAGATAGAGCTCTTCCCGTCTGTTTCACCGACCACTCAATTCCCAGTATCCTACAGAAGGTCTGGAGCACTTAAAGGGAATGTGGCACCGTGGTCAAATCCCGGAATTTGGTGTAATCAGGGGTATTTTTAGCCGAAAATGGCTAACAAGTCCAATGTTTTGTATTATTTAATTTTCTTTTCCTAGCGATAAAACTCCAGATCGGCATAACGTCATGATATGGTACCGCCTAATGCTACCATTACACAATAGATTTGTTGTGTGGCTGCGTCACAAATGAATATGAATACAAATTAAACGTTCTTTGCTAAAAACATGGCTGTTCTTAGGACTGAACGTGACAATTCTCAATCTTGTTATTTTTATTGATAAATCATATTTTTGGTTTGAAACTTGTCATGGAAGCAGGTTGTCACCTTAATCATCGCAAGCACCAAAAGTGATGCCTGACACAGAGGTTTTGAGGACGTTGAAGCAATAAAGATTAGTGGACCATCGCACCGGTCCGTGCTGTCCGGCAGGGCCTACCTGGTGCTGGTGGTGCTGTTCTTCACTGTCAGCGTCGTTAACAACTACGCCCTCAGTTTCGGAATACCAATGCCTCTACATATGATCTTCAAGGCGGTAAGTAGGACGATGCCGTGGGCATGTAGGATGGCTCCTTCCTTTCTTCTAAAAATTGGCCCGGATTCTTTTTGTGTTACTCTGTAAATAATCATCGGGGGAGTGGACGTCCCAGAATCCAAGCTTGTCGGGAGAGTGGACGCCCCAGGGACCCAAGCTTGTCGGGAGAGTGGACGCCCCAGGGACCCAAGCTTGTCGGGAGAGTGGACGCCCCAGGGACCCAAGCTTGGGACGGCACAGGAGTGACAGTCTGTGCGGTTTTCGTCGAGCTGCCTCTGCCGCGCTAGGCGGGCGGATCTCGGCAAGCACTGCGTTCTCGGCTACTCCCTCGGGACTAGTTCGCACTGGTATTTGGAGATTTTATGTATTTAAGTAGTCTGTGTGCCGAATGTAGGGTCAGGGCCCCGTTTCATAGCGGGTGTGTAAATGCGAAGTGTTTACACCACGCTCGCATGTAAAAAAAAAAATTCCATTCAGTTTCACGTTTCGTAAAGAGCGGCAACTTTTGTCGTTTTCATGATTAGATAACACAGAGTAGGAAGAAAACCCAAAGAGCATGTGAACAATACAAAAACGTAAAAAAACGGGAATCAAACAAGTGAACGTCGTCGTCAAAAGCCGCAGCTCTTTATGAGAGTTGAATTGGACGCGACATAACATTGCTGTTGACTGGTGTGAAATGAGGCGTTTCGCGTCTGCCCCCGGCCCGGCCGGCCGCGGACAGAGCGGCGGGTGAGCACGCTGTGACTGCCGCAGGGTTCGCTGGTGGCTAACCTGGTGATGGGCGCCCTGGTGCTGGGCCGGGCGTACCCGCGTCACCAGGTCGCTGCCGTTGTAGCCATCACTGCCGGCGTCGCCATCTCCACCTTCGCCTCCAAAGTAAGCGCCTCCGTCACCACCAGGGCGGATGTTACGCAACCTAGAGGCTGGTGACACTGAAGCGCAAATCACTTAATCAGATGCCTGGTCCCCTCAGTGCTGCGTGCTCGCATTTGGACCTGGTCAGAACCTGCACGGAGTATTGGAATAAGCTGTGGTCGGTACCCAGTGCGGTTTTCTCTCCGTGGTGTCCTCAGCGACCTCTGCAACATGTAATAATTCCAAACGCACCATGCCACACGTTTACCTGATGCAAAGGAGATGCATAACGTTATCAAGTAAGCAGTATCCATAAGATAAGGTATACAATAATATAAAATCACCGTAAAAGCTTCATATAGCACAGCAAGTACTTCATACGTCATCTCCATGATTTTTTGTTAACAATTTCCTTTAAGGTTTCCTGTAGGGAAGGACGGGCTGGACTTTATATCCACCGGGGTGGAAGGGTGACCATTTGTCTGAGCTGAGAATTTTTATTTTAAAAAGATACTCATGTCTTACATATACTATTTTACACCGCAATGTAATGTTTTGTTAAAAGAGCAGTATGTATAATTATATTTCCTCAAACCTAAATGGACAGACCACCCTGGAGTTCGGCAGGGGTAGACTGAGCCGGCGGCTACCCCATTTCCACTCTCAGTAGAAATAAGTGAATCGGGAGCTGCGGAGCCGATGAATAACCAAGTCTGCGGAGCCGCCCCGGCGTCGGGTCGGAGTTTTGACATCATTTTCGGCGCCCGTCCGGCGCGGAATAAAATTCAGCCGGCGTGGTCTCACTTCTGGCGGTCCCCGCCTGGGTTCCGGGTCTCTCCAGGTGGAGTTGGCTGCAGGCGACGGGTGATTAAGGAGCGTAATGATAATTTCTGGGGATTATCTACGCACCAACTGTCAGGGTCATATGGCGTCGCCAACTCTTTCCCTGTTGGAAGGGTTTCTCGGGAGCCAGTTTGCGGTGTCTCGTCACTGTGTTTACTGTGCACACTTAGTTTTAGATATCCAAAATAAAAGTATATACCCCGTACAGTGACCCAAAATAGGTTTTGCGCCAGGGTGTCGAGTGGAAAATTCAGCTCGGAATGTATGGCGAGTGAGTGGAAAATTCCCCTCAAAATGTCTGGGGGAGTAAAAAATTTTCAATTTGGGTACTCAGGTGGTAAACTCTCAGAGCCCTTGTTTGAACTGAGGGATTGATATTTCCTTTAATTTTCTCAAAGTAAATATTTTTAAATCGTCCCCAGGCAGCGTTGTTTGACCATTACCATGTGAAAAATTTGGGTTAAGCAGGTAAATCTTTATTAACTGAAACCCCCTGATGCAGTCTCCAATTCTCTTTAAGGAATTGGCGAATTTCCACAAATAAAAAACTTTTTGGGGGGCTTCTGAGACCAACCTTCGGGGAAAAGAATTCTGGGAGCCACCAAGATTCTTGGGGGCTTCCTAGACCAACTCTTTTGCCCCTACTCTCCTCTCCCACACGACCAGCTTTAAAGTTCCTTTGAGACTAAATATCGGGGCCCCCTAGACCAACTCTGCAGAGGGGCCTCCGAGATCGGCATGTGGTGAAAAATGAAAAAGGATTTTTTCATGCAATGCCTAGTGCCAAAATTAATTATCTAAGCATACACTGTGTAGTTTTTCTGTCCGGGACAACGCCCCTCCTATACCTATACCTATAGTTATCGGAATTTTGGAGGCCACTCCTGACCTCAATCACTGCACCTCGCATACACCTATGCTAGGGCCCAGTAGAGCCTTGTTTTACACTTAACTAACCCAGACGAAACTACAAACTTTCTATCATGGCAATAAACTCTTCCAGACTCTTGCTAAAAGTTTCTTTTCTTTACCTCCCTGCTTCTCTTCACATATATACTCACCTTCATATGAGTATGCTGCTTTCTATCAATATTTAATCGAAGCTACAACCTCCTTTCTGTTGTTTCTTCCTTTCGTCTACAATCAGCCAGGCGCGGCGGGTTGCGACAGCGTCAGAGCCACTACTAATTTAAATTTCTGATAACTTTCCGCTTGCTGGTCGCATGAGCAACATAATTTGCATTTCGAAAATTGCTGTAAATTAATTTTCTAAATCCTTATAGACTAGCAAATTATACAGCTAAAAGCACACCAAGAGGAAGACGAACAATGTTTTGTCAATAACGAATATAAAACCGGCCTTTCAAAAAGCCTAAAGATGCCGTTTTTATTTACTAGATGTAAAGACAGCGATTTGGTAAGTCCACGCCGTAGACCAGCCATACAAAAAAGTTTCGATGTTTGAAGGGTAACTGGATGCATTCTTGTTGCCCAAAAAATCATTCAATGAAAATGTAGAGTTTCAATGTATTCAAGTACACAGATGCTAGATACCTAGATTCATGCCACCATTTTGTGGCATTTGTACCAATCATGAGTGTTCATATTCGGTTGTATGTGCAAAAATAGAAAAGAAATGGTTTATGATTTATGGCAGAACAATAACCATACTTTCAACCCGCGCCTCAGTCTCATGCAAAAGTGCCTGGCAATAATGAATCTAAAAATTGATTGAATTATTCAGTACTCAGTGAGAACTTCCTAGTCCTCGATATAGGCTGCCAACAGGGTGGGGGTTAATAACACCATATGATCTCAGGAATTGCTACGTCGTCAAGCCCCGATACATTTAGAAGACAAAGGATAGATTCAATGTTGTTGTTTTTATTTAACGAACCCACTACTTCAGACTACTTTTAAAAGTTGAAAGCAAAATGTCAATGGTCTCGTTATTGCTCCCCATGCATTTTCGTCTTATGACTGAGATTCCTCGCCTTTCAGTCCTCTTCCCATCTGGTTGAGCTGTACTGGGATATAGTGAAACGGTGTGAGGAGGTATTCGGCCCAGTATCTGACCATCAATGGAATTTGGAACTACTGGCCGCTGGTGGTAGTGATATCAGCTCCCGAAAATAGTTTTCGGCCGGATTCAGGCGGCAACTATATATTTGATGGCCCAACTGTAGACTCGAAACAGACATAAAATGCCCAAAATTGTATATTATAGACCCTGGTTCATTATTATAGAGTCCCCTGTGAGCAGTGTATACCGCGTTGCCAGACATCCAGACAATGTATGCATACACTAGACATACACCAGACAGTGTATGCCGCGTTGTCAGACATGTGATCTGCTTGCGACTTCTTCTTTGCTTCGTCTGGTGAATAAGCCCTTTTTGTGGCTGTTCCCCGTCATGTCCTCTGCCTGTACTTGGTTCGTGTTTGTTGCTGCTGTTGCGTTCTGACGTTGGGGATACAGGCGGGAGAAGTGACGGCGGTGGCTGTTACACAGGAGGCGTCAGCAGCAGCAGCAGCAGCAGCGCCGCGCTCCTCGGCCGCCTCCATGGCCGTCGGCGTGGCTCTGCTCACCACTGCGCTCCTGCTCTCGGCACGGCTGGGCATCTTCCAGGAGACGCTCTACTCAACTTACGGCAAACACAGCCAGCAGGCTCTCTTTTTCACGGTGCGTCAGCGCTGCTCCGTCCCGCAGGGGACCGCCGGGTTCGTCCGCCAGGTGGCTATTGGAGACGGTACGCGACTACAGGCTCAGCTCCTGTCGGCAGGGTGGCTTTGACCCTCGTCGCTGGCGAGGGGCCAAATCGAAACTGCCACCCTCATCCTTTCTTTTCATTCGTCAATACAGTTCTACCAACTTTCTGGTCCCCCCTTCTCCTTTATAAATCCCTCTTGACCTATGTCATCCTAACCTTATCATATATGTCCTCTCTTGAAGACTCTAACGACTGCCTGCGTTGTCTGGCTGGGTGTCTCTGCCTGGGTGGTGTGGTTGTACGCGCTGTTGCTTGCCTCGGGAATGCACAGGTCGGCTGCCTGCGGCGCTGGGCCGGACCGGCCTACGCCGACCGACCCTGATCATTCTCCTGCTCAGAACTTGACTGTTACCCACCTCTCCGCCTTATCCTCTGCGTCCATTCCTAAATGTCCCACGGTCTGGTAGTTGCCAGTCTGGCAGGTGACGGGCATGGGTGTGTTCTTACTGCTTTTGTATAGTGCGATTTGTTTCCGGTGTGCCAAGGCTTTTGCTGGGGAGGTTGCTGTTTTGGTGGTCACGTGATGGTCACCCGCGCCGCATAAATGGGCTGGGTAATGCGTACCTTTTGAACTTCGCATCGTCCATGCTTCTCTCTTCGTCACTTTATGGTTGAGCCCTTTCGTACAGCCGGGGACAGATCCAGTGGGGCAGGTGGTGCCCCATGGGTCGGTGGGGCCGCTCCCTTATGGATGCCCGGCGCCCTGAACGCCCGTCAAATACACGAACCTTGTGGTGCAGGCGGCTTGAAATCGACTTCAAAGGTGGCCGTGGCAAGAGGCGGCCGTTTTCTCGGATTTGTGGTTGTTGGCCGTCCGTTTACTGACAGCGGCGCCCTGACCTATCCCAAATCGACCAACTTCAAGGTTAGTGTTTTCCTACGCTGTACTCGTGTTGTGAGACTTAAAACGAAGGTAAGCAAAAGCATTGAGCAAGCAAAAGCATTGGACACTTGGGCTATGTTTGAGGGAGTGCAGATCAATTCTAGCCTTCCATAGACCTCAAACTAAGCTGAAACCACCAAACATTTCATTCTGGACTGTCCTTTACCCTATTTGTGCTGGAATGTAGCGGATATTGAAGGCAGAGTGATGATGCTGACGCATACCTGGAAACGTTCAAGGTGTCTGCCGTCGCTGAAATTGAAACGGTCGATACTTCCACAGGGCTGTTCCAGCTGCCCGAACTTAAAACAGGGGATGCCGGGTTTAATCTGGCTGAAGAAAACATAGAAATAGCCAAGCTGGCGGGAGGAAAGCCGAGGAAGGGCGATTGAATCTTGAATCTGAATGGAAATTTTTTTAGTGAGCTTGGATTCTGATGAGAACAAATCAAGAAATAATAACCTATTCTTTGCGTTTTTGTTGAAAATTTAGGACTTTTATTTTACACTATCCTATTTAACTCCTAAACTTCATCTCTGCTAAGAAAACCAGGTGTGGAAATATGCGCAAATTTTAGAGTTATACACCTTTGCAAGTATCGCTTGATTTGAAGCATTTCATGAGTTACCTTCAAAGTTGTACTTTCGCATCGTTTTTTTTTTGGGGGTTAGGGTTTGTGCCATACTTCACAAATTGGGGCATCTGTAGAAACTCGACTTGTTTCTCCTGGTTGTGCTGCCGGCTTTACCTCGCAAACGCTTGACAGTACAGACGCGCGGCTGACCAGTGCACTGTCTCTGCCGTTTCAGCACGCCCTGCCGCTGCCGGGCTTCCTGCTGCTAGCTTCCGACATCAGTCACCACGCGGCGCTGTTCTCCAGCTCTCCGCTGGTGGCGGCGCCGCTGCTGCCCGTCGCAGTGCCCAAACTCTGGCTCTTCTTGGCCTGCAACGTCTTCACTCAGTATCCTTTTTATGCGGAGCTGATCTTTCTCCCTCTCTTAAAAAAGGCTGCTTAACCAATTGTCAGGGGCGGGCCTAGTGCATTGTGAACAACCACACGTGCTGCATATGGAGAACAGGTCCGTGGTGTCACTCAATTTCAGCGTATACGCCAGACAAGCTGGGAGAGTATTATGGGACCGTAACCTCCACTCCGTTCAGACCCCATAGGTCACATAGGACCGCGGTAGCTTCTTTGGGCAGAAAGAAGGAATGGCTGCCCACGTGTGACTGTTCTTTTGTCAGCTGACCTTTAAATTAATTCCACTGCTGAGGGAGGACTGCTCCAGCCTTGGTTGTCACCCCCAGTGCCGGGAGGGGAGGACTCCTTTGGGCCGGGCTGTCGCCCCGGTGCTGGACGGGAGGGAGGGAGGTCTGCTCTGGGTCGGGCTGTCGCCCCGGTGCCGTGAGGGGAGGTAGGACTGTTCTGGGCCGGGCTGTCGCCCCAGTGCCGTGAGGGGAGGGAGGACTGTTCTGGGCCGGGCTGTCGCCCCCTCGCTGGGTGGGGAGGGAGGACTGTTCTGGGTCGGGCTGTCGCCCCGGTGCCGTGAGGGGAGGGAGGACTGTTCTGGGCCGGGCTGTCGCCCCGGTGCCGTGAGGGGAGGGAGGACTGTTCTGGGCCGGGCTGTCGCCCCGGTGCCGTGAGGGGAGGGAGGACTGTTCTGGGCCGGGCTGTCGCCCCGGTGCCGTGAGGGAGGGAGGACTGTTCTGGGGCCGGGCTGTCGCCCCCTCGCTGGGTGGGGAGGGGAGGACTGTTCTGGCCGGGCTGTCGCCCCGGTGCCGTGAGGGAGGGAGGACTGTTCTGGGTCGGGCTGGCGCCCCCCTCGCTGGGTGGGGAGGGGAGGACTGCTCCGGGTCGGGCTGTCGCCCCGGTGCCGTGAGGGGGAGGGAGGACTGTTCTGGGCCGGGCTGTCACCCCAATGCCGGGAGGAGGAGGACTCCTTTGGGCCGGGCTGTCGCCCCGGTGCCGTGAGGAGAGGGAGGACTGCTCTGGGCCGGGCTGTCGCCCCGGTGCCGTGAGGGGAGGGAGGACTGCTCCGGGCCGGGCTGTCGCCCCCTCGCTGGGTGGGGAGGGAGGACTGTTCTGGGCCGGGCTGTCACCCCAGTGCCGTGAGGGGAGGGAGGACTGCTCTGGGCCGGGCTGTCACCCCAGTGCCGTGAGGGGAGGGAGGACTGCTCTGAGTCGGGCTGTCGCCCCGGTGCCGTGAGGGGAGGGAGGACTGTTCTGGGTCAGGCTGGCGCCCCCTCGCTGGGTGGGGGAGGGGAGGACTGCTCCGGGTCGGGCTGTCGCCCCGGTGCCGTGAGGGGAGGGAGGACTGTTCTGGGCCGGGCTGTCACCCCAATGCCGGGAGGGAGGACTCCTTTGGGCCGGGCTGTCGCCCCGGTGCCGTGAGGGGAGGGAGGACTGCTCTGGGTCGGGCTGTCGCCCCCTTGCTGGGTGGGGAGGGAGGACTGCTCTGGGCCGGGCTGTCGCCCCGGTGCCGTGAGGGGAGGGAGGACTGCTCCGGGCCGGGCTGTCGCCCCCCTCGCTGGGTGGGGAGGGGAGGGACTGTTCTGGGCCGGGCTGTCGCCCCGGTGCCGTGAGGGAGGGAGGACTGCTCTGGGTCGGGCTGTCGCCCCGGTGCCGTGAGGGAGGGAGGACTGCTCTGGGTTGGGCTCTCGCCCCGGTGCTGGACGGGAGGGGAGGACTGTTCTGGGCCGGGCTGTCGCCCCGGTGCCGTGAGGGGAGGGAGGACTGCTCTGGGTTGGGCTCTCGCCCCGGTGCTGGACGGGAGGGGAGGACTGTTCTGGGCCGGGCTGTCGCCCCGGTGCCGTGAGGGGGAGGGGAGGACTGTTCTGGGCCGGGAGGGACTGTTCTGGGCCGGGCTGTCGCCCCGGTGCCGTGAGGGGAGGGAGGACTGCTCCGGGCCGGGCTGTCGCCCCCTCGCTGGGTGGGGAGGGAGGACTGCTCTGGGTCGGGCTGTCGCCCCGGTGCCGTGAGGGGAGGGAGGACTGTTCTGGGCCGGGCTGTCACCCCAGTGCCGTGAGGGGGAGGGAGGACTGATCTGGGTCGGGCTGTCGCCCCCTTGCTGGGAGGGGAGGGAGGACTGCTCTGGGTCGGGCTGTCGCCCCGGTGCCGTGAGGGGAGGGAGGACTGCTCTGGGTTGGGCTCTCACCCCGGTGCTGGACGGGAGGGGGACTGTTCTGGGCCGGGCTGTCGCCCCGGTGCCGTGAGGGGAGGGAGGACTGTTCTGGGCCGGGAGGACTGCTCTGGGTCGGGCTGTCGCCCCGGTGCCGTGAGGGGAGGGAGGACTGCTCTGGGTCGGGCTGTCGCCCCGGTGCCGTGAGGGGAGGGAGGACTGCTCTGGGTTGGGCTCTCGCCCCGGTGCTGGACGGGAGGGGAGGACTGTTCTGGGCCGGGCTGTCGCCCCGGTGCCGTGAGGGGAGGGAGGACTGTTCTGGGCCGGGAGGACTGTTCTGGGTCGGGCTGTCGCCCCGGTGCCGTGAGGGGAGGGAGGACTGCTCCGGGCCGGGCTGTCGCCCCGGTGCCGGGTGGGGAGGGAGGACTGCTCTGGGCCGGGCTGTCAACCCCGGCGCCGTTCTACCTCCTTAACCGGCGAGCCAGGTACGTGTGCATCAGCTCCGTGTTCCGGCTGACGGAGCTGTGCACTTCGCTCACGGTCACGCTCGTCATCACGCTCCGCAAGTTCGTCAGCCTGCTGTTCAGCATCTGGTACTTCCAGAACCCGTTCTCGTCGGCGCACTGGCTGGGCACTGCGCTGGTGTTCGCCGGAACGCTCCTGTTCACAGACCCCTGGCGAGTGTTCCAGCCCCGCTGCCAGCCCAAGCGCAGCTGAGCTCTGTCCGCCACAAACCTGCGGCTGCGGCCGTGCCGCTGATTTACTGCCGAGGTGGGCTTAGCTGACACCACCACATCCGTGCCAGTCGGAGGTATTCCCCTTGCTGTCACTTCCTTGACATCTACACCAAATATGTTGCTGCTTCAGGGGGTTCGCCAATTGTCCAATTTTATGTGATGATCGTTAACCTTCGATAAGACGAGATGAGAATCGTTTGCTGCTAACTTCGCTGGCAAGTGACTGTGTGACGCTGGGTGTGACACTGTGTGACCCACGTGCGGTGGGAATTTGGGAGGCTGCAGTTGGACCGGGCGCGGCGTCACCGGTCTGTAGCACGTGGGTACACATGTGTGCACCAATGTGAAGGGACCAGGTACTAGATGGGTTCACATAGGAACACTACTGTGAAGGGACCAGGTGCTAGATGGGTTCAGATATGAACACTTCTGTGAAAGGACCAGGTGCTAGATGGGTTCACATATGAACACTACTGTGAAGGGACCAGGTACTAGATGGGTTCACATTTGAACATTACTGTGATCGGAGCTTTAGCGGAATGGAGCTTAGTGGGGTTTATTATTTCCCCGACATTCCAATTGATAACATTCCAGCGTCACGCCGATGAAAATAGACGGCGTCTGGGGAGCACTGTTGGAAATTGTAAAATGGTCGGTCTGTTCCTCCACTATTGGTATGAGACTGACAAAACGTACATACGTCAGTGACAGCACAAAATTTTGCTGCTGAAAGAACGAAGAAATGTGGCTCAAAACCTGTGTTGCGGCCGAAAGGTCATTTGGCTCAAGCAAGGGTAGGGTAAGGGGATTTTGTGATGTTTTTATTGGCATGATTTAGAACATTTTGATACATTAATAATGTGTTTTGATGAAACATGGCAATATAAATGTGTTAAAGCATTTTGATTTATTGATTTTCAACCGATATGCTTAGAGGAAAAAAGCGCGGACGACGTTAGTTTCAGAGATGGGATCACCAAATCATACCGCAGGGGGGCAGGGAAAATGTGTTGTCTCCTTCAGGGATGTAGCCAGGGGACTAAGGCAGCCCCTCCCCACTCATAATGGCCGTTTGGAAACCTGGCCCGCCTACACTGCTACGTGGTCAGCCGTAAAACCCATGATAGATGGGGCTGACTTTTGGGCAATAAGCTCTTTCTAAGATCAACAGAGCCCTTCGCACCCAGAGGGCCCTCTGAAATCCGCAGGTCCTGACGGTAGAGCTGCTGCTCCCCAGCTTTGTTAAAAAGTCGACCTCTCTAGCAAAGATTTCCAAAAATTAAGATGTTGAGTCGACTTAACCCTGACTCATGGCTCTAATACTTGAGCCTGGTTCCGTGTCAGCATTTTTTAGCGTGCCACTGAATGGACTCTGGCAACCCGAATTCACATAATTGAGCCGACTCAAAATCGATTCTGACCCTGAGTAGCGACTCAAAAAGTCTGGTTGAGTTGTACCCCAGCTGGGATATGACTTGCATTCGCCCCAACGGGGAGTTCGAGCCGGCAGCGTTTATGTTCACGTTTTATTTCTTTGCAGTCGTAGACTGTATCACAGCCCATCTCAGGTACTCGGCGCTCTCGCACTACACTGCTCATCTATAAACTTATAAAAACGTTCCATTTACTGACTACAATGGCTCGAGGCAAGCATTTCAACATCATCCGAAAGATAATGACCAAGCATTTCCAGACAAGCATGCGAAAATGCGCTCCATTGACACCGGGCATCCCGGAATGAACCCGGAACATTTAAAAATGCCCCCAACGTCCTGAAATGTACTCCAGGTAGATAAAAAAACACTCGATTCAGCATCTCAACGTCGCCCCTCTAACAACACAAATTGTCCTAAGATCACATCAAGAAATAGCCCTCTGATCTTGGAATTGGCTGAACGTGACACACGCGTTCAAACATTTTAAATAATTCCCAATCAGTCTGAGTATGATCCAT